>JAZKJV010010520.1:0-570311 GCA_037367405.1 Ottelia alismoides | reverse complement strand
TGTGTGCCTTGTCCATGATCAAGCTAGGCCCATTGGGGTCGTTTAAGTAAGAGAGCCATTGCTTGCAAATGATGCATTCATGTGTAAAGTTTATTCTATGATATGCTTATTGATGTGTAAAAAATATGTTTTCAAGAAAAAAGGTAGATTGTCACAGTTGGGAAAAATGAAATGAGATGCTTATTCCATACGCCCTAGGCTCTCTTATATAGGAGAGTAGCCTATGGGTAAATTACATAAAGAAGACAACTAAAAACAATAAATAAACGAAGAGGTACAAGTATGCGTCAACACTCCCCCTCAAGATGGAGCATAGATATCAATCATGCTCAGCTTGGACGCACACTTCTGGAATGGGCCTCGAAGTAATGCCTTGGTGAAAATGTCAGCAGTTTGATTCTCTGATTTGACGTGAGATGTAGCAATGAAACCCTTCTGTACCATGTCACGTATGTAGTGACAGTCAACCTCAATGTGCTTGGTCCTCTCATGAAAGGCTGGATTGTTTGCAATGAACAGGGCGGCCTGATTGTCACATTCCAACATCATAGGAAGAGGTATATCAAGACATAGATCTGTAAGCAAAGATTTTACCCACATCATTTCTGTGCTAGCCTGGGCCATAGCCCTGTATTCGGATTCAGCACTGGATCTAGCTACCACTGTCTGTTTCTTGCTTCTCCATGAGACTAGAGCATCTCCAACAAAGACTGCAAATCCTGATGTGGACTTCCTGTCCTTGGGGCATCCTGCGTAGTCTGCATCAGCACATGCCGTGATAGAGATCTCCTTTCCTTTCTTAAATAACAAGCCTGCACCTGGAGATGATTTTAAATATCTCAGAATCATATGTATTGCATCCATATGGACTTGACGTGGTTGCTCCATGAACTGGCTCACACGACTCACTGCAAATGATATATCAGGTCTAGTGATCGTGACATACAGTAGTTTGCCTACCAGTTCTCTGTACCTTCTCTTGTCCACCTCTTCTATGTCATCATCATAAAGCTTCATGCTGGGATCCATTGGTGTCGTAGCAGGTCGACACCCTAGCATACCTGTCTCAGTTAATAAATCTGTAACATACTTCCTCTGCGACATTACTAATCCATATGGATTTCTAGCAAACTCCAGCCCCAGAAAATATCTAAGAACTCCCAAGTCTTTGGTGACAAACTCGGTCCCCAGCTTTTCCTTTGCCTGCTTAATGCCCTGCTCATCATCTCCTGTAATCAAGATATCATCAACATAAACCATGATTACAATGATACCTCTAGCCGTCTTCTGTACAAACAAGGAATGATCAGCATTGGAGCGTTTATATCCTTGTTTCTCAAACAGATCTGAAAGCTTCTGAAACCACGCTCTGGGGCTCTGCTTAAGGCCATAGATGGCCTTATGTAACCTGCATACCTTGGAACACTCCCCCTCAACAGCAAAACCAGGTGGCTGTTGCATATAGACTTCCTCCTGCAAGTCGCCATACAGGAATGCATTCTTCACGTCCAGCTGATAAAGCGGCCAGTCTCTAGCAACTGCAACTGATAACAGGATCCGCAGAGTGGAATGACGCGCCACAGGCGAGAATGTGTCAAGGTAGTCCACCCCGTATGTCTGTGTGAAGCCACGTGCAACAAGGCGGGCCTTGTACCTGTCAATGGAGCCATCTGCATTGTGCTTCACTGTAAACACCCATTTGCAACTCACCGGGCTGACATCTGGAGGTATAGGAACTAAGCTCCAGGTTCCTCTGGATTGAAGTGCGGCCATTTCTTCTTCCATTGCTAGCCGCCATCTAGCATCCTGCAATGCATCATGATGATTCCGTGGAATGTCTGTAGCTGAAAGTGCCAACGCAAACGTCCTGAAGTCTCCAGATAGCCTCTCAAAAGACACTGCTGCTGATAATGGATATTTGGCGCAGCTTCTCTTCGGCTTCCTTAGAGCAATTGGAACATCCAAATCATCTGTATTCTCATCATGCTCCTGCAATACATCCTGCTGAGAAATGTCGTCAGATCCATCAACATTAATATTTTCATTACATACCATAGGCGAGCTAGTTGACGGGTCAGGACCATGAGCTGGAGGAGGCCTGCGGATGTAATGGAATGGTAGTGGTGAGACTAGCGGTGGCGGTGGTGGTGGCGGTGGCGGTGGTGGTGGCGGTTGTGGTGTTTGTGGCGTTGGTGGTGGTGGTGTCATGAATACAGCATCATGAGGTATAGGTGGTAGCTGCATGTCTCCTGATGCTGAAAAATACATAACATATTCAAAAAATGTAACATCTGCACTGATCATATACCGCCGACGCACTGGATCAAAACACTTGTACCCCTTTTGAGTTCTGGAGTACCCAACAAAGACACACTTGACAGCCCTAGGAGAGAGCTTGTCAGTACCAGGCGACAACTGATGGACGAATGCGACTGACCCAAACACACGAGGAGTAAGAGCGAACAAATCCTTGTCAGGATAAATGAGTGAAAAAGGAATCTGTTCATTCAAGACAGACGAGGGCATACGGTTGATTAGGTAACATGCAGTAAGAACTGCATCACCCCAGTAGGAGTAGGGAGCATTACTCTGTATAAGAAGAGATCTTGTGACATCAAGAAGATGACGGTGTTTTCTTTCAGCAATCCCATTCTGTTGAGATGTATGAGCACAAGAGGTTTGGTGAATAATCCCTTTTGAGTAGTAATTGGCCAAAATGTGGGTGCATAACTCTAAAGCATTATCACTTCTCACAAGTTTTATAGAAGTGGAGAAAACATTTTGAATTTCATTAAGAAAATGGATAATAATATTTCCTGCTTCAGATTTATTTTTCATAAGAAACACTCATGACACTCTCGAGAAATCATCCACAAATACAATATAAAACATGTGTCCCTGTTGATCGGGAACATGACTCGGACCCCAGACATCTATATGAAACAACTCAAACTTGGAGTTACTACTCCGACCTGGACGACTAGGAAAGGACGACCTGTGATGCTTTCCCAACTGACATGCCTCACACTGGATAGGTGTGTGAGAGAGACCATAGGGTAGAACTCGACGCAACTTCTGAAGCGGTAAATGACCAAAACGTAGATGCCATAGGAGAGGAGATACTTGTCCAGCAGGAGAGGATGTGGTTCCGGCAAATGGGGTCTGATTCAGACGGTAAAGGCCTCCTTGCTCATAGCCACGACCAATCACGTTGCCCGTACGGATGTCCTGAAAAATCAAAGAAGATGGATCAAAAATAGCTCGACAATGGAGATCCTTCGTAATCTGACTAATTGACAACAGATTCATAGAAAAATCAGGTGCATGTAGGACATTCTTGAGCTTCATAGAAGATGTCAATCTAATCTCCCCTTGACCAGTGATAGGGGAATGTGTGCCATTAGCAATCACTATTGTCCGTCCTGGAGGGATCCGAGTGTATCCTGTAAGTAGACTCTGGTCGCCACATAGATGATGTGTAGCGCCCGAGTCCATGATCCATGGCAGTATATCAGATCTACTACTGTGGAGTGCAAGTGTACTACCTGAAGTACTAGTAGATGCAGAGGCAGAAGCAACAGCATCAGTATGGCTCTCTGTAGTCGATGCTGGACCAGATGGTGGGATGATGCCCCTGAGACGGGCAACTAGATCATCAAATCGTTGATCCAAGATAGCAGCAGATGGGGGCTCTATCTGCTCAGCGGCTCGTGCAGATGCAGGGAATCCGTGCTTCGAATAGCATGTGTCTTCATTGTGTCCGACTCGGTGACAATATGTGCATGTTGGCCTAGTGCGGCCACCCCTTCCACGAGGTCCACGTCCACGGCCCTGTTGATGAAATCCGCGACCTCTGTTTGCCGCCATGGCTGAGGAATTCTGACTCGCAGCTGCTGAAGGAACTGTGATCCTACTCAGTCTGTGAAAGGCTTCCTTCATGGGAGGAATAGTCTGCCTCATATTCTGGATCAAGTGCAGCGAGAAACACACCCACCATCGTCGCATTCCTGTATGTCTTCTGTTGTTCTGGCGTGGCGGTAAGAGGCATGAAGCTATAGAGCTTCTCGAACATCCCTCTCAGTGATGTATAGAGAGAATGAAGGGGGCGACCATTCTGCTTGATGGTGAAGATATCATGCTGGAGTTGCAGAATCTTTGTCTCGTTCTTTGCCTGGGAATATGTGGCTGCTAGAATGTCCCACATATCCTTCGCTGTGGGTTGATGGAGGATGTCATTGGCAATCTCAATTGCCAACGTGCCAGATAGCCAAACTTTGGCGTATGCATCATCTGCCTCCCAATAGGCATTGGTTCCAGTCTTCTCAGCAGGCTCTGGTTCGGTAAGAATGTGCTTCTTACCCGTAGACTTCATCATGCTCATGAACTGCATTGCTCACAGTTCATAGTTGGTACCATCCATCTTCACAATAGGCGCTGGACCACGGAATGCGCCAATAGATGGGATATCTGCCTTGCTCTCTGACATACTGGATACTGAAGACTGGAACGTCTGACAAAATATGTGATTTGTCTACTATGACATGGATGGGATTCGTTGCATGTGTAGACCTCAAGCAACCAACCCCATGTAGATCAAGATGTGTGTGCCCTAGGGCTTAGGGCTTAGCACACGTACACGCGTGCAGGAGACACGCGCGCACGCAACTGGTGATGCACAAGGTTGGCTTGCGCACTGGAGTAGGAAGGTGCACAGGCGTCGCTAGGTGCTGTGGCGCGCTATCGTGCAGAGGAGCAGCACCGGCGTAGGAAGGTGCACAGGAAGGTGCGCAGAGGCGCAGCTAGGCGCTGTAGGCAGGAAGGCTACCGCGTGCAGGCGCACAACGCTATCGCAAGCAAAGGTGCGCAGCGAACGCGCAGAGGACTTGCGCACAGCGCACCAGTGCTCCAGCAAGCACACGCGCACTTTCGCGTACATCGCGCAGAGGTGGAAGAGCGGCGACGCTGGAGAGGGGCGATCCCCTTCGGCGGCGATGAGAGAGAGAAGAGGAAGAAGAGGCCGGCGGGTGGGGTGGGCTAGGGTTAGGGTTTCGAGAACTCCGGTCTAGGACCGTCGCTCTGATACCATGTTGGGAAAAATGAAATGAGATGCTTATTCCATACGCCCTAGGCTCTCTTATATAGGAGAGTAGCCTATGGGTAAATTACATAAAGAAGACAACTAAAAACAATAAATAAACGAAGAGGTACAAGTATGCGTCAACAGTCACCATTAGCTTTCAATAGAGATGCATAATTGGAACAATATTTAACGATAATTGGATGTTTTGGCAAGATATTGGTGTAAATAGAAATAATTGAGGTGGTGAGGTTTGTTTGAGTTATGTAGAAAGTACATTAGTGCATGTAATCCCGTCATTTAAGTTCTTTAGATGAAGGTATTGCTTGCATAGATATTGTCGTGAGCCCCAAGAGGTCGCAGAGTAAACAACATTGATTGGGTGAAGGTTTCACTCAGTTCGGTGCCAGACAACATGCACAGTGTTACATCCCAGTGCTCACCCATGGTATTCCAATGAAGATTGTCAGTTGGAATATAGGACTGGGTGATCCCCAGAAGATGACTACATTGGGAAGGTACTTATCTTGTGGATGGATAATGTAGTATTGCTGTAAGAGACGATGCTGGAGAGTTTGGATGACTTCTTGTAGAGTATGCAGGGAGTCAAGTTAATTGAGTCTAGGGAGATTGACTCAACTGGGATATCTGGGGCATCCTCATGGGTTGGACTACGGACCATTTAGCTATAAGAGAAGGTTCTTTGTACCAGGTACTATTGATGATGCTAAGGAGGAGAGCAGATGACTTCCTTCTCGTAGTTATTGTTTACGAGCCGACATAAACACTAGGAGGGGGAGCTAGGTGCAGATTTTGTGAGGCTAGATTGAGATTTCAGCATGTTTTACGGTTAGTGGGAGAGAACTATAACATCATGCATGTATACTGATAGGCCTACAGGTGCCCGGGGAAATGATTCATGTGCGATGGAGTTCTAGTCCTCTACAAGATGTCATCCGAACTCCCCAGCATTGTCTCTTACAGCAATACTACATTATCTACATCATACATCGATTGTTTCCTTCTCTCCCTAAAGATCATGCAATAGTTTCAGTTGGCTACAATAATGGCTTTGTCAAGGGCATGAACTGGTCATAGACCTCTGGTTTGGGAGTTGGGGAAACATGTCACATACTTTATCATACTTTGAATTTGAGCATTCTTGGATAATGAAGGGCTTCAGAGATCTAATCACGGACTTTTTGTCCAACAAATAATTTAGTTGTCAACTACTTACATGGTTGTTTCGAAGTTGGCTGTGTTGAGGCAGGAGTTACAAGGGTAGGAAGCGTACTCATTTTCAGATAGTTCATAGAAGGATCGTTGTACAAGAGGTTGTTGTTAGGCTTGATCAGGTGGACACCCTAGTCTCTTGATAGTATTGAGCTAGATGAGCATATGGAGAGCAACATAATGTGGTGACGGGGGATAAAAAGAGGGAAGTGGAATGGAAACGATTCTTAAGGCAGATCAGGGTGAGTGAAGACGATGTGAACATGACATTCTTGCGCACCATTGTTAGTGAGAGATGGAGGAGGAATTTCATTCACTCCATTAAAGTTGGGAAAGTGTCTTTTCAGGGTAATTATAAGGTGTGTAGAGCTATGGTGGATCATTTTCAGTAGTTTAGTTGGAAGACAATTACTATCGTTAAGGTTTTAAATAATGTATATCGAGGTGGTTTTCTATAAGTGAGGTGAGGTGTAAGCCTCGAGGCGGTTGTGTCGTTAGCCTCTATTCTTATGAAGGCAAATTAAATTAATAATTTTATATATTTATGTGTTATATAATTATACACATTTATTACTTTTCAATTCATGAGATTCTAACTATTTTTATTGTTCTGGTTATTCTTGAGTCATGAGAGGCTTTGGATCAAATGTTTAGGAATTCACCATAAAATTGTCTACTTTCACCATTATAATAATGACTCGGGTCGCATGTATAACAAAATACTCAGTTAACTGAGAAATTAAAGTATTTTATTGTGATAAAGTAGTAGATACAATGTTCTAAGTAGATTTAAAGTAGTAGATGACAATGTTCTAAGTAGATTTTGCAAAAGTTCATAGCTATATCAAATTATTGACAAAAAAAGTTCTTTAAATATCCCGTGCTTAAGCAATATAAATTCTCAATCGTTTAATATTTTCTTTTACGTAGTAGACGAACGAGATAAGGATGCGTTAAAGTCAAATTCTAACTAATGATCAAAGAAGAATACAATATACTATAAAATGTTATTAATATTCTAAATATTGTTCAACGGTCACACTGAATTCCCTAAATATAACCTACAGATGCAGAAGCATGCATTTTCTTCTTTTAGACATCTTCATACTCCTTAGATAATCGAGGTGGTGTCCTGATATCGCCTCACAACCTCACAATCAAGGCTCAAGTCTTACTTAAGCAGCCCAAGGCTATAGCCTTGAGGTTGTGTTCCCTTGAAACTACCTCAAGGCATAAGCCTTGGCACCTTGAGGTGGGTTTTTTAAACCATGAATATCATTAGCGTTTGTTGGTGTATGGTGCTGGCAAGTTGCTTGACACACATGTAGGGTGGATGGTTTAGGACTTTCGGGTTCTTGGGCGCATCGTGTTTTTACTGAGTTGATTGTTGCTGGTTTCACTGATCTAAATGGTTTCTCAATTTTTTTGAAGGAATTTCAGATGTTATGGGGAGTAATGGTATATGACATGATTGAGGAGTTCGAGATGGAAATCTCGATTTTAAGAGGGTAGAGACGCTGCTTATCTTTTGATTACCTAAGAAGGATTTTGTGCAGCAGCTAGAGGACTTTAGTTCTGTTGTGTTGTCCACTATTATTTATCTTATTTTGGGATAACATTTTGTGTGTGGTGTGAAGGCTAGGGTTCAGGCCTAGGGCATCACGAAAACATGTAGGTCACATCTCATACGACATAGGGCAACTAGTCATTCTAGTTGCATCGGTCAATGGAAATAAAAAAATTAAATAGATGAAACCACATGATTCGAGAACACTTCTCAAACGTTTCATCAAGATCACTAATGAGTCATAGGAATACGTCTTGAATCGTGTTTGCGATCCCTTGTCTCTAAAGGAACAAGCCTCCCATCTCAAGTCCGATCCGATGAAGGTCGCACTTGCGGACGCGTGGATGAGACACGTACTTCCCGCAATCCAAATTGATGATCCGAACGAGGAGTCTCCTGATTTCGTCTTACAAAATCCGACGCCTTTTTCGCGAGCAAGAAGCACCGAAGATGGAGGAGATCCACGAACAGTCGATCCGACAACACAACGGCGTCGCGACGATTGCGAGTCTCTCTAGGTCAACAATGTGGACAACCACAATGTTGAGAAAGAGATGGAGGACGTGTGTGAGAATATGGAGAGAGAGTTGCTCTCCAATTATTGCAAGTAGAAAAGATTAGGGCTACCCCTCCTTTTATACTAAATTGGATCTCTATGGATCTCAATCCATGTGCACTCATAATCAAAGGTCTAGATTATTTTGTGCTTTTAATCGATGGCCATGATTTTGTTGCATATATTTGCAACAACAAATAGTCAATTTAAAATAAGTTCAATGTGTTGCAAATAATTTACAACACGTTCAATCAATCTCATGTGAAAATAAAGGAAAAAGTACAAGCCTCCTTTCCTTAATAGTGTGGACAACCATACATGGAGTAGGACTCCATGGACGTCTACCCTCTTAAAGAAGAAGGTGGCTCTCTTCTTCCTTAACGAGAGATCTCATATCTCTCTAAATATCCCACATGTGCAACAACTTTTGTTGCAAAATTATTCACCAAAGTAATTCCAAATTATTGTGTGATAATTCAATCATGCCATCAATAATTATGAATCGTATTCATACATCTGATATAAAATGTAAATTGCTTTTACAATTAATTTTTCAATGTGAATCCAATTCACATTAACATTTAATTTGCAAATATTATTTACAATTAAATCTCTCCATCATATTATAAATCATATTTATAATATTTATGATTATTATGGATAGTGATATCTACATTAATCATATCCTTAATAATTAAATAATATTTAGTTATCTTGGATGACTATTCTCATATGTCCAAATAATATGAATCATATCCATATTATTATACATTATCACAATAGAATTATTCTTGAACTCTTTCAAGAATAATGTGCTTTCTCCATGGATATTTGGAAATAAGGACATGGCAATTGCACATTCCATGTATAGTGATTTGGATTGAGATTATATCTCAAATCTAGATCTCAGGACCTCTCATAGATGTTTAATGAAATCAAGCTATAAATCTTATCTTCTCATTGCATCCAGATCACATTTAGATCAGTGTCCAATATTTGGACTAAGATTAATTTACCGATCTACTGAGAGGAGTCACTAAAATTCAAACCTATTTTATCACTCCCTCGAAATGGAAGTGTCACGGTTATACAATTCTTTATGATCACATCACCCTCGAGTATTCCTAATACCCGTACATCCTGCTTACTGGAAGATATAGAAGAAACCTGAAGTTTTAGATTACATTTGAACTATCTCCTTCGGGGTTTTATCATTACGTTTCTCATTTGATCATTGATTCATTGGGAGTTGGTATCGATCATATACTTTTCAAAAGCATATATTGTTAGAATACTTCGATGATTTATTCCATAGAGCCCTCGGGTCTCTTATATAGGGAGAGAGCCCTTGGGTAAATTACATGAGAGGTACATAAAGAAACTGAAATATAATAAAAGACACAAAGACGAACAACTATCTCTACACTCCCCCTCAAGATGGAGCATAGATATCTATCATGCTCAGCTTGGAAGAACATCTCTAGAAAGGTCCTCTGAGCAATGGCTTAGTGAATATGTCCGCTGTCTGGTCCTCTGAACTGACGTGAGACGTGGAGATGAAGCCCTTCTGAATCATGTCCCTAGTGTAATGACAATCCACCTCTATGTGTTTTGTTCTCTCATGGAAGGCTGGATTGTTGGCGATGAATAATGCTGCCTGATTGTCACATTGCAGGTTCATAGGCAAGGGAATATCAACATTCAGATCTTCTAAGACTGCTTTAACCCACATCATTTCTGTGCTTGCCTGTGCCATGGCTCTGTACTCGGATTCGGCACTGGATCTCGCCACAACGGTCTGCTTCTTGCTTTCCAAGAGACTAAAGAGCTTCCTATGAAGATAGCAAATCCAGAAGTAGACTTACGATCTCGTGGACATCCTGCATAATCTGCATCTGCACAGGAGGAAATAGACAGATCTGTACCTTTCTTGAATAGCAACCCTGTGCCTGGGGAAGACTTCAGATATCTCAGTATCATGTACAGGGCATCCATGTGTACTTGCCTCGGCTGCTCCATGAATTGACTCACCCGGTTTACTGCAAGGGCAATATCCAGTCGAGTTATAGTGATGTATAAGAGCTTACCCACCATTTCTCTGTACCTTCTCTTGTCCACCTCCTCGGTATCATCATCGTACAGCTTCATACTCGGGTCCATAGGTGTACTTGAAGGTCTGCATCCAGTCATTCCTGTTTCAACTAGCAAGTCTGTGACATATTTTCTTTGAGTCATCACCATTCCTTGTGCATTTCTTGCAAATTCTATCCCCAGAAAATACCGTATTGTGCCTAGATCCTTTGTAATGAACTGGCTGCCCAACATGGACTTGGTTATCTCAACCCCATGTGCATCATCTCCAGTAACCAATATGTCATCAACATATACCATAACAACGATGGTACCTCTAGGGGTCTTCCGGACGAACAATGAGTGGTCCGCATTTGATCTTCTGAACCCTTGTCGTTCAATAAGCTGGGAGAGCTTTTGGAACCATGCCCGAGGACTCTGTTTAAGGCCATAGATAGCCTTATGAAGTCTGCACACCTTATGAGTCTCCCCCTCAGCAGCAAACCCGGGTGGCTGCTGCATGTAGACTTCCTCCTGTAGATCACCATACAAGAAAGCATTCTTAACATCAAGCTGGAATATGGTCCAGTCACGTACCACTGCAACCGATAGAAGGATGCGAAGTGTAGAGTGCCTCGCCACATGTGAAAAAGTGTCTAAATAATCTACCCCATATGTCTGTGTAAACCCTCTTGCTACGAGCCTGGCCTTGTATCTGTCAAGACGACCATCTGCATGATATTTGACCGTAAATACCCACTTGCAACTCACCACAGATGCACCTGGAGGAATAGGGACAAGAGACCAAGTCCCTCTCAATTGCAAGGCACGCATCTCCTCTTCCATTGCTAGACGCCAGCATTCAGTCTTCATGGCATCCTGATAAGTCCGTGGAATCTCCACTGACGATACAGCAGCGGCAAACTTCTGGAAATCCCCAGTGAGACGATGAAAGGAGACATGAGAGGCCAGGGGATATGAGGCACACTGTCTTCGCTGCTTCCTATGAGCAATAGGCCGGTCCAAGTCATCCAAAACAGTGCTGACTGGTTGATCCTCCTCCTGTGGTAAAAGCTCCTGCACAGGTGCATTATTTAACCCATCATCAGTGTTAACATCAGTACATACCTGAGGCGTGTTGGATGGTTGACACGTAGCTTGAGCAGGGCCTGTCCGTCTCGTGTAGACCTTAGGGAAAGGGACAAGTGGGGGTGGTGGCGGAGGAGGTGGTGGTGGTGGTGATATTGGTGTCGGTGGAGTAGAGGATGGACCCAGGCTTGGAGGTGGTGGAACATAGACATTGGAATCTGATGATGTGGAGGAGACCAATCTGTCACCTGCAGGGGAGAAGTACATGACAGGTTCGAAAAATGTAACATCTGCACTCACATAGTACTTGCCATGGACAGGGTCATAACAACGGTATCCTTTCTGAGTCCTGGAGTAACCCACAAAAACACACTTGATAGCCCTAGGGGATAGCTTATCAAGTCCCGGAGATAAGCGGTGAACAAACGCAACAGTGCCAAAAACCCGAGGTGTCAGTGTAAACAAGTCTCTGTCAGGAAAGAGAACAGAGATTGGAGACTTTTCCCCAAGAACAGTTGTAGGCATTCGATTGACAAGATAGCACGCAGTAAGTATAGCATCCCCCCAAAAAGTTAATGGAGCACAACTCTGGATAAGTAGTGTGCGAGCAATATCAAGAAAGTGTCGATGTTTTCGTTCTGCAACCCCATTTTGTTGAGATGTGTAGGCACATGTGGTTTGGTGAACAATGCCTTTAGATGAAAGGAAGCTAGCAAGAGAGCGAGTGCAGAATTCCAATGCATTGTCAGTACGCACATACTTAACAATGGATGAGAAAACATTCTGGACTTCATTAATTAGATTTTGAAGAACATTTCCTGCTTCAGATTTATTTTTAAGAAGAAAAGTCCACGATACTCTAGAGAAATCATCAACCACAACTAAATAGAACCTGTGCCCCTGATGATCCGGGACACGACTTGGACCCCAAATATCTATATGAAATAATTCAAACGGGGAGCTACTGCTCCGACTCTGACGACCGGGGAAGCTAGACCTATGGTGCTTCCCTAACTGACATGCTTCACATCGAAAAGAGGAACTCGGAGATATCTGAGGCAGGAGGTGACGCATCTTTTGCAGCGGCAGATGACCGAACCGAAGATGCCAGGTGTACGGAGAAACGGAGGCCTGGGAATGCAAGGAGACGCCAGCGTAGGAGTTACGAACGAGACGATAAAGGCCATTGTGCTCAGAACCACAGCCAATCACACTGCCCGTCAGTATGTCCTGAAAAATAACAGACGAACTCCTCCTCTTCTACTACCACAAGTTCAGAAAAAGAACCAGACTGATGGAGGATGAAGATAGACGGTATATCAGTACGCTGCTTTTCTTTCTTGATTGTTCTATGAATCCTAGTGTAGTGATTGGAAAGGCGGCTGGGAGTGTAGAGAATCAAGGGGTGGGTCCAGCCTAATACGCATGCCCGGTTCCAACACTCATGATCAAAAAGAGGACCGATGGATCAAAAATAGCACGACAATGCAAATCACGTGTAATCTGGCTAATAGATAAGAGGTTCATAGAGAATTCTGGAGCATGTAGCACATTCTGTAAGTGCATAGAGGGTAGCAAAGCTGTCTCCCCCTGACCGATGATAGGAGACTGAGTGCCATCAGCAATGAGTACAGAGCGACCTGGCTGAACAGCTCTGTAGGACTGCAGAATATCTCTCTCACGGCATAGATGATGGGTAGCTCCAGAGTCGACAATCCATCCTGTGAGGTCATGACTATGAAATGAGGCTGAAGGACTACCTGAGGCACTGGCTGAGGCCGATGTACTAGCTGAAGCCGAAGCCGCAACATCAGAAACGTCTGCACCCTCTGATGATGATGATTGTGGCATAATATCCCGAAGTCGTGCCACCAACTCTTCGAACCTGTGATCTGGAGTAGTTGATGTTGGACCCTGAACATGATCAGCAACTCATGCAGAAGGAGGAAAACCATGCTTGGAATAGGCTGTATCCTCCGAATGACCAGTGCGGCGACAAAATGAGCACGTAGAGCGTATGCGGCCTCCGCGGCCACGTCCACCACTTCCCCTGCCACGAAACGAGGACGAACTACCACGTCCCCTGGAAACTGCCATTGCTGACGGAGTCGCAGTCGCTGTATTGGACGGAACGGGTACACGACTGAGCCTCCTGTATACCTCCTCCATCGGTGGGATGGTGGCATCTGCTAGGATCTGAGCGCGTGCTGCCTCGTACTCCGGATCAAGGGCAGCGAGTAATACGCCAACCATAGTGGCGTTGCGGAACGTCTTCTGCTGTTCCGGCGTGGCTGTAAGCGGAATGGTGCTATAGAGCTTCTCGAACATGCCACGAAGCGACGTGTACAGGGAATGAAGAGGCTTCCCATTCTGCTTCGTGGTAAATATATCATGCTGCAACTGGAGCATCTTCGTCTCATTGCGGACCTGAGAGTACGTCATAGCCAAAATATCCCACATCGCCTTAGCGGTGGGCTGGTGAAGGACATCATTCGCTATCTCCGTCGTGAGCGTACCTGAGAGCCACACCTTGGCGTACGCATCATCAGCCTCCCATGAGGCATAGATCCCTGTCTTCTCCGGTGGTTCATCCTCGGTAAGAATATGCTTCTTACCGCACGACTTCATGAGACTGAGGAACTGCATCGCCCACAGTTCGTAGTTGGTCCCGTCCATCTTGACGATTGGTGCCGAACCTTTGAAGGCACCTATGGCGGGCATATCGATCTTGTGATCTGACATAATGCCGGAGAAGAATAACTACTGATAGACCAAGAAAACTGTCTACCAAGACCTTGTAGGATTCAAGTGCATAGGTAGACGATTATGCACTTGAATCGAGCATGACGCCGAGTCCGACTAACGCGGCACACCTGCAACGAGTAGAGGCTTTTAGAGCCTCTACTTGACAAAGACGGCGACTGGAAGGGGACGGCGACGGCTGGACAGCAGGTGGGGCCCTGCGGCAGGGGCTGGCGGCGGTGGAGGGGGGCCCCGGCGGCAGGTGGGAGGGACCCGGCGGCGGTGGGAGGGGCCCGACGGTGGGTGGAGAGGCCCGGCAGGGGCTGGCGGCGGTGGAGGGGGCCCGGCGAAGAAGAGAAGGCGGCGGCGGCGGGAGGCTTGGAGCCCGGGGGGGGTGGGCGTCGAAACCCTAGAGAAGGGGGGGGGGGGCGGCGGTGGAAAACCCTAGGTTAGGGTCATGGCTCTGATACCATGTTAGAATACTTCGATGATTTATTCCATAGAGCCCTCGGGTCTCTTATATAGGGAGAGAGCCCTTGGGTAAATTACATGAAAGGTACATAAAGAAACTGAAATATAATAAAAGACACAAAGACGAACAACTATCTCTACATATATCATACCTAGGTATCGATCATATACTTTCCAAAAAGCATATATCATACCTACAAATTCAGTCTAGCTTCCAAAGCGAGACGAACGTGCACGGAATTTGTTCCCAATATCTTATGGGTGAGCTCATATCTTCCGGTTCAGTAATGAACATGTATGATCCCTTTGAGAGACCGTATTACTCATATGCTCTTGTATGCACACCAGTTCGCCGGTTTATAGACCCGTAATAGGTCATCAACCTATCGATCTGCCAAATATACATACTCAAACATATAATAACACATTTTTCTCCGATCAGAGGAAGCGTGCCTATATCGTGATAGTATACGACATAGATTTTGGTTATCTTGATCTCGTTAAGTCAACTCTTTTACCTAACTTATCTAACACCTCCGAATCTCTATTCCTATGCAGAGGACCTGCATCAAGAGGTTGGTCAGATATCAACCTTTAGAGAATGATTGCCATCTCATTCTCAAGCTGGAGATCCTTTCTTAACAATCATTTGTCGGTGCTTGATGAGTCCTCAATCGAACTCTTTAGATGTTATCCAAGCACCAACCTCTATGATTCAACCATTGAGTCAACATCTGCATGATTATTAAGATGTCCGCAGCACATAACCCTAATTGTACTAAGGGACATATTATGCAAATTAGTTATTCTTCATTTCAGATTAAGGAGTGAATTGCAATAACATTTATTGCATAATGGCTCGCCGTGGGTTCACATTTTCAACAACTTGTTGGGTGACCTTATTATCTTACAATAAAGAACATTTGTGTTAAGACTCCTGGTGGAAAATATAGTTATGGATTGGAGTTGGTGGCTGATTGGAGGCAACATCTACATGGGTTGCTTGGGAAGGTTGACATTTCCAAGGCTGATAATTGAACTGATTGGAGATTCATGTGCTCCTTTCTCCATAAGAGAGGGTTACCAGATACTTGGTTGCTTGGATGAAGATATGCAATAATTGTATCCGACTCGTTTCTCGTAAAAAATCAGGGCGTTCTCCCACCCCAGAGGAGGGTGAGACACAATTGTCCTCTTGCGCATCTCTTGTTTGTTATAGTGGTTGATGTCCTTGTGGTGCCTGTGGATCCAGCTGTGAGTAGGGAGACTTCTAATGGGTGCTTGGCATACATGCGTTCTATTTCAGTGTTGCAATATACATATGATACAATCTTTTCCACTGGGGCGAAGGTTGGTGGTTGCATAGACATAGATGGGCTTTCTGAATGTAAAGTGGGAAATTTTTGTTTTGTTGCTTTTGACAGGATTGAAAAGCTAGTTGTGGAGTGTCGTCGGATTCTTGTTATTTTTGAAAGATGATTCAGCCGAGAAGGGTTCTTTTGTGCTGTGTTCCTGAGGCATTTTGCTGCGGCTACCAATCAAGACATAAGGATAACAAAGGTGTGGTCTAACGAGTTTTAGTTTTGGTTTCTCCAAGCATTGACTCCAGTACTTCTTGGGTATGTGATTTTTGAGCGTTGTGGAGGGTTCAACTGAGGGTTGTGGTCATTTGGTGTTTGGTAATGATGACGTACCTGTTAGGGCATACAAGGAACATACAAGGAATTGTACTCATGATATTTGATCCCAAATATGGTGAGATCCTGTAGATTATTATGGGGACTTCAATGCATCCTTAAGAGTGAAAATCTTCATATGGTTACTCATACGGTCAAGAGTGTTGCGAGAATATATGCTTTCGTTGGACTGGCTTATGCCCATTGTGTTTTGTTATCCGGAAGATGTGGAGCGTTTGTTCTTCTCATGTGAGTTGCTCAAAGAGGTGGTTAGAACATGGCACTGGAATGGTGGATTCCACTAGTATGGAGGGTTTCCGGAGCGCTCTTGATGTGGCAAATTTCCAAATGTGCAGGGACAATGGCAAACCTTTGGCTTTTATTTGGACGCGTTGTTTGGCAAGTAGTTATGTGGTATTCCGTCAGGAGAAATTGTTTATGGAAAACGTGCTTACGCAAAAAGCACTGTAATTTATGATCATTGTAATTTTAATCTTGTGATTATTAATATATAGTTTGTTATACACCATTTTAGGTATCCCCTCTTTTCTCAAGAAAAAAATGTCCTATTCAGTAATTGTTGAGGTCACTAGTCCTCACATTCGTGGTAATTTTAAAAATACAACTGAATTGGCGTAATCACTTTTCCTCCCTCACAAGAAAAATAAGATGGTGAATCAACGGTCAGTGGACAGGATTCTGTGAGAAGGCTATTTTCAGGTCTCCTTCTGTTTTCACCACCATGTATTTTTTTGTCAACTGCAAATTGGATAGGATTTTGGGAAAAGAGTCATGATACAATAGTATGGTGTACTGATTGGTATATGTTGTCCTTTAAGGGAAATATATATATATTTTCATTTGGTGTTTCTTACTCTAGGTTATTGGGGTGTTTTTGTTGCATTTTTGCTTTTTAAAAAATTTTCCCCTCTGAACATGATGTTGGTGTAGGTTGCCTTCAGTGGGAGACTTGGCGTTGATGAACCCCAGTTAATGAAGATAATGAGAGCTACCCTTCACACTCACAATGAATGGTTTAAACTTCAGATGTGCAAGGATCGATTTGAAGGGATGCTTAAGATAGATCTCCTGAAAGAAATCGATGTTCCTGTGACAAGCGATGTCATATCCAGGGCACAAACAGATAACTGTGCCGACAGATCTTCCCAGGTCTCTGATTCCTCTGGTGGTAGGGTGATAGACATCAGCAGCCCTGCCCCTTTCTCCTCCGGAGATGTTTGTGATGAAAGCGCTATCCTCAAAGTTATGGTATGTAGTGCTAAGTTGCTAACTTTCCATCTGGACCATATTTTTAATTAGGGATGCGATCAGTTTGCCACGTGAGGAATATTTTCGCTTATGGTTTGGATAAGATTCGCCACGTTGTGTTTGAAGTGGAACCTACAGAAGAGTATCTCGTTAGAAAATGAGAGTACTGAGATTAGCTACCTTATATTTGAAGTGGAACCAAGAACTCCCTGTCTTCCTGTCTCATACTTTTTTCCTCCCACTGCATATATTGACTCCACATCCCAAGCCAAACAAAGATGCGATAATCTATTTACTTGTTTTCTTAAAAAAAGCATTCCAGTTTTTCCAACTGTAACCAAATGAGGCCTGGTTTTTGGAAGCACAACTAGTAGTCACAATTTCCTTTTATATGGGTTTGGATTTATTGGTGGGTGTTTATTGTTGTGGGTAGGGGATTTGAATGCATGTTTGTGTATGCTTGTATGCTCGTTTTTTTTGTGTGGGTGTGCACACATGCATGTGCGTTCATAGGATAGTGGCTGGACTTTGGGGGTAGTTTGGATCATCAATGGTAAAGCCAGGCGGATGTGGTGTCTTTGCCTCTTCTAGGAGTAGTCGATTTTAAGTTGGATCTTCAGAATGACGGACAGACTGGTGTCTTGGCCTCCTCTAGGAGCAGTCAGTTTAATTGTTGCATTTTTATTCCATTTTGAAATTCCATCTCCATACTATGCAGGAATTCCTTGCTTTACCGAGGGCAGATGCAATTCATCTTCTTTCACAGTACAATGGCAATGCCGAAGCTGCAATCCAGCAAATATTTTCTTAAATCCTGTATGTAAATATATAGCCAATTCGTGCTTTAATGAAAACAATAAGATTGTGTGTACATTATTCATTCAATTTATAGTACATTCTTAATGCTGATTTTATGTGATTTAGTCGTTTAAACTGGGGATTCCTCCTTACTTGAGACAGTTTTTCGAATGAGTTGTTGAGTTATATCTTACGTCAGTTGCTGTTCCTTTCTGTGACCTGATAACAGGTAGTTCCATGATTATAGCCAAATAGTGTTCCAGATGCAGATTTGTTCTCACCAGGTCCTTTCATCCTTTATATCATAACTAGCATTGCCCAAATTTGAAGTGTGAACTTTATTTTCATGCTAGCAAGGGATGGTGCATAGGGTTGGATTTGGATATAAAGATAAATGCTATTTGTCCATTTTAATTTTGGAAATAGATATGCATGATGATGAGAACGAAATTTATTATATCTTTAAAAACAAATGTGGGGAGAGCACATAGATAAGCTTAAACATCATGTACTAAATGAAGGATATGGCTAGATATTAAGCGCATCACGGAAGCGTGAGGATCACATCGTATGCGATCGGGAGCGGCTAGTCGAACTAGTTGCTCGGGGCAACGAAATTTAAAATTTTCGAACGATGAAAACACATGATCCAAGAACACTACTCGGATCGTTTCATCTAAACCACAAAGAAGTATTAGGTTTACCTCTTGAAGCGTGGTTGTGATCGAGTCTCTAAACGAAGAGACCTCTTGTCAAGTCCGATCCAACGGGGGAGACGCTTGCGAGTGCGTTGATGAGACGCATGCTCCTCGCAATCCAGGTGCCACGTGATCGCAGAGTTGTCATCTCCTCTTCCATTGCAAGTCGCCACCTACTGTCCTGAAGCGCCTCCTGATACGTCCGTGGGATAGTAACAGTAGATAGTCCCACCACAAACTTCTTGTAGTCTGCTGAAAGATGATCCAAGGAAACATGTGCAGCAAGAGGATACGTGGCACATTGGCGACGAGGCTTCCTTAGGGCAATAGATATCTCTAGGTCATCAGCCTCATTGTCCTCTGTAATCAACTCTTCATGAATATTATTTAAATCTCCAGTACCATCAGTAGAAATAATATCTTCATGACATACCTGAGGCATGGTGGATGATGTGGACGACACATGAGTAGAGGGGCAAGTAGAAAACCTGCAAGTATAAACATGGGGTAAGAACGTGGATTCGGTGGTAGGAGGTGGAGGTGGCAACAGAGGTGGTGATGGAGGTGGTGAGGATTGAGGAGCTCACAAGGGGCATGAGATGGAGAAGGTGGAGGTGGAGGAACCGCAACATCCTCTCTAGAATCAGCATTAGACAACCTGTCACCTGTAGGAGAGAAATACATAATAGACTCAAAAAATGTAACATCAGCGCTTACATAGTATTTTCTCCCAATAGGGTCAAAACATCTATACTCTTTTTGGGTACGAGAATAACCAACAAAGACACACTTGACAACTCTAGGTGAGAGCTTGTCACGGTCCGGAATGAAGTCGTGGACAAAGACCACCGATCCAAAGACTCTGGGAGTAAGCGAGAATAGTTCCTTCTCGGGAAACGCAATCAAGAAGGGACTCTTCTCTCCAAGAATAGTGGATGGCATGCGATTCATCAAGTAACAGGCGGTGAGAACCGCATCCAGCCAGAAAGAATGAAGTGTATGAATGTGAATCAACAAAGTCCTCGTGACATCAAGAAGGTGACGATGTTTATGTTCTGCAACACCATTTTGTTGTGATGTATAATTGCAGGAAGTCTGATGAACTATACCTAGAGACCTGAGAAATTCTGCTAAGTGTAGTGTAGAAAAATCCAAAGCATTATCAGTACGAATGTATTGGACTTTAGCAGAAAAGATATTATTAATTTCAATAAGAAAAGTCTTAATTATAACACCTGCTTCAGACTTATGTTTTAACAAGAATAATAGAAAGTCTTGAATAATCATCCATGCCAATTATATAAAAATGATACCCCTGATGATCAGGAACACGATTTGGACCCCAAATGTCGAAATGGAACAACTCGAAAGACCGACTACTATTACAACTTGGAGGACTCGGAAACGAGGAGCGATGATGTTTCCCAAGTTGACAAGCTTCACGGTCCAAAGCAGTACGAGTAGATATTTGCGGGAGAACATGTATCATCTATTGAAGAGGAAGGTGGTCAATGCGAAGATGCCACATGAAAGGAGAAACAGATCCAGAGGGAATAGAGGCCACCCCAGCACATGATGGAACGACAAGCTTATATAATCCTCTCTGCTCATAGCCATGAATAATCATCCTGCCATTTACTATGTCCTGAAACACAAGAGAAGAGGGGTAAAAACTGGCACGACAATGTAAATATTCTGTAATTTGACTAATAGACAAAAGATTCATTTGAAATCTAGAGCATATGACGTTCTGAAGACGCATAGAAGGGGTTAAAACAATCTCCCCCTGACCAACAATGGGTAGCCGTACTCCATTGGCAATGATCACAAATCGCCCAGGAGGGATAGACCTGTAAGAGGTAAACTACGTCCGATCTCCACACATATGATAAGACGCTTCAGAGTCCTTAATCCAATCGGTCACATCGGAACTGCTACTACTGGTAAGCACATATGAAATACCTGAGGAACTGGACAATGCTCTGGCGGTGGCCGCTGCATCTGATGGGGCTGCAGTCTGAGTCACATGGGTGGTCACCATCTCTCGAAGTTTCGAGACTAGATCATCAAAATGTGCATTGATGAATCTCAGATTCATCACTCTAAATATCATTAATTAAGCTCAAATCCTTCAAAATCATTGGCATTTCTTCATTTATTCTGCATAATTAGCATTCATGTATGTTTTAATAAGAATAGCATTTTATCACTCATTTTTGTACAAAATAAGAAGCCGAAAATCCCAGCTAAAATTGACATGTAAATAGCCTAACTTTTCTATTTTATAACTAATTCATGCTAACTCCGAATGACCCAA
This sequence comes from Ottelia alismoides, assembly GCA_037367405.1. Taxonomy (NCBI): domain Eukaryota; kingdom Viridiplantae; phylum Streptophyta; class Magnoliopsida; order Alismatales; family Hydrocharitaceae; genus Ottelia; species Ottelia alismoides. The sequence continues at coordinate 548,748 of JAZKJV010010520.1, read as the reverse complement.
AACCACCTCCACTATGTACATATCACTAACAAGAATAAATGAAAAATACAAAAAAATCACTAATCCAAATAAGTTGACCAAAACCCAAACCCTAGCTATAGGATTTCCGGACTAAAACCCTCATATCTTGCCCATCCAGTGTCCGTTTTGATCTTACTCACTTTTGAACTAATTTACATTCAAATACCTTCAAAACAAGACAAGTTCAAGTGAATAGGTGCTCGTATGTGAAAGTTGGGTTTTGGGCCTCTTATGTACATTTTATATTTAAGCGATTTTTGACCTATTATTTTATGTACATAATTGACTCTTTTTATTTTATTTCTTATTCATTCGGCTTCTTTGATGAAAGTTTTATTAAAATGCGCAAAAATCCAAATCCAAACTGAGCTTGAAATCAAAGAAACAAATTGATTCCAAGTCTTCACTGACTATCTGTACAAAAGTTGTCTTTTTCGAGTTTTATTTTGTTTCTTCTTTTTCTCAGTTAATAAAAATCCAAAAAATTAGATTAATGTGTAAATATTTATCTCTAATACCGTTCTCAGAGAAAGGTGTATTGAACATTTTTACTTTGAATACAATATTCACAAGTATGTAAGATTTGAAATTTCAGACATTCTAAAGTTTCATCTCTTACTAGTCTATTGATCTCATCAACAAACTTATGTCCAAGGTTTGATGCCAGATCATTGTTAAATGATCTTCATCCCCTTATTGATCTTTTAAGGTTTAATTTCAGTATTAGAAATGTTAATGAACCATTCATTAATTTTCTAATTTAGTAGAGTCCTTCATATGTTAGATTACTATCTGAAATATATCCATCATAACTCTTTATAGGTCTATTCCAGAATTCATATTTATTTCTAACATTTAGAAATAAACAATGAGTGCATTCTAATATCTAGGTTATAGAGACATTCTTTAAGACTAAGGGCTCTCCAACTGAAAATATGACGTCTATCCAATAGAGATTGTTGCAACAATTGCATCAATATCCATGTGGATGACTTTTAAACCTTAAGATCAAATTTTCTAGTCTTCTAAAACATATGCAACCAATTGCAAGTGTTATTAGAAGAATGAGATATTATTACCAGACTTTGATCTTATCAAATAAGAAAGTCAATTTCAATAATTATATGTGGATGTAGATTATTCTGATGCATTATCCGAGTCCTTCTCTAAGGATCCTAGATAGACTAGATAATCACACTATCAATACATCGGCTTATTGCAGTATTGGCATTCATCCAACTCTTTGGATGTCATATGGAAGTCATAGAAGTACAGTCAACTCCTTGACTTTCCTTCTTGCTTGGATCAGACCATACTTCCACTGCGCTCCCTTCATTTATAAACAACCATTGCTTAAGACAAATGTTGAATTCGAAAGATTTCAATATAAGAGTATTTCAATATTTATACATGCTTCATTCAATTCATACAATTTGAGTATCATGAAGCTTCATGAATGATTTGAGTATAAATAGTAGAATGATGACACTCATCATATCTACATACATCTTAACTTTTAAAGATTTAGGTTCAGGTAGGTACTCCAACATTTTGAATACATCATCTTTTATAGAGCCACCATTCTGCATGATGCAGTGAACCATGTCATTCATGATTAAATGTCGAGAGCACATATGTATGCCTGAACATCTTCTTAGATTTTTTATAAGGATTGTTTGACAATTACGACCATCATCGACATATAATTTCCAAAGTACATTCGATGAGAGATCAAGACTATAAAGACATTCAAACCTTTGGCTTGTAGACCTATTATCTATTTAATTGTCATTCCTCATTATTATGAGGAAACTTACACATTACAACCACATACAAGATGCATCCAACTGCAAGTACAATATCTTGATCATGGATCCAATCCATGATATTTTACTGGTTATTATTGTGTATAATACTGAGTGAGTTTAATGAAGGATTATCTGAAAAAAGAAATTTGCATAAATATATATAAACATAGTCTTTGCTTTGATTTAGGAATTTTATATCAAAGTTGTCTTGCCTTGTCAACTCTGAAAGTTCTTTCCCTTGTTCACTTTCAAACTAAGAGATATACTTACCATTATATCGCAACAAGATCTGGGATATCCTTCTTACCTTTGTTACATCCCAATAATATGAGAACTTGCAACTCTGATAAAAAGAAGCGGGAACACTTCCGCCTTGCAAGTCCAACTTGCATCTCCCAATTCGGTCTTTAACACCCGGGCCCATCACCCCTAAGGTGATGTTGACCCGTCATTAGTAGAACCAAACGTCAACAGGAATACAACTCGTTATGCGTAATCCAATATGGCCCCAATAATATGAGGACTCCATGTTGGGGTCTCTACACATACGTCCTTACTCTTTCATGAAGCAAAGAATCCGATCCAGATGCGCTTGTTTGCAGGATCTGTCACTTCGGACAAGTATCTCCTACATACAATCCCTGACGACGGAACCCTTTGCCTTGACGGGAGACCATGGATGTCACTTATGTGATCCTCCATATACTATTCAAATTTTAATTAATCATTATGAATACAATTCATTACAATTAATTCTTCCAAGGGAATTACAACTCTATTCATAATAGGGTGTTTTAATTTTAATTTGATTCCAATTAATCTAATCATATTAAATCGATGATCCAACTAATATCCAACAAACATTCTTACTTGTTACTTGAAATATGGTATTATCTCAAATACGTATTATTCAAATTTTAATAATTACAGAAATACATTATGATCGCTTCAAGCATTATCCCTTCCTTACCCATTGTCATGGCCAGATTCGACCGGAGTGGGTTAGACTGCTCATGGAGCAACCTGCTACCCAACGCTCCCCGACTAGACACCATATCTGCCTGAGGTCAGGATAATGCTAATTGATCACTTTATACTTGAATGATAGCTGGTCTTTCAACTGAAGTTATACCATATAATAATAATCAAAATATTTTTGATTAACATTATAAGGAGATTTGCTAAACAAATCCCCAATCCTATTCAAACAACTTTGTTTGTTGGAAAGAATATCATGTAGCCAATTGTGATCTAGATCATATCTAATCATATCATTGGCACTGTTGTAAAAGTCGGCCGTTTAGGCCGACTAGTCGAGTCGGGGGGGGGGTAGCCGACTCGACTAGGCCTAGTTGGCCATTAGTAGGTCAACCCAACTAATCGGGCCGACTACTCGGCCGACTTTTACATAGAGGTTTTTTATTTTTTTTATTTTTTGTTTTTTTTTTAAATCAAACCTATTCTAATATGCTTAATGTTATATTTAAAATTAATTACTCCTTTTGTTTCATTATGATAGTATAGAAAATGTTCAAATCTATGCAAATATATAAGAATATATGTATAAAAAATGATTTATATCGCAAATATATAAGAATATATGTATAAAAAATGATTTATATATTAAAAATAAATAAAAAATTCGAAATCGATTAGTGGTCGACTAAATCTGATTAGTCGCCCGACTGCCGAGTAATCCTTAGTCAGTGACCCCACCGACCGAGTACCGACTACTGATTTCTGCAACCTTGATCATTGGTGAAGGCAATGTCATTTAAGGAAATAATTATTATCAAATATTTCACAAAATATTCATCAATAATTATTCTAGGAAATTAACCATTAATTTCACTAATTGGTTAAATGACAATCACATGGTTCTTGATTAGGAGTGTAATTTCCAGCAGTGACCCTTAATAAATTAGCATATCTCAATCAATTTAAATTCAGATCATGCAAAATAAGTTTCCAAAGTTTGCTAATTTGATTTACAACAGAGCCCGAGTGATTTGCACGCATTTCTAGGCTTTTCAAATGCGTAATTAACTCTATAATCACGTCAAGATTCGCCATCCCCGAAATAGTGGATATATGCTCACTAAAATGATCATAACTTGAGCAAACAGATTCCATATCACACAAACTCAAATCCCACAGTTTCCTTATTTAATGGGGAACATAATCCAAGTGATAATTTCGTGTTTAAACAATTTAAACAGAGCCGAAAAAAAATTCACAAAACAGGACTGCGTGAATGAAATACGATAATTTTTTTACAAATCCTAATGAGCCCAAGTCATCATAGGTTTATGGATAGTATCCGAAACCTCCGACCTATGGCTTTGATACCACTTAAAGGATATGGTAGATACTTAAGCTTATCACGGAAGCGTAAGGATCGCATCGTATGCGATCGGGAGCGACTAGTCGAACTAGTTGCTCGAGGCAGCGGAATTTAAAATTTTCAAATGATGAAACCACATGATCTAAGAACACTTATCGGATCGTTTCATCTAAACCACAAACAAGTATTAGGTTTACCTCTTGAAGCGTGGTTGTGATCATGGCCTAAACGAAGAGACCTGCTGTCTCAAATCTGATCCAACAGAGGAGACGCTTGCGAGCGCGTTGATGAGACGTGTGCTCCTCGCAATCCATGTTGATGATCCAAGCGGCGAATCTCCTGATCTCGTCACACGAGATTCGACGTCTTCTTCACGAGCGAGGCACACCGAAGGAGGTGGAGATTCACGAGCAAACAATCCGGCAGCATAACGGCGACGCTGCGGTGATGGCAACTCTCTCCAGGGCTCCATGGTGGACGGCTACAATGAGAGAGAGTGAGAGGACGTGTAGAGAATGAGAGAGAGAGCATATGTTGTTGTCTCTTAATGTTGTAACTTGAAGAGTAAGGGGTGCCTCTTCTTATATAGTATTTTGGGAGTCCATGGATCACAATCCGTGGACTGCACAAAATCAATGGATGAGATTGATTTGTGCTTCTTTCAATGGCCAATATTTTATCTTTAAAAACACAACAACAATTTTAGATTATATATATATTGAAAAATCAATATAAATTAATCTCAAAATTAAATCAATCAAGCATGAGATCATGGAATGGAGATTGCCTCCTTCCATGGGAATAGAGTGAACGGCTACCCTTTCTTAATGGGATTGGGTGGCCGTCCACCCTCCCATTAAGGAAGGGTGCAATCTCATGTAATTCATGAGATTACATTATTCCATGGAAATCTTCAAGATTTACAACAACACTTGTTGTAAATTATTCTACAAAAATAATTCATAATTATTTTGTGAATATTGCAATCTTGCCATTGAAAAATTGTGAATAACATTCACAACCCAAAATAAAATGTAAATTACATTTTCAATTAATTGTCCAATGTGTATCCAATTCACATCAACATTTAATTAACAAATGTAAATCACAAATAGCTCTCTCTTATTTATTATAAATCACATTTATAATATATATGAGTAATATGGATAGTGCTATCCACATTATTCATATTCATGATAATTAAATCACATTTAGTTGTCTTGGATCTCTATTCTCATGTGCTCAAATAATATGAATCACATTCACATGATTCTCATCTTTGATAATTAAATCACATTTAATTATCTAAGATAACTCTCCTTATAATATTGAATCTAATTCATATTATTCATGATAATTAAATTACATTTAATTATCGATAATCTCAATGCTCGGATACATATATCAACAATGAAATTATGCTTGAACTCTTTCTAGGATAATGCGTTTCTCTGCGGATACTTGGAGATAAGGACATGGAGATTGTATTGTTCCACGTATAGTGACTTGGATATTGAGATCAAATCTCAAATCTAGATCATGCGAACCTCTCATAGATGCGAACCTCTCATAGATGCTTGATTAAATCAAGACCGCAAATCTAATCTTTTTATTGCATTTGAATCACATTCAGATCAATTTCCAACATTTGGACCAAGATCAGATCACTTCTCTACTCAGAGGAATCACTAAAATCTAGACCCGTTTCATCACTTCCTAGGAATGGAAGCATCATGGTTATACAATCGTTTATGATTACATTACCCTTAGGTATTTCTAATACCTGTACATCCTGCATACTGGAAGACCCAGAATAAACTTGAAGTTTTAGATCCATTTAAACTGTCTCATTCAGGGTTTTATCATTAAATTTCTTATTCGATCATTGGGAGTCGGTATCGATCACATACTTTCCAAAAGCATATATCATACCTAGGTGTCGATCATATACTTTCCAAAAGTATATATCAAACCTTACAAATTCAGTCAAGCTTCCAAAGCGAGACGACCGTGCAGGGAATTCAAATCCCAATATCTCATGAGTGAGCTCCATGGAAGACCGTATTGATATTGATATCGTTTTGGTCAGTCCGAAATGAATATATCGGGATATATCGCCAGTATATCAATGATATCGGTGGAAATGTCGAAAATGGCTCAAAAAGCCAATTTTTTTGGCATTTTTATCAGAAATTACGATCATCTAACACATTAAAACAACAAATAACGTACAAATATACACTTATATCACACTTATCGGTCCATTTATAGACCATATATCACAGATATCGGTATCGCGCATATCGGTCATCTCGATGTTAATGTTGATTCTTGACTTATAATATTGAAAATGGATTCCATTCAAGTTTTCATAAGTTTATAACATGAAATACTACAAATATACACTTCAGAATACACAGATAATTTATGAGGACTATGATCCTTAAACTGCACATATCGGTCATATTGATTGGAATATATAACGAGACAATCATTGTTTAGCATAAAGATTTATCTATTTATAGGTTACAACAATAAATGAAAAATATCCAAATCAATTTAACATTGTAAAAGAGATGACCTAAAACCAAGAATTCCGCAACATATCTAAATTGGCCCCCTGCCCTGTTGTCTCTCATAGCGGATTGCGGACTCAATGAACTCGCAATAGTTTTCCCATGTCATGTACGAGTATATGGCCTTATAATCCATGATATACTACCTGTATTGATGGTCATCAATCCCTATGAGTATCCCGAGTCGAGGATAAGCTAGATCCGGTGTCACGAGGTGCACGTCGAGGCTGCGAAGTACTAGCTTGAGATCCTCAGGATGACGACGACAGAGTAGGAGAAGATCTCTTCGAAGGACCTGGAGGAGGAGCGTAGTACTCAGGGAAGAAACCGAAACTGTCACCACCAAAGAAGCTGCCCTGGCTCCGCTCGGATTGGCTACCTTGGTAGTTCTCACCGCTGCAGCTGTTATATCCTCCATACCCATTGTTTCTACCAAATCCATAAGATGGAGGAGTATACGCCTGAGGAGAAGGAGGAGGTCCAGGTGGAGGAGCAGGAAAATATTCAGGGAAGACGCCAAATGATCTTTCATCTTGTGAGGTTCCATATCCTCCCATGGGACTGGGTGTTCCTCCACGGTATGGGCTGTCAATGTCCATGCAACTCAACGAACCTACAGATGATATCAAATCGTCCATGTAGCTATCTGTAGGATGATGGCCACATCGTCCATAGGCATCGTAATCCATAGTTCCTGGACTCGGACTTGGGACAAAGTGCCCATGTATGTTTCCACGTCGTTCCATGTATTCTCGCTCTGACTCGAATCTTGTATCATCATGTGGTCCACGACCACCCCCTGCAGACCCTGACCCCCCCTGAATATGTCTCCCCTTCGCCTGATCCACCACGACCACCAACATCATCATCATCATCATCACTCCCACTGTCATCTTTTGATTTCGATTTGGATTTCGATCCAGTAGAGAGAATATCGTTCACAATCGCATCAAGCTCCACCCCTCCACGAGGGTTTGTGATTCACCCAGATCTGGCCATGTAGTCACCAACATCTGCTCCCATTCGTTGTCTTATATTTTGATTCGGCCTGCCTCCCGGTTGATCGAGCAATGGAGCACCGTTGGAATCCAACCACCTCTGCAGAACATCTTCATCTGCATCGTCATCGTGCATCTTGAAAATATATGCAAGATCGATGGCGTATGTGTAGTCCTCTTTCTTATGCCCCCCTCTTGCATGTTTCATCTTCAACCTCAAGTTGTAGTACATAAAAACAAGATCGTGGAGCCGTTGTTGTCCCAACTTGTCCCATCTCTTCGAATGAATCAAGTTGAATGTGCTCTGGTTTTTCTCACAACCACCAGCAGATGTTGTTTGGGACAATACTTTTACTGCCACTTTCTGTAGGTTGGGAGCTGCCATCCCATACAGTAACCACCATTCGGCTGCGGAAAATCCAAGAGAGATAAATCAATAATAGTCAAATTGTTACACATCACAATCAGTAGACTTAGTCCTTATCAGGAAGAGTATTGTCGCGTCCATTAACCGCAGTTACTCTACCGAAAGAACCCAAGGCATCCCTAAAGTATTTGATCTGTACATTAATCAAAACTTTAAGTCATAAAAAGAGTTGTGCCTCAAAATAATTTTAAACACACTCTAGGCGACTATAGATTGTACATTATACAATCAATATTACCTCATTTATGCACGAGGTTTGAGCCTTCTCGTCCTTGACGAGCTTCTCCCCCACAAGTAGTACAGCTGCTAGAAGGTCGGCATTTGTACCAAGACTGTTCTTGTATTGGTACTTCAGTTTCAAGTAATACGCTGGAGATGAACAATTCTCAAATTTTAATCCTTTTAAAATACCTACCAAAATGGATTAAAAATATTTATTAGATAATTATACATACCAACCTTGTGAAGAGGATGTGAGAGCATCTTGGACCATCGTTCATCTATGATGTCCAACCGTGCTTTAAATCCTCTCCCAACTGCTTCTCTAACCTTCTCCCTCATGCAGCGCATTGTCTCGTAGATGACTCCCATAGTTGGCTTCTTCTCCCCATCTACGATACGCAACGCAGAAATAGCAAGTTCCATTATCTTCGTGACCCTTGTCAATTCATCCCAGAAATGGAGATCATTGATGATTGTCTCCACCCTCCGTCCTCTTTCGGTTCGAGCTTTTAGGTTCTCGAACCATTCACCTTGGCAGCACATGTTCTTCAACCCTGCCTTGTGTTGTTTGAGGCTTTACAACGCTATAAAATTGGTTGCAAAGCGTGTGATGCCAGGCCACACCAACTCATCATTGCACGTCCGCCTCATCAAAGACAACACTTTGGAATGGTTGTAAATGAAAGTCGTGATCGCCCGTGCTTGTTCCATCACCTTGCGACGAGCTTCCTCTGGCAGAAGTCCTTTAGAATCAGATCTATGCAATGCGCAACACAAGGTGTCCATAAAATGTCGTAGCTGCTAGACTTCATTATTGTTCACCTGCTTTCTTGAAGTTACTACCATTGTCCGTCACAATCTGTACTATGTTCTCTTTCCCAACGTTCTTAATGACGTCCTTCATCAACTTTAGTTGGTACTTGTAGTCCTTAACCTGTTCAGATGCATCGACGGATTTAAGAAAAATAGTCTTACTGTCGCAGTAAACAAGGAAGTTGATAATCTGCTTCCTCGTATAGCCTGTCCAGCCATCACACATCAGCGTCACGCCGTACTCTGGCCATCTCTTCCTCAGGTCCGAGGTGTACTCGTTCATCTCCTCCTTCTCCTGCGTAAGATACTTGTTCATCAACTCCTTGGCAGTGGGAGCCTTCACTCCCGTTCCAGCTGCGGCGATCTCATCAATGGCGTGTTGTAAAAAAGGTCCACTAGCGACATGGGTTGGGATGCTCTCCCTAAAGAAGAGCTTGCCGATGGTCTTGCCCACTCTCTCCCGTGCATTGGTGAACATCCCCTTCACCATCTTTTGCTTCGGGTCCTTGCTTGGCTTGTACTGCTTGGACCCACTTCTCGTCAAGAATGGTTCTAGTCCTTTCCCCTTGTGTTTCTTAGTGAGTGGTGGTACTGATGCACCTCCAGAACTACTCCCACTGCCACCAGCATCAGGGAAGCCGTCACGTGCATCGACGAGTTCTCTCCTCTCAAACTCACTCCTCATGGACTCTTTTGTCTCCCCTCATGTACACCCTCCTCTACGCTTCGGTCTGAATGTCATTGGGGTAGGCAAAGTCCTCGTCATCTGAATCTGAGAGGACATTGAACTCTTTCTCAAACATGAACTGTTCATCCCGCCTGGATCTCTCCACATCCTCCTTTTTCCCCTCCATGTTGTCCTTCACCAAGTCCCTCACGTTTTTTGGACGAGTATACTTGGCAACATTTTTTTTTTGCTGCCAACAAGATGATGCTTCAGTCTAGTAATACCCCCTCCTCCCAACCTCTTCCCACAGAAGTTGCATTGTGGTTTCGCTTTGTTGTCATCTGGAGCGGTGGCATACTTTCAACCAATCTCTCCACCGTCCAAGTCCATCTGTCCACGAGAACCATCAGAGTCTGAACCAGAGTGTGCCATGATCTTGAATCCTGAACAAAAAACACACGAAAATCAAAATCTCCAAATTTTATGAACAAAAAATTCACTAAATTGTGGATCTATTTTTGTTTAATTTTCGGATTTACTTAATTAGACACATTTTGTTAACAAAAAACACTACCAAATCATGATTCCTAACTCCTAAACAAGAGATCCAACTCCATCCATCCATAACATCTCTTAGTAAACACACAAAAATCAAAATCCCTAAATTTCATGAACAAAATAATCATTAAATTGTGGATCTATTTTTTTTTAATTTTCGGAATTATTTAATTAGACACATTTTGTTAACAAAAATCACCACCAAATCATGTTTCCTAACTCCTAAACAAGAGATCCAACTCCATCCATCCGCAACATCTCTTAGTAAACACACAAAAATCAAAAGCCCCAAATTTCATGATCAAAATAATCACTAAATTGTGGATCTCTTTTTTAATTTTTCGGATTTATATATATAGACACATTTTGTTAACAAAAATCATCACCAAATCATGTTTCCTAACTCCTAAACAAGAGATCCAACTCCATCCATCCATAACATCTTTTTAATAAACATACAAAAATCAAAAGCCCCAAATTTCATGAACAAAATAATCACTAAATTGTGGATCTATTTTTGTTTAATTTTTGAATTTATTTAATTAGACACATTTTGTTAACAAAAATCACCACCAAATCATGTTTCCTAACTCCTAAACAAGAGATCCAACTCCATCCATCCATAACATCTCTTAGTAAACACACAAAAATCAAAAACCCCAAATTTCATGAACAAAAAACTCAATAAATTGTGGATCTATTTTTTTAATTTTCGGATTTATTTAAATATTGTAAACAAAAATCACCACCAAATCATGTTTCCTAACTTCTAAACAAGAGATCCAAACCAATTCATCCATAAGATCTCTTAATTACTACACAAACATCAAAAGCGCCAAAATTTGAAGCCCAAATTACATGAAAAAGGAAAGTATGCAACACATAACAAACATGAGAACAAAATCACCAAGGAAGAGGAAATCTCACCTCAAAATGCAAAGGAAGAGGAAATTGATGAGCTCCCTGCAAGGTTGGAAATTTGGAATGCCAAGGTTGAGATGGTGGAAATGGTTGTCGATATGCCTCATTTAAAGGCAAAAAAGAACCCAAAACTTAGCAAGGAAGAAAAGAATCTCCACTGTGTCGGCGATATATCGTCGACACCCGATATGTCGGCGATATATCGATGATACCATGTAAAAAGATATACATCTGAATGTCGAAATGGGGGGGTCGTCGAAACCGATATATCGGCGATATATCGCCGACATGGCCTTCCATGGTGAGCTCATGTCTTCCGGTTCATTAAATGAACATGTATGATCTCTTTGAGAGATCGTATTAATCATATGCCCTTGTATGCACACCAGCGCGTCGGTATATAGACCTTGGTTAGGTCATCAACCTATTGGTCTGCCAAATGTACATACTCAGATATAGTAACACATCTGTCTTCAGTCAGGATGCATGCCTATATCGGACAACATACGACGTAGGTCTTTCGTTATCTCGATCTCGTTAAGTCAACTCTTTGACGTAACTTATCTAACACCTCTGAATCTCTATTCCCATGCAGAGGACCTGCATCAAAAGGTCGGTTAGATATCAGCTTATGAGAAAGGATTACCATCTCCTACTCAGGTTGGAGATCATCTCTTAATAATTATTTGACGGTGCTTGATGAATCCTCGATATAACTCTTTAGACATTGATCTAAGCACCAACCTCTATGTTTCAACAACTGAGTCAACAACTGTGTGATTATTAAGATGACCATGGTACACAATCCTAATTGTACTAAAGGACCTATTATGCAAATTAATTATTCTTCATTTAAGATCAGGGAATGATATTTGCAATAATATTTATTTCATAATGGCTCATCGTGGGCTCGCATGTCCAATACTAAATCGCTTACCTATCAAACTTTAAAAAACCTGTTAGATTAGATATATCTATTTTATTGAAAGAATATTAAGTAGCTAGAAACGTCATTAAATTATTGTCGCATACAATTACAAATATATCTGTACGATGTTTGTACATTATCGTGGATGTATGGATATAGATACATTTAATCTGCATGTTATAGGAAATGTGATATGGGTGTCAAAATAGATTGGATATACATAAGTAGCCATTTGCATCCTTTAGTCTGTTTGTACCAGTGACAAAGCCAAGGGAAACAGAGGTGCTCGCCTCGTCCTTGTTCCTGTCTTTTATATGGCATCAATTGATAATTTAGCACCTTTTTCTTTAGTGTTTTTTTCCCTCTTTTTAACTTTCATTTTCTTATGCATTTTAAGTTCCCTGGATCCACCGCTACATGGCAGTCCTCAGGCTTCTTTCCCCTTGAAAATTCTTTTGCGCAGTCGAGATTATGTTTTGTGGAGAAGGAATTGTTATCAGGATGATGGTAATGCCGTGGAAGTATGTAATGCGCAACGATCCATCGTGATGGTCATGATATTGCATCAACTCTATGACAGGCTCCACAAAATTCTCATATCTGGTTTATGTTCTTACAAGTCTTCCCGCATGTCAGTATATAGATTGAAATCCAATTCTTCTTACAATTGTATCTTGTCCTGAATTAGTTTAACAAGACCAACATTTTTTAACGTTTAACGCTGTTCTCTGCTTTGTCTTTTCACTGAGATAGGAAGGTTAACTTCAGCAGGTGCCTTAAGTAGTCTACAGATTGGGTGGTGTTGTAGTCCACCAAAAAGCTGTCTTCCAAACTATAATCTATAGCCTCAGCCATAGTCACTTACACCAAAGACCATTGCCGCTTTATCATGTGTTGCTGTAGTCTGAAGCTTCACTGATGCCGTTGATAACATCATTGTTGCCCCGACCGTCTTGCTGCACCACACAGGATGCTGCCTGCCTTCTCGATGTCGTGGTTGACAGCATGTGTGAATATGCTGACACGTGTGAGTATGATCTATTGATATTGTAAGTTGCCCAAAAGTTAAAGTTTGTTTTCACATTGGACTCATCTTTTTCTCACAGAATGATATTATTAGAATTTGCTTGGTAAACGTTCGCCGGGTGAATGTACTTTCCGTGAATAGTTTATTCTTGATTGGAATTGGATAACAGAATAGAGCTTCCTTGTACTTTTTCTTTTGTTTTTGCTTTTTTATCGCCCTATGACATTGCATTGTATTCTAATTCATCAAGAAATGAGGCTTATCTTTTAGTAGTCTCAACTTTAGATGATGAATAGTTACGATAACCAAGTCCTTTCCTACATTACTCAAGGCTTCTTACCGGCACTCCTACCCTCCTTAGCCTTCCTCTGATTAATAGATTTGTTTTCGTCATTTTTTACACCAATAATTTCGAAAGTCAGAAAAGGAGGCGGTCTCAATGTGGTGTGTGTATGATGGGTTTCCAAGTACAACATTGTAATTAGCCTGCATTCAATTCTAAGGGGGTGTTTGGTAGCCGGATACGGGATAAAGAGGGATTAAGTTGTAATGTCTATTTTTGTTCATTTGCATGGACAAGAATCTATGTGATAAGAAGGGGTATGCGGCAGTTATGTGCTATTCTCTGTACGATTGACAAAGTAAGGATACGAGATACTGGATAGAAGTTAGGTACTTCTGTTAGGTGTAATTTTGGTTTTTGTTTTGTGTTCGGTGTAATTGTAGTCAAATTGATTTATTATCTTACCATAACATTCAGATGCTCTGATTTCCCATTTAATCAAGAGGATCTTCGATCCTCTATATGTGCTCAACCCCCTAATCAGGCAAGGCGAGATGGTAGTCTCTATCATGATTCCATTTGTGTTGATCTTCCGAAGCTACATCTTAGGCGATCTATCCACTCGAACGAGTGAGCCGAGGTGTTGCCTCTACTGGGTGTCAATCAAAGCTTCTCGAGCTGCTTGTTGCACCGAGTGGTTGCCCCGTACATCATCGTCACCTGAAGCACCTAGATATCGAAGAACTCTAAAGACGAGGACACTCGTTCACACTTTGGAGCTTGGGGAGAAGCTAAAATGATTGCAAACTATGAAGCCCGCTCCTCGGATCTGGGAAACCCGTTTACATATCAGACGTAATATCATGTTCGCTAAGAACCACATTAGAGTACTGAAAATTAGGGGAATTTTTTTAAATGAGATTCACAAATTAACCAATAAACCATAGAACTATAACATGTCACACTTATATTGCATAAATTCCATAGCAGTTAACATGTAAAAACAGAAATTACATTATGTACATGCATCCCAATTCTATCAGAAGAGAAATAAAAGCATTTATAATATCCTTGAACAAAATTATAACATACATACCTGGTATGTTTTGCTTCAGAAACTGACATTGTATTACTTGTACGACAAATTATGGGGTCATCACTATTATCCCCAGGAAGAGTAACACCCTTCGAATTGAGAATTTCAGACCTATTACTCTTACGAACTGCTCTTTTAAAATCATCTCCAAAATACTTGAGAATAGATTCACCCACATCCTCCATAATCCCCTACATGCAAACATTCGTGCTGTCCTCTCGGGACGATCTACAAAAGACTGCATTGCTAGTGCAAGTGAAAATGATTGTTGATTGGAAAGTCAGGAATACACAGATTGGATCATCCTCAAAATCAACTTCATAAAAGTTGTTGATTCTCTAAATTCGGAATTCATCCTCAATTCATTGTGTTTGTTTTTAAAGGTTGCTTTGTGGGAATGATCAAATTGTTGCTTGTTTGGGCCACATTGTCAGTCCAAATTAATAGCAAAGACTCCAAGATCTTCTGCCTAGTTAGAGGTCACAAACAGGGTGGGCCCATGTCGCGTGCCACTACCTTTTAACTCAGCGATGTTCATCCTACAATGTCTACTCAAGAATGCCTCTGATACTGGAAGAATGGAGCCCTACGCTAATGGTGACAACTCCATTAAGATTTTCTGTTTATTTTATGCGGATGATGTACTCATTTTCTGCAAAATTTAGCATCAATGCATTGGGAATACCCTCATGATTCTTCAAATCTTTTCAGCTCTATCAGGACTAGAGGTTAATTACTCTAGGTCCACTTTCATTCGAATGAAAAAGTGAATGTATCGGTTACGTCGCTCATTTCTATGGGATTTGTAAATGAGGAATGACCGACTATTTCCCTTGGTTAGTGCATGCATATGAAAAGCGTATCGAAAATCTTATGGTTTAAATTTTTTGATAAGCTAGCTAAAAGGATTGATTCTTTTAAGCAATGTTATTTTCCTCTATCAATGTGCACCCTTCTAAATAAGACAATTAACCCTCTTCTCACTCATCATTGTGTGCTCACTGTGATTCTGAAATATGTTATTGAGAGCTTGGATATGATCCAGCAACATTTTGGAATAATAGATGACAACAAACCTCATCTTGTTTCGTGGGCCTCAACCACTACACAAAATTTTGGTGGTTTGGGAATTCTTAACATACACAATTTCAATAGAGTTATGTTAGCAAAAAATCTTTGAATTATTCTCCAGGATAATCCCAATAATAAGACTCTACAGGCTATGATCCTCAGGAAGTGATTGAAGCATATCGAAACCAATTTTAGGTTCAAAACCATGTTCCCCTTCCACGCAAGCAACAGTCAGATCTATTGATATCTTCACCCCTACAATCTTGGTTGATGTGGGTGATGGGGATGAACTCCCTTTTGGCATACTAAAATCTTCGAGGGCATTGAACTCTCAAAGCGCTTACCATTGGCCTATACTTGTCAAGTAATTTATCAGTCTCCTTATGTTCCAAAAATGCATGAGGCCTCTTTTAATTGGGAAAAGGCACTTCGGGTTAGGATCTTACCTCATGATCCCTTACAAGCTCGGGGACTCCTTTCCACTTTTAAGGAAATCAATCTTCGATGTGGAGTGAGCTTATTCCACTTTTTGGATAAGCCAGCCTTCTGTGTGTACTTGCTATAGACAGTTTACATTTAGAAGTGCGCTCGATATTACTCGTAGAGTTATGTGGAACCCTGGCATTCAACCTCGAATACAATTTTTTACTTTGTTTTTTTGAAACAAAAATTACAAACACGGGATATACTAAAAAGACAAGGATGTGAGCTTGCATTTATTTGCTATCTATGTTTGGATGGCTATGAATCCGTAGACCATTTCACAAAGGAATGTAACGTTATTGCTAATTTTATGTGTCGGGTGAACCCAAATGCTCTAGCTCGGATCAGAAATCTCTATGAGATCTCAAGCACATTTCAGCCTGCGGATTTAGATTTTTGTTCAAGCTGGTGATGAATCTCCATTTCATCACCTTTATTCTTTCATTTTGACCTTAAATCCCTAGCTAAATGCATGTATATAGCATTAATGTGTCAAAATAAACACCTGATAAAGTGTACAAAATACTATATAAGTTATTGTAATTAATACCAAAATAAAATAATAAAGAAAGAAAAGAAAAAGAAATGAGACACCATATGTGTTGAGTGACCGTGGACCCCGAAACCCAGTCATCATGATGAATTGGTCGAAAAGGAATAAAGTAAGCAGAAATAAGGCAGATGAATTATACAAAAGAAAAGACAGACAAACCCTAATTTTCAAATTATCTATAATTATATTTTGGGATCTATTTTATTCTTTATTATTTACACACCAAATCAATAAATTATGTACGTGAAAGTTGTAGATAAAAACAAAAAGAAAAACACAAAATCGATTTCACATGAAAATAATACATATTGTGCTTTCTAAACTCGGAATAAAAATCTAAAATCCAAACTTCCCAAACCTGTATCTCCACCAAATGAACTCAAAATCCATCAAAATCACCTATAATTGTATATAATGTTTTATTAGCTATTAAAGAAGGGGGTTTCATTCAATTTGGAGTTAAGATGTAAAAGTTGAGTTTTGGACCCCTATTGTATAATTTACCTGAATAAAATATCCATTTTATTAATTTCTTTATCTTCTTCGCACTTTGATATTTTCATAATTTTGTAAATATTATTTATAACATATGTACCTAATAAAAATACAATAAAACAACTAAACTAAATTAAAATAATTATGTATACTAAAATACATAGATGAATTACCTATACATATACCTATATGATAAATACATATATTTATTTAAGTGTATAAGTGACTTCAAAAAAATACCATAAAAGTATATTTATGTATATTTAAACAAGTTATAAATATATACAATATATGTATAAAATAATAAAATCTAAAATAAGAAATAAAATACATATTATATAGGTAAATATACCTATAATTATACTTGTAAATATTAACTCCTAATAAATAAACTCGAATAAATAAGTAAATAAATAAATGAATAAAATTCTACATTAAAATTCAAACATCTTTTTTTAATGGAAATTCAATTAATTCATTTACTATTTATTCCCAATTTTATAAGGCTTTTCTTCCAAGGAATTTCCTGGTTGGTCCACGTGGACCAACTAGGTCATTTTCTTTGTTGACCTCAGGTCAACACCCCCGCCTCTCTCTTCCTCGTGCTTCAACTTGTAAGAACCTGAATTTTCTCTCCATTTTTCAACCGAATGCCTCATGATCTAACATGGCGTGCCACTTGATTTCTGGAGATCGAACATCCCTAAATCATGCCATGGCCAAAGATCCAATCGATCATCCTCGATTCATTCGGAATCCTCGATCGAAGTTCCTCAATCTCTCATGTTTATAAATGACGACCCTCCGCCTCCATCCGTGATTTGACCCCTTTCCAGGTGTTCTTACCCCATCAAATCTACTTCAATCTCTTTGCCTTGGTGACAACAAGATTAAGAAATGATTTGCAATGAGGAGGAACACTTGTAGGTGGAAATACACCAATCGTCGGAGGTACTCTGTTGCGGTCCTGCTTCATCAGCTTTTGGTCAATTGGAAGCCATTTCTTTCCGCTTTTTAGGTAATATCTTAGAAGTAGATTAAGTTCCCGCACTTTATTTCACTTTTCATTGTTCGATTAGCTTCGATTTCAAAAACCCCCAATTCCCTGGAGCTTGAGCTCCATGTTTAATCCATCGTGTTTTGAACATTAGATCGCCCCTCCATTCTCTCCATCATTTGTCCCTTCATCTTCTCCATCGATTACCCACCTCATCCCACCCGGATCCATTGTGGATATGGGAATCAGAGCTCCCCCGACCTCCGATCATCAGAACTCCCCCTGCATTCCACCCTATGCATATATTTGCTTACCTCCATGTCCGAGTAGTTAGCCCTAGAGCCAAGGAGTGTTTTTGTGCATATCCGCGTCTCTTGGGAGGCTTATGGAGCATCATTGAACACTTGGAGCCACTCCATGTGCTTGGACCTAGTCTGAGCACCTTGAGCGTCCTAACTGTCCTTGGAGCGCCCCATTTCACGCGGAGGATCTTCAAGAAGATAGAGCACTTGCTGGATATGGAGAAGTACACCCCAGCTCAAAGACACATCAAATTTAAAGTCATCGGTGACATGTTCTTCATACGTTCTTGCAACCTCTCTCTACGGCGTTCAATCAAGAACAACGACCCAGATTTTATCTAGTCGGTTGAATCAATTAGAAGGGGTACTATGTCAAAGAAGTCTAGAAAAGCCTCTTAGGACAAGATTGGATGCGACTGATTGGGTCAGAGCTCGGGAGAAAAAGATGATCAGGAAAGCGTCAAGGCTTCGAAATGCCTCTATGGTCGTGCCTGAGAAGCCTTCGTCAAAGAGAAGGGTAGCGGCGAATGCGAGAGGAGCAAAGCCTGATTCACTGGAGTAAAATAGTTTAAAACCTTGTGGATAATTTGCATGTGCCCCATGAACCTCTTTAATATTGCAAGTGGGTACAGTGCCAGGTCAGCTTACGTGGACCCCCATGTGAGGTGACATTTTGAAGGTGTGTCCCTCCAACTTTTGTATTTATTTTTTAGTATATAAAAACCAAGTTTTAGTTCATACTGCTAGGATATTTTGCACATGTGCCCCTGCTTGTTATTTTAATTGCAAATATGCCCCTGTTAGCTTAAATGAATTTTATTTTTTCATTTCTTTTTATTTTAAATAGCTCTTGTGCTCCAACAATTCTCAAAAAAATAGGTTTAAGTGCATGATTGGTTGATTATTCATGCTACAAATTTTAATTTCCATTTTTCAGCATCTATTATTTATTAAAATTCTTTTGGAGCTATCTTATTCCTTGTTTGACTTAAAAATCCAAAAAATATAAAATCATCTTTGAAAATTCCAAAAAAAATAGTTGTCTGTATTTTGTACCCCAGACCAAAAATATCTAAAAATAGAAACGGAAAGTCACTAAAAATGAAAAAGCTCTAAAATCCTTATAAAAATTATAAAAAATTCATAAAAAACTCCAAAATACTGTTCGTACTTTATATTTTTATTTATACACATTACTAAGTGATAAAATTGATTTGGAGAATTTTCTAGACCATTTCGTATTTTAAATATACAATCAATTCTGACTATTTAAACATTTCATGTTTTGCTCTTTTCATGAATTTAAAAATATAAAAAAATTGTAAAAATTCCCTAAAAATCCATAAAAAGAGAAAAATATTTGAAAAATATAACAATATTTTATTTGTCTATTTTGACTATTTTTATCTATATTTACATAGATTGTATCCTATATAGACTATATATATAATTATATATAATTTATCTTATTAATAATTATTATTTATACCTTATAACTATTTTAAAACCTTTAAAAAAATAAAAAGGAAAGTTCTTTAGGCATTTTTCTGATTTGTGTATATTTATTCTATATTATATATAACTTATAGTATACATAATACATTATATACTTATATATATTGATATATATACTTTATTATATTGTAAAACAAAAAAAGAACTTAAAAATCAAAAAATTATAAAAAGAAACCAAAAAATTTAAAAAAAAATAAAAATTAAATATATATATATACGTTATTTTTTTATTTGAAGCCAACATATACATTGAGTGATTCTATGCATACTTGTATACACTTGTGTTGTTTATTCATTTAAATAATACTTGCTACACCCTGTACTTCACATGTTTGACCCCTACCATACTTGTCATTATACACATATATTGTAGGCTTATAATAAATTTTGATTTACACACATCCATATTTGATTGCTTCACTTCTTCATTGGGTGGGTTGATTGTTGATCTAGTTTGGGATCTCAATGAGAGGTCACTTTGACGACTTTGCTCTCGCATTGTGTGGAGCGTATGACTCTCCACTCTGACTCTTTGGGAGGTTATTATGAATGAGATTACGAAATGGTGTGACACGGGCTTCATTTATCCCATCCCCGATTCAAAGTGGATGAGTCCCTTGCAAGTCATGCTGAAAAAGTCAGGGACCACCATCGTGAAAAATGACAAAGGAGAGGAGATTGCTACCAGAAATCCTACATCATGGTGTGTCTGTGTTGATTGCAGATGCTTGAACTTAGCGACCAAGAAGGACCACCTTCCACTTCCCTTCATCAACCAGATCATTGAGAGATTGGTCGTAAAGGAGTATTTTTATTCTTCAATGGATACTGTGGGTACAATCAGGTTGCTATTGCTCCAGAATACCAAGAAAAGACTACCTTCACTTGTCTGTTCAGGACGTGTGCCTTCTGTAGGATGTCGTTTGGTTTTTACATTACTCCAGCAGCATTTCAATGATGCATGTTGGCAGTGTTTGTAGAGAAGGTTGGTAGTTTTATCAAGGTATTTATGGATAATTTCTCGGTCTAAAAAGACAGTTTTAATCAGTGCTTGAGATCGAAAACTGAAAAGATGTTAAGTAAACTTGGTGCTCTCGTGGGTGAAGAGCCATTTTATGGTAACCGAACGGATTGTGCCCGACAATGTCATCTTGAAGCATGGCATGGAGGTTGAACCTGCAAAGGTAGAAGTCATTTCTAAGCTTGAGCCACTGACTAATTTGAAGCAATTATAATAATTCCTTGATCATGTGGGTTTTTATCGTCGATTCATCAAAGATTTCAGCAAGATTTCCCGATCGCTGACTATGATTCTAGGAAAGGAGGCTGATTTTAATATTGATGTCAGAGTCCTCCAAGACTTTAATCAATTAAAGGATATGGTCAATCATGCCACTGTTCTGCAACCTCCAGATTGGTCTCTACCTTTTGAGATCATGACAGCCGCATCAAACTATGCCCTTGGAGCGGTTCTGGGACAGAGGAGAGATAATCTTCTATTTGAAATTCACTATGCCAGTAGGACTCTTGATGAAGCACAAATGAACTAAATAGTTATTGAGAAAGAGCTGCTCGCAGTTGTCTTCGCCCTGGAGAAGTTTGGATCTCATCTTCTTGAATCCAAATTTATTATTTACGCAGACCACTCCGCCATCTGGTATTTGCAAGCCAAGAAGGATGCCAAACGAAGGCTGATCAGATGGATCCTTCTACTCCAGGAATTTGATCTTGAAATTTGTGATAAGCTTGGAGTTCAAATGTGGTGGCGAATCATTTGTCCGGAATGCCAGAGCCAGATACTCTTGAACAGAGTCTAATGAGGCAATTCTGTCAGTCACCTCGCTCCCTCAGTTTGTCGATATTGTGAATTATCTTGTGTCCAAGAGAACTCCACAAGATTGGCCCAAGCTGAAGATGGACTAGTTCTTATCTGATATTCATTTCTATCAGTGGGAGGATCCCTATCTCTTTCGCGAGGGGTAGATTGTATCTGGAGGAGGTGCATTCCATAGGAGGAAGTTCACAGTGTCCTCGAGCATTATCACGCCCGAGAGTCAGGACACCACTCTGGCAGATGTACGACAACAAAGGTTCTTCAATGTGGCCTCTGATGGCCCACATTTATCAAAGATGCGGAGGATTTTGTGAAGCATTGCACTAACTACCAGAAGACGGGTGGCACCATTGAAATGAGAAACACAATGCCCCTGAAATATATTCAGATTTTATATGTGCTCGATGCATGGGACATTGATTTCATGGGCCCATTTCCGAACAGTCAGGGATATGAGTTAATTCCACTTGGTGTCGACTACATTAGTCGTTGGGTAGAGGCTATGCCTACCCCTACCCAAGTTATCGATAGTCGCACCGTTTGTTGATTTCTAAAGGAAAACATCATTACACGGTTCGAGATCCTCAAGATTCTCATATCATATAGGGATAGCCATTTCATCAACAGAGAGTAACGAAACTGACTCAAGAATACTACATAGAACATCGAGTAGCATCTATGTACCACCCCGTACTCTAATATCTTGGCAGAGTGTTCGAATATGAAAATCAAGACTATTTTCTAGAAACTTGTATATCCAGATAGAAAAAACTGGTCTCATTTGCTTGACTCGATTCTCTAGGCCTATCAGGCTGCGTATAAGTCTCATCTGGGAATGTCTCCCTACTGTCTGGTATAAGGCAAGCCATGCCATTTGCCTATTGAGCTGATTCATAAATCATTATGGGCAATCAATATATGTAATTTGGATCCTAAGAAACCAACAAAGAAAAGAAGCTAGATCTGAACAAACTTCTCGAATTTTGTGACTATGCATACGATAACAGTCTTATTTACAAGGAGAAGGTCAAGAAGTGCCACAACGAGCACATCTACCGCAAGACCTTCGAGCCAGGCCATGAAGTCTAGTTATTTGGTGCAAAGTTAAAACTATTCCCAGTGAAGTTGAAGAGAAAGTGGACCGGGTCGTTCGTAGTGAAGCATGTACGTGACATTGGAAACATAGTCATATCCAGATTGTTAGCTGGCACACAACACCGTCATCAACGGACGACTTCTGAAGCCTTACCTTGAGCATGATACCTTCCAATCCATGGTTGACTCCATTCAGGTGGCCTATGAATGAGAACTTCCAGCCGCAACATCTATAGATTCAGACAAAGCAATCAAAAATATCTTTGATTAGTTAATCATTTTCTTCTTTTCTTCTTTTCGTTTTTAACTCTTTCATTCTTTCGAAAACTTCACTCATCCCAATCATCATTGTTATACTTAGGATGTGTTTCATTCTAAGCATGGGGGGATGAGTGTATACAAGTGCTTATTCTTTAATCCCCTCACCTGTCTCCTCAATTCTTGACATTCTTTCTATACTTAGGGATATTTTACCCTAGGTATAGGGGGAGACAGGCCGAGCCATTGATTTGTTTATTCCCACCCTTGACCCACCCTACTTGTGTACAGTCTGCTTTTATACTTAGGATTAATTGATCCTAAGTATGGAGGGTCGGTCGACGTCTCATTCTTTATTCAATCATTGTAGTATAGATTCTCCTATACTTTAGTAGGTGTTATGTCTTCCTTTCTCTACGATCTATGAGGACATTGCGCAAGCTAAGTATAAGGGGGTCATATATATCTTTTATATATTTTAGCTATAACTCGTACTTATGTATTTTAATAATATGAATAAAAAAAATAAAACACACATCCAATTCTTTGTATAATTTGATTGATAAATTGGTTCAAAATATTTTGCAAAATGTTTGAAAAAATAGATGGAAAATCTCTTTGATAAATCTTTTGAAAATTGTTTGGAAAATATTTTGTAAAATATTTTCAACCTTTGTAAAAATGTTTCTTACATTTGTTTGAATAAAATGATTTGAAAATCTATTTGCAAATGATTTAGAAAATGGTTGCAAAAATATTTTGAAAAATCTATATATACTGTTTGAAAAATCTTTGCAAAAATGAGTTTCAAATTTTATGAATGCTTGCAAAAATTATTTATCAAATAAGTTTGCAAAATAATGATTCCAAGATATTTGTGAAAATCTTTTCAAATTATTTTGAGAACTATGTACATGATTTAAGAAAATAAAGATCCTTTACAAACCTTGTATACACAAACCTGTAAGTTCATTATTCATTAATTCTTGTAAATAACTAGATGCAATCATGTGTAAATATTCGCACATAATTATTTGACAAAACTCTTATATTTTAAAAAATCTTTAGAAATATGCAAAAACAAAATTTTTAAAAATCTACAAAATATTTTCAAAAATTTAATAAAAAATTGTAAAACTATTTCAAAAATCCACAAAAATTTCAGAACTAGGAAATTACATCATAAAAATATATTTTTTGCATTGTGCATATCATTTGGAATTTTCAGATTGAAATGTATAATTGAACAAGTCTAAATTAAATCCGAAAATTGGATCTTAGTTGGACCTTAATCAACTTAATCACAAAAATCCATAGGGAATTGAAATTGAGGCACTTCATGTCTACTAGATTTAATTCTTAGAGACCACAAGACTTGGTTTAGTGTCGTCTTGTTGCCTAAGTAGAATATTTTGGAACACACACATGACTCTTGCTGACAGTGACCTAACTTGCACATCTGCACTGTACACCTTGCTCAACTCAGTTGAAGTGGTAGAGGGATGGATTTGTCATCATAAGACACTAGCCAATGGAAACATCGGAAGTCACATATCTGCCATTGTGCCTCTACCCGATCCAGTGGCCCCGAGGTCTAATGATATAATACTGTGGGTTGCAATAATACTTTAAAAGAGGGATAGTCTACTGGTTTAAGAGAAAAAAGTCCATATGTAAATGCTGGTGTACATAGTATTCAAAAAATGGAAAAAAACAAAAAAACTCAAAGAAGAAGAGATGGGCAAAAGTCAAAGAAAATCAATTCTCATTGGAGCATTTGTATATTCAATAAGCAAGCTTGAGCTTCAAAGTCAATATGCATGTGAGCTTTCAATAGGCTGACTTGGCTACACTGGTCATGCATCCTAAGATAGGTAGATACACTGGCTACCGTCCATTCTTCTCTCCACCCCCTCTTCTTGAGCTGGCTGTACTTGAACTTAGAAGGGAATGCTTCACTTCTCGAGGAAAGAGTTGTTGTATTGGGGAATTAGGGACACCATGTGGGAGAAGACTGACTTTTACCACTTCAGCCGAGAGGAGCTACATATCACTGATACTGTACAAGATAAACTCATAATCATAAGGGATTGTGTATGACGTTGACTTGTTCTGATCTAGATTTGAGGAGACTTGGGTAGAGTTTTGTGGGTCTTAGAGGCTATTGTGATTCAAGTACGATTTCCAATAAGGTTCTGACCACACCTAAATTCCTAAAGTCCGAATGAACTCCAAACTTTGATATCATGAAGACAAGATTAAAAGTTAAAATCAATCCAAGTTATTTCTTTTTCTTTTCTCTATTTTCTTTTTGCACTTATAGGCATAAAGTGTTTGCTAGGGACTAAGAAAGGCAAGTATAGGGGGTGATGAATCTCCATTTCATCACCTTTATTCTTTCAGTTTGACCTTAAATCCCTAGATAAATGCATGTATATAGTGTTCATGTGTCAAAATAAACACTTGATAAAGTGTGCAAAATATTGTATAAATTATTGTAATTAATACCAAAATAAAAGAATAAAGAAAGAAAAGAAAAGAAATGAGACACCATAGGTGTTGAGTGACCCTAGACCCCGAGACCCAGTCATCATGACGACTTGATCGATAAGGAATAAAGTGGGGGGATATAGGGTAAATGAATTATACAGAAAAGACATATAAACCCTAATTTTCAATTCAACTATAATAACATTTTGGGACCTATTTTATTCTTTATTATTACATACAAATCAATAAACTATTTACATGAAAGTTGTAGATAAAAACACAGAAAAAATACAAAATTGATTTCAAATGAAAATAATACATATTGTTCTTTCTACACTCAGAATAAAATTCCAAAATAAGAAATTCCCAGACATGTATCTCCTACAGATGACTTCAAAATCCATCAAAATCATCTTTAATTGTATATACTTTCTTATTAGCTATTTAATGAAGGTGGTTGTTAGCAATGTGAGCCCAGGGCGAACCATTCCTACAATAAATGTTATTGTAATGTTTGATATATCGATAAAAGTTATTGGTTTATTTCACTCCCTGTCTGAATTTAAGTGAATGAATGTACTATAAGGTCCCTCTGTACAATTAGGATATGTACCATGACCATCTTAATAATCATACAGCTGTTGATTCAATAATTGAATCATAGAGGCTGGTGTTTGGATGACTATCTAAGGAGTTACATTGAGAACTCATCAAACACCGTTAAATGATTGTTAAAAGATGATCTCCAGTCTGAGTAGGAGATAGCAATCCTTTCTCATATAGGCTGATATCTGACTGACCTCTTGATGCATGTCCTCGACATAGGATTAGAGATTCGGAGGTGTCTGATTAGTTAGGTCAAAGAGTTGACTTAATGAGATCGAGATAACCAAAGTCCTATATCGAATACTATCACGATATAGGCATGCATCCTCTGATCAGAGACAGATGTATTGCTATATGTCTGAGTATGTATATTTGACAGACCAATAGGTTGATGACCTAACCAAGGTCTATACACCGACGAGCTGGTGTGCATATAAGGGCATATGAGTAATACGATCTCTCGAAGGGATCATACAGGTTCACTTCTGAACCGGAAGACATGAGCTCACTTATGAGGTATTGGGATTGATAAATTCCATGCATGGTCGTCTCGCTTATGAAGCTTGACAGAATTTAGAGGTATGATATATGCTTTTGGAAAGCATATGATCGATACAAAATCCCAATGATCAAATGTGAATCTTAATGATAAAACCCTGAAGGTGACAGTCTAAAAGAGATCTATAACTTCGGGTTTGTCAGAAGGTCTTCCAGTATACAGGATGTACAGGTATTGGGAATACCTGAGGGTGATGTGATCATAAATGATTGTATAATCATGACGCTTCCATTCCGTGAGAGTGATGAAACATGTCTGGATTTTAGTGACTCCTCTCAGTAGAGAAGTAACTTGATCTTAGTCCAAGTGTTGGTTATTGATCTGAATGAGATTCAGATGCAATGAGAAGATTAAGTTTACGGACTTGATTTAATCAAGCATCTATGGGAGATCCGTAATATCTGGATTTGAGATATGATCTCAATGTCCAAGTCACTATACGTGGAACAATATCTCCAAGTATCTACAGAGAAAGCACACTATTCTTGAAGGAGTTCAAGAATAATTCCTTTGATGAATTATGTAACCAAGCAACATGATATTGATGACTAAATGATATTTAATTATCAAGAATAATATGAATGAGATTCATTATATAAGAATGATTATCCAAGACAAATAAATGAGATTTAATTATCACGGAAGTACAGAATGTGGATAGTACTATCCATGCTATCCACAATATCAATGTATATTATAAATATGATTTATAATATATTTAAGAGAGCATTTTTGTAAATAATATTTACTGATTGATTATTGATGTGAATTGAATTCACATTGGACAATTAATTGGAAATATAATTTACATTTTTTTGTTTTAGGTTGTGAATATGGTTCACAATTTTTCAATGGCATGATTGAAATATTTACTAATTAATTAAGAATTAATTTAGTGAATATATTTGCAATAAATGTTGTTGCAAATAATAAAAAAGGGTAATGAGATGATAATCACCTTAAGAGGTGACGCCACCCTTGACTCTTTCAAGGGTGACACCACCCCTTTACGAGATGATCATTATCTCCTTTATCCTTTGTTGATTAATTAAGTTAAATCAATAGTTGTTTTTTTATTAAACAACAAATGATCATGGTCGTTGATTAAAAACACAAATCATCCTAACCGTTGATTTTGTGTGTCCATGGATTGTGATCCATGGACTCCCAAACCACTATTTAAAGAGGGACAACCCTAGCCCTTCAAGTACACACATGAAGTTCTCTCTCTCCTTCTCTAATTCTCACGCCCCATCTCTCTCTCTCTCTCTCTAAGAGTGCACGTCCACTCTGAGTTCTTGAGAGAACTACAGTCGTCGCTACGCCATCGTGCTGTCAGATTTCCGTCTTCCTTGGTGCTTCTCACGCAAGTAGAAGACGTCAGATTTCATTGGACGAAATCAGGAGATTCAAGGCTTGGATCTTCATCTTGGATTGCGGAAAGCTCGCGTCTCATCATCGCACTCGCAAGTGCCATCTTCGTGGATCGGACTTGAGTCAGGAGGATCTCTTACTTTAGAGATCAAGTGATCAAGACCACGCTTCAAGAGGTACTTCTAATACTTTGTGGTTAGATGAAACAATCCAAGAAATGTTCTTGGATCATGTGGTTTCATCTTATGATTTAAATTTTTTAAAATTCTGCTGCATCGAGCAACTAGTATGACTTGTCGCTCTTGATCGTATTTGATACGATCATCATGCTTCCTTGATGCCCTTAAGGATCCACCCGTATCCTTCAAGTGGTATCAGAGCTAGGTTTATGAAGGTCTTGGATGTGATCCATGAACCTACGAAAATTTGAGCTCGTTTGGGTTCGTGAAGATTTTAGCATTTCAATTTTCGCAATCATGTCTTGTGATAATTTTTCGACCTTGTTTAAAATATTTAAACATGAATTTATCACTTAGATAATGTTCCCCATTAAATAAGGAAAATGTGGAATTTGAGTTTACGTAATTTGGATTCTGTTTGTTCAAGATATGATCGTTTTATTAACCATATGTCCACTGTTTCGGGGATGGCGATTAGAGACGTAATTAAGATGTTAATTACGATTTTAAAACGCCTGAAAATACGTGTTTATCATAGGGTTTCTGTTTTTAATCAAGTTATCAATCTCTAGAAATTGATTTTGCTTAATTTGGATTTAAAATGAATGAGATATGCTAATTTTAGTTAGTGAGGGTCACTGCTGGAAATTACATGTTTATCTAGAAACCTCATGATTGTCGTTTAAGAAATTTGCGAAATGAATAATTAATTTCTTGGAATAATTGTGGATAATATTTGAGAAATATTAGAACAACAATTATTCTCTTAAATGACATTGCCTCAACCAATGAATTATTAGATTAGATCTAGATCACCAATTGGTTACTTGATGCACTTTCATCAAACTTTTTGCTTGATTAGGTTTTGGGAATTCGTCTAGCGAATTTCCTTATAATGAAAATGATTTTGATTATTACTATATGGTATAATTTTGGTTGAAAAAATCAATGATCATCTCAAGTACAAAGTGATTGACTCAACATTATTTTTTTCCGAGGTGGATATGGTGTCTAATCGGGGAGCATTGGGGTAACAGGTTGCACTGTGTGCGGTCTGTCCCACTCCCGCCGATAATGGCCATGACAGCCGGTAGGGAATGAATGATGCATGAGAGATCATGATGTATTTTCTAATTATTAAAATTCGAATAATACGTACTTTGAGATAATATCACTAATTCAAGTAACAATCAAGTTTGATGATTAAATTGGATTGGTAATTGATTTAATGAGATTAAATTAATTACATCCAATTGAAACACTCTATTATGAATAGATGTGTATTTTCCTTGGAAGAATTAATTGCATGAATATGATTCATGATAATTAATTAAATTTTGAATATGAGGTGGGGGATCACATAAGTGACTTTCATGGTCTCCCGTCAAGGCGAAGTGTTCCGTCGCCAGATATTGTATGTAGGAGACGCCTGTCCGAAGTGACAACCCCTGCATACGATCCATTTGGATCAGGCTCTTCGCTTCTCGAAAGAGTAAGGATGTATGTGTAGTGACCCCAATATCGAGTCCTCATATTATTAGGGTGATATTGGATTGCGCATAGCGAGTTGTATCGTGTTGACGGTTGGTTCAATTAACAACATGTCAACATCACTTTAGGGGTGGTGGGCCCGGGTGTTAAAGACTGAATTAGAAAATGCAAGTTGGACTTGCAAGGCGGAATGTGTTTCCGCTTCTCTTTATTGGAGTCGCAATTTCTCATATTATTGGAATGTGACAAAGATAAAGAGGAGATCCTAGTTCTTGCTTGGGATATAGCGGTAAGTATATCTTTTGCTTTGAAAGTGAATAAGGGAATAAACTTTCAAAGTTGACAAAGCAAGACTAATTTGATTTAAAATGCCTTAATCAAATGTCATAATTTTTTAATATATTTATATGTTCTAATATAGTGCATTCTTAATTTCAGACAATGAAGTCCATGAACCCTCTCACCAGGCTTCTGGAGGTCATTCAGTTGACCGGACCAAATTATTCGGATTGGATCCGTAATTTGGAACTTGTTCTCTCGGCTAAGCGCATAAGTTATGTGCTCACAGAGGATAAGCATGGAAGCCCTAAGATGAAGGAAGAAAAGCAATACAATGACAAGTATGATGAATATCATGTCTTGGCTAGATGCTACATCTTGGGTTCACTCTCTAATGTTCTTCAGAAGCAACATGTGGAGATGAACACATGCCAGGAGATAATGCAGAATCTGAAAGATATGTTTGGTGACATAAACCACACCCATCGTTACAATATTATGAAAGAACTCATTTGTTGTAGGATGCAGGAAGGGACTTCAGTCCGAGAACATGTACTCAAAATGTTTGGGTACTTGTCTGAGTTGGAAACCCTTGGGGCAAATATGGATGCAGACATGCAAGCCGATTTTATTATGTTGTCTTTGCCCAAGTCTTTCAATAATTTTGTGGTTTCATTCCACATGAACAAGTTGGACTTGACTAACGCTGAACTTCTTGTTGTATTAAAGTTTGCAGAAGATGTAATGAAGAAAGATGGTCTCTCTGGCAATCCAATGGTTGCACAGGTCAAAGGGAAGCGCGGTCGGAAGCATGGTCCGGAAGGGCCCAACCCAGAAGAGAAAGAAGAAGAATCAAGGAGTTGGATCATCTTCTACTACTTCCACACTAATGACATCGAAGAAGATCGATGTCTGTCACCACTGCAAGAAGCCGAGGTACTAGAAGCGTAACTGTCCAGATTACTTGAAGTCTATCGACAAAGGTAAAGCCCTTGCAGGTATGAAATCTACTTTCATCATAAAAATTAATTTTCTCGCTGGATGAGAAGGAAGTTGGGTTGTAGATTCTGGTGCTTTTGTTCATGTATGCAATTTGTCGCATTTGTTTCAAGGAACTAGGAATCTGGAAGAAGGAGAGATAGTCATCTAGATGGGATCTGATGCAAGTGTTGCAGCATTCGCCGTCAGAACTTGTCAGCTATTGTTATCTAGTGGTAGAGTCTTAGTAGAGTGCCTTTATGTACCTGAAGTCAGAAGGAATTTGATATATGTATCTAAACTTGTTAGAAGTGGAAATTCATTCCTTTTATGTAATAAATTAGTTATAAATCATTATGATAAATATATTGCAGATGGTATTTTGACTTCTGGTGGAATCTATGCATTGATGAACATGTCATGAATGTTACTACCACTAATAAAAACCCTAAAAGATCCAGGGAGAATGGAAATCATCGAATATGATTTGGCATCAAAGGCTTGGTCATTTATCTGTTGATAGGATCAATAGATTGATAAAGGATGGACCTTTAGATTTTCTACAAGTTCAATCTTTGCCTACCTGTGAACATTGTATTCGAGATAAAATGACCAGGATGCCTCTCGTAACAAGGTTACAAGATGCAAAGGTATTCTTGACCTAATACATACCGATTTTATGTGGTCCCTTCAGTACCGCGATCCGAAATGGATATCGATATTTTTTGACATTTATTGATGACCATTCGTGATACGGGTTTATCTTTCTATTACGTCATAAATCTGAAACCTTTGAAAAGTTCAAAGAGTTCAAGGCTTTGATTGAGAATCAAATCGATAGGAAGATTAAACAGATTCGATCTGATTGAGGTGGCGAGTACCTCTCAGATGAATTCAAGGAATACCTTAAAGAGAATGGAATTGTCTCCAATCTCACTCCTCCTGGAACCCCCCAACTTAACGGTGTTGTTGAGAGACACAACAAGACCATCATGGATATGTCTGTTCGTTGATGAGCAAAGCACATTTACCACTTTGTTTCTGGGGATATGCAGTAGAGATTGCAATATATATCCTAAACAAGATTCCTAGAAAATCTGTACCTAAGACTCCTCATGAGCTCTGGTATGGATCCAAACCTAGTGTCAAGCACTTGAGAGTTTGAGGATGATTGGTCCATGCGAAGAACGTGGATGCAAGTAAGCTAGAATCTCGCACTAGAGAGTACTACTTCATTGGGTATGTTAATGATGGTATTGGATACCAGCTTTATGACCCTGAAACTCAAAAGGTTTTCATCTCTAGAGATTTAAGATTTCTGGAGGATGACTTCCTTAAAGGTCAAGACAAAAATGAAGTGGAGGAACTCATTGAGTTCCCTGAGAATTCTGAGCTTCCTGAATCAGAAACTGAAGAGATAAATAAAGATGAATCACACCTCTTCAAAGGAGTTCGAGGGTGGTCACACCACCTGAAAGGTATGGATTCCATGTGTCAAGTGAGACTGACAATGATCATGCTTCATTTGATGAAGCACCCGTGGATCAAGACATGGATAGATAGATGCTATCAATGAAGTTTGAAATATACTCCATGCATAAGAATGGTGTATGGACCCTATAGGATCCACCTAAGGGGGTAAAATCCATTAGGTGTAAATGGATCTTCAAGAGGAAAAGGGGACCCGATGGGAAAGTAGATACTTTCAAGGCACGGCTCATTGCCAAAGGCTACACACAAGGAGAAGGCATCGATTACGATGAGACGTTCTCTCCTGTGGCCATGCTTAAATCTATCATGACACTGCTAGCTATAGCTGCATATCTTGACTACGACATCTGGCAGATGTATGTCAAGAAAGCTTTCATCAACGGATACCTTGAAGAAGATACCTATATGGAGCAGCCCCAGGGATTCATAGCCGAGGAAGGAAAAATATGCAAGCTAAAGAAATCCATCTATGGGCTCAAACAAGCTTCTCGTAGCTGGAACACCAGATTTGATGAAACCATAAAGAGTTGTGATTTTGTGTAAAACCCCAATGAACCATGTGTGCACAAGAAGCTTAGTGGGAGCGCCATTGTGTTAATCGTGCTTTATGTAGATGACATCCTTATCATTGGGAATGATACATGAATAATGGCCAATGTTATGATTTGGCTATCCCATACCTTCGAGATGAAAGATCTTGGAGAAGCCTCTTACATCTTAGGTTTGAAGCTGTTCAAAAACCAAGAGGATGTTGGGATTATCATAACATGGGTACATTAAGAAGATTCTTGAACATTTCCGTATGGATAGTTCTAAGAAAGGCTTCCTTCCCTTAAGATATGGTATCCACCTATCTAAAGGGATGTCTCCTCAAAGTGTTGAGGAAAAGAAAGCCATGGCTGGATGCCCTTACACATCGGCTGTAGGAAGCTTAATGTACGCCATGATGTGTACAAGGACAGATATATGCCATGCAATGGGAGTTGTAAGCCGTTACCAATCCTGCTATGGAGAACAACACTGGAGTGCATTAAAGAACATATTTAAATATCTAAGGCGGATGCAAGATTATATCTTGGTCTATGGAGATGGTGATCTCCAAGTCTTGGGATATACAGATTCTGACTTCCAGTCTGATATTGATGATCGAAAGTCGACATCAGGGTTTGTGTTCTTATTGAACGGTGGTGCTGTGAGCTGGAGAAGCAAGAAGCAGGACACTACGGCAGATTCAATTACAGAAGCCGAATACATAGCCGCATCAGATGTTGCGAAAGAGGCGGTGTGGTTGCGCAAGTTCATTCTGGAACTTGGCATGGTTTCCTCTGATACTCCCATCCCGTTACTCTACGATAACACGGGAGCCATTGCCCAGACAAAGGAACCTAGATGGCATCAAAAGAGCAAGCACGTAGAAAGAAAATACCACATCATTCGGGAGATTCAAAAGCGTGGTGATATCATCATTACCAAGGTGGTCTCTGCCGACAACGTTGATGATCCTCTTACCAAACCTTTGACACTGAAGGTTTTTGACCAGCATGTAATGAGTATGGGTTTAAGAATTGTACCTGAATGGTTCTGAGGTCTAGTGGGAGATTGTTAGCAATGTGATCCCGGGGCGAACCATTCCTACAATAAATGTTATTGTAATGTTTGATATATCAATAAAAGTTATTGGTTTATTTCACTTCCTGTTTGAAATTAAGTGAATGAATGCACTATAAGGTCCTTCTATACAATTAGGGTTATGTACCATGGCCATCTTAATAATCATACAATTGTTGATTCAATAATTGAATCATAGAGGCTGATGTTTGGATGAATATCTAAGGAGTTAGATTGAGGACTCATCAAACACCGTCAAATGATTGTTAAGAGATGATATCTGACCTGAGTAGGAGATGTCAATCCTTTCTCATATAGGATGATATCTGACCGACCTCTTGATGCAGGTCCTCTGCATAGGTATAGAGATTCGGAGGTGTCAGATTAGTTAGGTCAAAGAGTTGACTTAACGAGATCGAGATAATCGAAGTCCTATATCGAATACTATCACGATATAGGCACATCCTCTGACCAGAGACAGATGTATTGCTATATGTCTGAGTATGTACATTTGGTAGACCAATAGGTTGATGACCTAACCAAGGTCTATACGTCAAGCTGGTGTGCATATATGGGCATATGAGTGATACGATCTCTCGAAGGGATCATGCAGGCTCACTTCTGAACCGGAAGACATGAGCTCACTCATGAGGTATTGGGATCGATAAATTCCATGCATGGTCGTCTCGCTTATGAAGCTTGACAGAATATAGAGGTATAATATATGCTTTTGGAAAGAATATGATCGATACCAAATCCCAATGATCAAATGAGAATCTTAATGATAAAAACCCTGATGGTGACAGTCTAAAAGAGATCTATAACTTCGGGTTTATCAGAAGGTCTTCCAGTATGCAGGATGTACAGGTATTGGGAATACCTGAGGGTGATGTGATCATAAACGATTGTATAACCATGATGCTTCCATTCCGAGGAAGTGATGAAACGTGTCTGGATTTTAGTGACTCCTCTCACTAGAGAAGTAACTTGATCTTAGTCCAAGTATTGGACATTGATCTAAATGAGATTCAGATGCAATGAAAAGATTAAGTTTACGTACTTGATTTAATCAAGCATCTATGGGAGGTCCGTAAGATCTGGATTTGAGATATGATCTCAATGTCCAAGTCACTATACGTGGAACAATACAATCGCCCTGTGCTTATCTCCAAGTATTAAGAATAATTCCTTTGATGAATTATGTATCCAAGTAACATGATATTGATAATTAAATGAGATTTAATTATCAAGAAGAATATGAATGAGATTCATATTATCAGAATGATTATCCAAGATAATTAAATGAGATTTAATTATCAAGGAATTGCAGAATGTGGATAGTACTATCCATGCTATCCATAATATCAATGTATATTATAAATATGATTTATAATATATTGGAGAGAGCATTTTTGTAAATAATATTTACTGATTGATTGTTGATGTGAATTAGATTGACATTGAACAATTAATTGAAAATATAATTTACATTTTTTTCTTTTGGGTTGTGAATATGATTCATAACTTTTTAATGGCATGATTGAAATATTCACTAATTAATTTGGAATTAATTTAGTGAACATATTTGCAATAAATGTTGTTACAAATAAAAAAAAGGATAATGAGATGATAATCACCTTCAGAGGTGACGTCACCCTTGACTCTTTCAAGGGTGACGCCACCCCTTTAGGAGATGATCATTATCTCCTTTATCCTTTGTTGATTAAGTTAAATCAATAGTTGTTGCTTTATTAAACAACAAATGATCATGGCCATTGATTAAAAACACAAATTTCCTAACCGTTGATTTTGTGTGTCCATGGATTGTGATCCATGGACTCCCAAACCACTATTTAAAGAGGGGCAACCCTAGCCCTTCAAGTACACGCATGAAGTGCTCTTTCTCCTTCTCTCATTCTCACGCCGCATCTCTCTCTCTCTCTAAGAGTGCACGCCACTCCGAGTTCTTGAGAGAACTACAGTCGTCGCTACGTCGTCGCGCAGTCGGATCTCCGTTTTCCTTGGTGCTTCTCATAGAAGTAGAAGACGTCGGATTTCGTTGGATGAAATCAGGATATTCAAGGCTTGGATCTTCATCTTGGATTGCGGGAAGCTCGCGTCTCATCATCGCACCCGCAAGTGCCATCTTCGTGGATTGGAATTGAGTCAGAAGGATCTCTTGCTTTAGAGATCAAGTGATTGCAACCACGCTTCAAGAGGTACTTATAATACTTTTGTGGTTAGATGAAACAATCCCAGAAATGTTCTTGGATCATGTGGTTTCATCTTATGATTAAATTTTTAAAATTCTACTGCACCGAGCAACTAGTATGACTAGTCGCTCTTGATCGTATATGTTACGATCATCACGCTTCTGTGATGCACTTAAGGATCCACCCGTATCCTTCAGTGGTTTCATTCAATTTTGAGTTAAGATGTAACGGATTGGTTTTGGACCCCTATTGTTTAATTTACCTGAATAAAATATTCATTTTATTTATTCTTTATCTTCTTCACACTTTGATATTTATAATTTTGTAAATATTATTTATAACATATGTACATAATAATAGAATAAAAAACTAAAAATAAATTAAGATAATTATGTATACTAAAATACATAAATGAATTACATATACATATACCTATATAATAAATACATATATTTATTTAAGTGTATACCGACCTCAGAAAAATACCATAAAAATACTTTTATGTATATTTAAACAAGTTGTAAAAATATACAGCATACGTATAAAATAATAAAATCTAAAATACAAAATAAAAATAAAGTACATATTATATATGTATATATACTTATAATTATACTTGTAAATATTAACTCCTAATAAATGACCTCAGATAAATAAATAAATATATGTATAAAATTCTACATTAATTTTCAAATATCTCTTATGTTTTAATGGAAATTCAATTAATTCATTTACTATTTATTCCTACTTTTATAAGGCTTTTCTTCCAAGGAATTTCCTGGTTGGTCCATGTAGACCGACCAAATCGTTTCCTTTGTTAACCTCGGGTCAACACCCCCACCTCTCTCTTCCTCGTGCTTCAATCTATTAGAACCCAAATTTTTACCCCATTTTTCGGTCGAATGCATCATGATATGTCACGGCGTGTCGCTTGGTTTTTGGAGATTGAACATCCCTAAATCACGCCGTGGCCAAAGATCCAATCGATTGTCCTCGATTCAGCTGGAATCCTCGATCAAAGCTCCCCCATTTCTCATGTTTATAAAGAATGACCCTCCTCCTCCTTCCTCGATTTGATCCCTCTTCAAGTGTTCGTATCCCCTCAAATATACCCCAATCTATCTGCTTTGGTGACAGCAAGAGGAAGAAAGGATTTGCAGTGAGGAGGAACACTTGTAGGTGGAGATCCACCATTCGTTGGAGGTGCTCTATCACGGTTTTGCTTCGTTGGCTTATGGTCGACTGAAGGTCATTTCTTTCCTCTTTTTAGGTAATATCTTAGTTGTAGATTCAATTCCCGCACTTTATTTAGCTTTTTATTTTTCGATTATCTTCAATTTCAAAACACCCAATTCCCTGGAGCTCGAGCTCTTGGTCTAATCCATCGTGATTTGAATGTTAAAACGCCATGCCATTCACTCCATCATCTCCCCCTTCATCTTCTCGATTGATTACCCACCTTATCCAACCCAGATCCATCACGGATCTAGGAATTGGAGCTCCCCCTGCCGTTGATCATCGGAGATCCACCTCCATTCTACTATACGCATGTTTTTGCTTACCTCCCTGGCCGAGTGGTTAACCCTCTAGTCGACGAGTGTTTTGTTGCAGATCCGCATCCCCCAGGAGGCTTCTAGAGCATCATTGAACACTTGGAGCCACTCCATGTGGTTGGACCTTGTTTGTTCTTTGAAAGTTCTTGCAACCCCTCTTTGCACGGTCCGATCAAGAACAACGGCTCAGATCTAATCTTGGCCATTAGATCAATTTGAAGGGGTGCATGCAGACGACCATCAGATCAGACATGTGGCAATGACACAATGGCCCGATCTGGGAACTTTAGTGGTATATTTGCACAAAAACCCTCTGTGCTTTTTGTATTATTATCAAGTCCTATAAATGTTCAAAATAGTGTAAAATCTTGTGGACAATTTGCATGTACCCTCTGAACCTCTTTAATATTACAAGTGGGTCCAGTGCTAGGTCACCTCATGTGGACCCCTTTGTGAGGTGACATTTTGCATGCATGTCCCTCCACCTTTTTTATTTACTTTTTGGCTTATAAAAATCATTTTTAGTTCAAACTTCTGGGTTATTTTGCACATGTACCCCTTATTATTTTAATTGCAAATATGCTCCTGTCAGCTTAAAGGAATTTTATTTTTGCATTCCTTATTATTTTAAATAGCTCTTATTCTCTAAAAATTGTCAAAAAATAGCTGTAAATACATGATTGGCTTATTCTTCACGCTACAATTTTTAATTTCCATTTTGCATGCATTTATTATTTATGAATTTTTTAAAGCTATTTATTCCCTATTTGACTTAAAAAATCTAAAAAAATATAAAATCATCTTTGAAAATTCCAAAAAATATTAGTTATCTATTATTGTATTTTGTATCCTTGGATAAAAAATTCATAAAAATAGAATATGAAAATCACTAAAAATTAAAAAGATCCAAAATCCTTATAAAATATATAAATAAATTCACAAAAACACCGACAATATTGGTTTCTCCTTTATATTTTTATTTATACATATTTATAAGTATTAAAATTTATTTCGAGAATTTTTGAGATCATTTCCTGTTTTTAAATCTCAAATCAATTCTGACCATTTATACATTCCCTATTTTACCCTTTTTCTGAATTTAAAAATACAAAAAAATACAAAAATTCTCCAAAAATCCATAAAAATAGAAAAATATTTGGAAAATATAAAAAAGATTTTATTGGGCAATTTTGACTATTTTATCTATATATATTGTATCCTATATATCATATATATATATCATTATATATAATTTATATTATTATAAGTTATTATAAATACCTTATAATTTTCTAATACCTTTAAAAAAGGACCATTGTTTCATTATTTTTCCGATTTTTGTTTATTTATTATATATTTTATATTATATATAGCTTATATTATACATATTACATTACATACTTATATATTGATATATATTACTTTATTATTTTGAAAAAAAGGAAAAAAAGAAATTAAAAATAAAAAAATTATATAAAAAGACAAAATATAAAATTAGAAATTTCAAAAATATACATAAAAATGAAAAAAATATTATTTAATTTAATTGAAATCTATATGTACATTGAGTGATTTTGTGCATACTTATATACACTTGCATTGTTTATTCATTTAAATAATACATGCCATGCCCTGTGCTTCTTGTGTTCGACCCCTACCACACTTGTCACTATACATATATTGTAGGGTTATAATAAATTTTGATTTACACACATCCGTATTTGATTGCTTAACTTCTTCATTTTGTGGGTTGATTGTTGATCCAACTTGGGATCTTAGTGAGAGGTTACTTTGACGACTTCACTCCCACATTGTGTGGAGCGTGTGACTCTCCATTCCGACTCTCGGCTATTTCAGGTGGGCTCCCATTACACTTACGACTCTTTCTTTTTGTTGGAAGGAAAGATGTAGAAGATATTGGGATGATATCTCCATTCTCGAGAATGATATCTTCAATCTTTTTATTTCCTGTCTTTTGGATTTTTTCAACAGGTTTGATGTTTTATTTTTGTGATGTCTCTTATTGGACTATTAAACCATCTTGGCTCGTTGAATTGTGCTTAAGGATGAGTGGAGATAAGAAGTAATTGTGATGATGTGTCTGCATGTATGCCTTTCTTTTGTTGTTGTCAGTTTGCAGTTTGGGTTTATTTGTGTACCCCCAAATCTACTGGGTTGTGTTAGGATCCTCTACCCTACTTTTATACTATATGAACTCTTCACCCAAGATTATAGGATGACTGAGGCTGCATGCCTCCGGATGTAATGCAACTTTATCTTAATGTTAGCTTGCCTTTTCCTGAAAAAAGGCCATGGCTTCTGCCAACCATCAAGAGCATCGTTGTGAATCCCAATCCGAGATAAGGGAAGAAAAAAATTCTAGGAGTAAAAAATGAGCAGTGCTTAAATCTATTAGTGTCTTACCACCCTTCACATGATCCATATTTACTCGAACCACCAGAGACATCTTGAGTATGGTTGAATATGGATTGGATATGATTTAGCTTGATCTAATACAACATCAACATATTATAATTTTTTACAATCTAATATGTTAAACATTAAAATCTAATCCATTCAATCCGAGCCATCAGATTAATAATTGGATCTGATTTGGTTACTTACATAGTAAAAGTCTTCTCTTACGTTTTTCAGACTTGATATTTGTATTAAGTTTTTAAAAATGCATATAGATTAACTAAAATAATATTTACTCTAACGGATTTTAAAATATTATCCTAAATCATCTTTAATTTTATTTTTAATGCGATGTAGCATGCTAAATAATTAAAATGGTACTTATATAAGGAGATTATGAGTGCAATGAGAGAAAGAAATGTCAATTTTAGTATTTTATCTTAGTTAAAAATATGAAGTCAAACTAACCCAATCACATAACATAAGGTATGATTCTGATTTTTATCCCATCCATGTGGATGCCTAATCTTAAGGATGTACTAGAAGAGAAAAAAACAGATGGATGTCCACCAGCATATGATATTCGATCAAGGAAAAAAGAGAAGGCATACTCATTTATTTGACATGTTTAGCGAGGCATTTCGTGGTTGAATGGGTTAGAAGTTACTTCTTTGTCCATGACGTAAGATATAAATAAACAAGTCAGTCTCTTGATTATCTTTTGTTATGTGTGTAAGTGGGTTGAAATAAGCTATTCAAGTCAGTGATAGGTCTGCCTTTCGACATCTTTCCCTCAAGCATGTGCAAAGGGATGTTCCTAATATTCTTAAAAAGTAATAACCTAAAAGAAAAAGACGTGAAATAGATAGAGTAGTTGCCATAGAATGATGAGACAAAGTTGGCATGTTTGTAGTCTGATCGACACTTCCCTTGTGCTTGAGTGTCGTGATACAATGAGTTTGCAAGCTTTAATCTCAAGATAATACTATATTAGACACTCATGAGATATTGAATTTTGTATAGCCTTATTCTATGCCATGTCATGGTCAACATGATGCGACATGATTCTGCAATAATCATTGTATTAGTTGTATTAGTATTAACAGAAATAATTAACATGTTTTTTAAAACTCGGATTTTTTACCTTGAAACTCATGCTAGAATCAGAAGGCGGGCATTGCTCCTTTTAAATCCCACATATAATCTAACATACAACTGAAGGAATGGAACATATGGCTTCGATACCATCTACGATGCTTGATTAACCAGATACTATCCTAGGTACTGTCTTGTGGTCCACACATGGTGGGACCACCAAGTCATTGCGATGATAGCCTAAGAACCTCCCTTATTAAATCAATAATTAACCCACACAATAGTATTCAAACAATCAAAACAATAGTGTGTGTGAATCAAAATTTATTATACCCTACGATGAATGTGTATGATGGACAGACAAGTATGGGTCGAACATAGGAAGCACGAGACGTAGCAGAAATTATCTACATATATAATAAAGCAAGTATGTATATACAAGTGTGCACAAACTTAATCAATGTGTATGTGGGTTTGTAATTAAAGAAAAATATTCTTTTTTATTATATTTTTTAATTTTTAATTTTCTAATTTTTTATTTCTTTTTCATTTAATAATTATAAATAATATATAAGGATATAAATAAAGGTATATATGGTGTATATGTATACAAATATACAATATAAGTAATATATAATACAATATAAGTATAAAAATATGCAAAAATCAAAAAATAACAAAAAAGAATAGTCCTTTTTTTATTTTTTTAAAGGTTTTTTAATTACTAATAATATAAATTATATAAAACAATATTTATGTATATAGGCTATATGAGGTATGCTGTATATAGAGATATATAAAAATGAGCAAACATAGCCAAATAAAATATTTTTATAATTTTCAAATATTTTTCTATTTTTATGTATTTTTAGAGATTTCTGCAAAAAATTTTGTATTTTTAAATTTAGAAATAAAGCAAATCGGGACTATAGGCCGAATTGATCAGAGATTTAAATCTAGTAAATGGTCTCAAAAATTCTCAAAACCAATTTCAATCAGTAGATACACACACACACACACACACACATATATATATATGAAAATACATAATATAAACAAATAATTTTGGGATTTTTATGTTTTTTTTTCAAATTTTTTTTAGGGTTTGCTAATTTTAAGAGTTTCTTTTTGATATTTTTTGCGATTATTAGTCTGGAGTAGAAAAATTGGGTACTAAACGA
This sequence comes from Ottelia alismoides, assembly GCA_037367405.1. Taxonomy (NCBI): domain Eukaryota; kingdom Viridiplantae; phylum Streptophyta; class Magnoliopsida; order Alismatales; family Hydrocharitaceae; genus Ottelia; species Ottelia alismoides. Next base: position 505,941 of record JAZKJV010010520.1, on the reverse strand, counting down.
TAGGTAATTTTTTAGAATTTTTAGAAAAGGTTATATAATTCGATTTTTTAAGTCAAACATAAAATGAAATAACTCTAAATGATTTTTACAAATAATAAATGCATGCAAAATGGAAAATAAAAATTCTAAAGTGAATAATTAGCCAATCTTGCACATGCATCTATTTTTTAGATTTGTTTGGAGTATATGAGCTATTTAAAAAAATAAATGGAAAATAAAAATAAATCAGGCTAGCAGGAATATTCTTGCAATTGAAATAAAAGGTAGGGGTATATGTACAAAATATCCAAAAGTTGTATATGAAAACTTGATTTTAATGGACTTAATACAAATTATAAAAGTTGAGGGTGGCTTCTACATAATGTCCACTCATGTGGGGGTCCACGTGAGGTGACCTAGCACTGGACTTAAATGCAATATCAACGAGCCAAGACGACATACATGCAAATAGTCCATACAGTTTAAATGTAAATTAAATATTACAGATTCATTTTGAAATAATAAAAAGAGCGGAGGGGTCTATGCAATTATACCACTTAAAACTCTTGGATCCAACCATTATCTGGATGCTATGTGGAAGATCACATGACGGAGGATGGGTGCCTCTTCGCTCGAGATGGGCGATCCATATTAGATATGGAGCGTGGCTCTGATCGGACGACGAGAGAGGGCGGATAAAGAACACTGAAGAATTATCGGTCGATGAACTTTGATCTGGTGTATCTCCTTATTTTGATGACTGATCTCTGCTATGACGACTCCAACAGCTTTTTGGAGCTCCTCCTTGTGTAGTGGGATGCTCTGAGGACGGTGGGAGAGGGCGGACGAAGAACACTGAAAAACTGTCATCCGAAAAACATTGAACTGGTGTATCTCCTTACATCGACGATTGATCTCTGCTCCGACAGCTCCGGCAGCTTGCTAGAGCTCCTCCGCGTGCAGTGGAATGCTCCGAGGATGGCGAGAGAGCTCCGACTGCTCAGACGAGGTCTGAGCACCTTGAGTTGCCTCCAGATGTTTGGTACTACTATAGAAGCCTCATGGGAGTCGTGGACCTACATCAAATGACTCTTTATCTTGAGGACTACTTTCTCGACTAGGGGGTTATGCAAAAAGATGAGTGGAATGGGATGAAGGTGGAGCTCCTGTGAGTAGCGGAGGAGGGTTCTTCGACTCTCTGATCTACGATGGATCATGGGGAAACAAGTTGGTCGATAGATGGATCATATGATGGGGAAGAGAATGGGATGAAAATTGGGGTGAGTCAATGGTCAAATCACGGTGATTTCCCCTAGAGCTCAAACTCCAAGGATTTGAGGATTTTTGAAATTGTAGCTAACGAGTTGATTAAACCTAAAATTAAAAGTAGAAATGAAAAATAGAAGAGAAAAGATACCTAGGAAAGAATGGAAAGGACTGGACTTTACCGGAGTAGAGGAAGCGGGACCTGGCGGCGGACCTCCTCCGATGGTGGTGTTGGATCACTTCTCTGCATCTCCTTCTCGCTGTAAAACCCACCCTCCATTTGCTATCACCAAGGGGAAGGTGATTAGAGGGATCTGAGGGTCTAAGAATACACACAGAAGGATGAAAACTGGATTTGAGGTGGAGACGGTTTATTTATACACATGGTGGATTAGGTACATTGGTCGGTGATTATTGACAGATTAGTGGTATGTACAAGGGTTTTATGGATTAGACGAGTCTTAGGGATGATCAACCGTAGGTTTTCGTGAAAGATCGAGTCGACAGAATTGATGATCCATCAAGGAAAAAAGGGGAGATGATGGGGGTCTTCTCAATCTGATAGTGGTAGGTGGCCAAGGAAGGAGAATTTACTGGAGGTCAACAAAGGTAGCGCTCTGCTTAGTCCACATGGACCAACCAGAAAAATCCAATCCTAAAAACCGTTGTAAAATCAGAAATAAATAAATAAATAAATAAATAAATAATTTTTAAAACATTAAAGATGTTTGTAATTAAATGTAGTATTTTATACATATTTTTATTTATTTTTTCGAGGCTTTTTATTATAAGTTAACATTTACATGTAAAATGTAGAATAAATACTATAATTTGGTATTTTATTTTTATTTTGTGTTTTATGCTTTATTATTTTATAGAGGTATTTTATATATTTTTTATTTATTATTATACATATTTAGGTATTTCTATGGTATTTTTCTGAGTTTGTAAGTATACATAATTAATTAGGTGTATTTACATTATGGGTATATGCAGGTATATTTTACCTATGCATTGAAATATATTATTCATTTTGATTTTATTTTAATGATTTTATCCTAATTTAATTATGGATGTGTGTTTTAAATAATATATACAATTTTATAAAAATAAAAGAGTTCGAACAAATACAAAGAATAAATATATTGACTAAAATATACATGTATATTGCACAATATGGGCCCAAAAACCCAAATTTTGCATCTTATCTCCAAATTAAATGAAACAACCTTCATTAAATAGCTAGTTAAAAGTTATACGTGATTTCAGTCCATTTTGATACAGTGTGGAGGATATATAGGTCTGTGAAGTTTTTATTTTTCCTTTTTATTTTGTGTGTGTCGGATACACTGTGCATTATTTTTCTGTGAACTCAATTTTGCATTTTTCCTCGTATTTTTGTCTACAACTATTATGTACAAAGTCTATTGATTTGAGGTACATATAATAAAGAATACAATAAGGCCTAAAAATTTTTTGTAGATGAATTAAACATTAGGATTTTTAGGTCTTTTATATATAATTTATCTTCCCCATCTCCACCTACTTTATTCCTTGTTGAACAAGTCATCATGATGACTAGGTCTTGGGGTCTAGGATCACTCAACACCTATGATGTCTCATTTCTTTTTCTTTTCTTCCTTATAATTTAGAAATTAAATTCATCAATTATACATTATTTTATACAATATTTTGTATAAAATATCATGTGTTTACTTTGACAAATTAATGATATATACATGCATTTATCTAGGGATTTGAGGTCAAAATGAAAGAATAAAGGTGATGAAATGGAGATTCATCACCCCCTATACTTGTCTTTACTAGTGCCTAGCAAAAACTTTTTCCTATAAGTGCAGAAAAGAAAATAATGAAAGGAAAAAGAAAGAACTTGGATTGATTTTAACTTTTAAGATTATCTTCATAATATCAACATTTGGAGCTCAGTTGGACCCTTGAATTTTTAGTTTGGTCAGAACCATGTTGGGAACTAGACTTGAAACACAACATCCTTTGAGAATCACAAACTCTGCCCACGTCTCTTCAAAAGCAAGGTCTAAACAAATCGACATCAGACACAATCCCTTATGACTATGAATCTATCTTCTACAATATATGACATGTGGATCCTCTCGACTAAAGTGGTAAAAGTCAGTCTTCTCCAACATGGTGACCCTAATTCTCCAATCGAATAACTCTTTCCTCGATAAGCGGGTATTCCCTTTTAAGTTCAAGTACAACCAGCTCAAAAAAGAGAGGTGGAGAGAAGAATGGACGATAGCCAGTGTAGCTACCTATCATAGGATACTTGGCCAGTACAACCAAGTCATTTGACTGCAGGCTCACATGAATACTTTGACTTTGAAGCCCAAGCTTTCTTATTGAATATATACATATTCCGATGGGAATTGTTTTTTTCTTGATTTTTACCCATCTATTTTTTTTGACTTTTTGCTTGCATTTTTTATACACTATGTACAACAACATTTTACATAAGGACTTTTTTCTCTTGAGCAGTAGACTATCCCACTATTGAAGCATTATTGCAAGCCATGACATTCTTTCATTAGAATTAATTGCTACTAGATCAGGTTGAGATAAAATGGCCACAGATGTGTGTCTATCGATGTTTCCATTGGCTTGTGTCTCATACCGGCAAATCCAACCCTCTACCACTTCAACTGAGTTGAGCAATATGCATGTGCAGGTGTGCAAGTTAGATCACTGCCGACAAGAGTCATGCATGTGGTCTGAAATATTCTACTTAGGTCATTGGAATGACATTGAACTTCTTATGGTCTCAAAGAATTAAGTCTAGTAGACCTGAAGTGCCTCAATTCCAGTTCCCTCAAGGTTCCTGTGATTAAGTGGATTAAGTTCTGACCAAGCTCCAATCTTCGGATTTAATTTAGACTTCTTGTTCAATTGTTATTCATCCGAAAAATGTGAATGTTGTGCACACTATAGAAAATATTTTTATGAATTCATTTTCTAATTTTGAATTTTTTATTGAATTTTGAAAAACTTTGCAAATGTTTATGCAGTTTTGAAAATATTGTGCAAATTTTTATAGGCTTTTGGTTTTGCTAATTTTTAGTGATTTTTCAAAACAAAGGGCTTTTGAAAAACAATAATGTGCAGATATTTATGCGGGATTCCATCTTTTTATTTACAAGAATTTAGATGAAGAATTTACACAAGGTATATATAGGTTTTTGTACAGAAGTTGTAAAGAATTTTTATTTATTTGAATATGTACATGGTTCTCAAAATAATTTGAAAATATTTCCACAAACATTTTTAAAACTTTATTTTATTTTAAAAGAATAATTTGACATATAATTTTTGTAAATATTTACAAAATTTCAAAATCATTTCGTAAAGATTTTTCAAACACTTTGTATAGATTTTGCAAACTTTTTCTACAACCATTTTCCAAATCATTTGCAAATAGTTTTTCAAATTATTCAAATAAAAGAAAGAACTTTTTACAAGAAAGACATTTCTGCAAAGGTTTGAAAAATATTTTACAAAACATTTTTCAAAGAGATTTTTCAAACATTTTTCAAACAATTTGTAAAATACTTTTTTTGATTTATTACCCATAATTAAAAAGAAATTTGTTATGTATTTTAATTAACAAATTTTTAATTAGCCATATTATTGAAAATATGATAGCACGAGTTATGGCTAAAATATATACAAAGTATATATTACCCCCTATACTTGGATTGAGCTATGTCCTCATATATCAAAAAGAAAAAGAAGACATAACTCGTAGTAAGTCTAAGAAAATCTATATTACAATGACTCAAGAATAAAAAATGAATGACTAAGAAGTCGACTGACCCCCATATACTTAGGATCAAATAATCCTAAGTATGGCAGACTGTACACAAGGCAGGGTGGGTCGAGGGTGCGAATAAATTAATCAGCGGCTCATCTTGTCTCCCCTATACTTAGGGTAAAATATCCCTAAGTATAGAAAGAATGTCAAAAGTTGAGGAGACATGTGAGGGAATTAAAGAATGAGCACCCGTATACGCTCATCCCTCTTAAACATAGGATGAGGTATATTCTTAGTATAACAATGATGGATGGAATGAGTGAATCTTTCATAAGAATGATTTTTTGACAAGAAGAAAAGAAGAAAAGAAAACAAGAAGAAAATGATAAACTAATCAAAGATCTTTATGATAGCTTTGTCTGAATCTATAGATGTTGCGGCTGAAAGTTCTGCATCGTAGGCCACCTGAATAGAGTCAACCACGGATAGGAAGGTATCATGCTCGAGATAAGGCTTTTGAAGATGCCCGTTGATAATGAAGGGTTGTGCGTCAGCTGATAAAACCATATACGACTATATTGTTGATGTCACGCACATGCTTCGCAATAAATAGCCATGTACACTTATTCTTTAACTTCCATGGGAATAGTTTCAACTTTGCATCAAACAATTAGATCTTCTGACCAAGTTCAAAAGTCTTGCGGAGGATGTGCATGTCATGTTATTTCTTGACCTTCTCCTTGTATATAAGATTGTTGTCATATCTATAGTCACGAAATTTGAGAAGTTTGTTCAGATCTAACTTTATGTTCTTTCCAGCTTTCTTCGGATCCAATTGTAGATGTTTATTACCCATAAAGATTTATGAATCAATTCTATGGGTTGATGGAATGGCTTTCCATACACCAGGCGGTAGGGAGACATTCTTAGAGGTGATTTATACACAGTCCAATAGGCCCATAGACTGAGTAAAGTAGTTGAGACCAGTTCTTTATGTCTGGACATAAGAGTTTAAGTAGAATCATCTTAATTTTCCTATTCGAACATTCTACTAAGCCATTAGATTGTGGGTAGTACAGAGAAGCTACTCGATGTTCCATGCAATATTCCGGAGTCAGATTCTTCACCTCTCTGTTGATATAATGGCTACTCCCATCTAATATCAGAATTTTAGGTTTCTTGAACCTTGCAATGATGTTCTCCTTCAGGAACTAGTAGATGGTCTGATTATCTACGGCTCGGGTCGGGATAACTGATGAATCTCCATTTCATCACCTTTATTCTATCATTTTGGCCTTAAAACCCTAGCTAATGCATGTAAATAGCATTAATTGGTACAAAATAGCATCCATCATTTATTACATTTATTGTGTAAATAATATTGTTTTTAATGCCAAAATTATATAATAAAGAGAAGAAAAGAAAAAGGAATAAAATATTGAAAATATTTTATGACCCTAAACCCCGAGACCAAGTCAGGAATTGAGTTGGTTGACAAAGAATAAAGTAGAGGGAGATAAGGCCAAAAAGACAATAAAAATCCAATTCTTTTATTCATTATTTATGCATTTTGACATCTATTTTATTGTTTACTATTTATTCATCAAATAAATATACTTTTTACGTAAAAGTTGTAGACAATAATGTAAATAAAAATACAAAATTGAATTTGTACAAAAATAATACACATTGTTCTTTTTATATACAAAATAAAAAGCCAAAAACCAAACTTCACAGGCCCATATCTTTCAAATAAAAACTCAAAATATAGCAAAATCATCTCTAATTGTATATAACTTTTCATGAGCTATTTAATGGTGGTGGTTTATATCTTTTGGTGTTACTATGTGAAAGTTAGGTTTTTGACCCCTATTGTATATTATACCGATTAAAATATTTATTTTATTCATCCCTTATTATTTTACAAATTCGTATTTTTATATTTTTGTAAATATTATTTATAACATATGTGTATATTAAAACTAGAATAAAACCGAAAAATAAATTAAAAAATAAAATAAATCTATGAGAAAACATAGAAGAAATACCTATATTATACATGCATATAAATAAAAGGGGGAACCTATTCTTTCATTCTTTTATTATTTATAATATTGTAAGTATTATATACATTCAATTAAAAATAGAAAACCAAAATAAAACTCAACAAAATATATTAGAATAAAATATTATACATAAAACATAGATAAAATACCTATGAATATACCTACATAATATACATATCTATTTAATTAAATGTTAAAATAACATCAGAAAAATAAATTAAAAAAATTTATACTTAAAAAAAATAAGTTTTAAATATATAAAATAAAATAATAAAATAATAAAATAAAATATTCAAAATAAAATAAAAATGCATAAAACATAGATGAATATACCTATAAATACACTAATAAAAATTAACTACTAATAAATAAAGCCAAAACAATAAATAAAAATCATAATAAGATACTACATAAAATAACAAACATTTTTTATTTTATACTCAAAAATTAATAAAATCGTTTACTATTTTTAATTAATTATTCTTTAATAAAATGCCATGTTTTGTCGTTTAACGACCTAGGTGGCCGAATTAGGGCGCTTTGTTCGTTGATCATTGGTCAACTTGACCCCTGCCTTCCGATTTGACGCGGCATGTCCTTTCCCCAAATTTGTGCCATTTTTCCCGGCCACCACTTCCATCTATCGCCTTCGCTCCCTTCATACGAAATAATCATCAATCATTGTACATACACGCTATGCACTCTAATCACGCGTACATGCGCCTAAATCATCGTTTTTCACCGGTCAATAAGGTGTTGAACAAAGTCTAGAAATAGTACCCTCTGCCTCCTTCTTCAAATTTGGTCGCTTTTACGAGCCTAGGAGCCCTTGCCTTGGTTTCCAATCGCCTTCTCATGACAGGAGGAGGTGTTGTGTGCTCAGGCGAAGCTCTAGGAGGTCGGGGTGCACCCACGGCCACCGTTGCTGGTGACCCTAATCCCTGGGCGTCCCCTAGGTATAATAGTTGTTCCTTCTTCATTTACTTTTCTTATTTTAGTCGTAGGTTTAATTTTTTATCGCTGGTTTAGGATTTTGCTAAGTAGATTAGCCTTAATCGTAATCCCGTACTTCGCCGGAGTTGAGCTCCAGCGAGCTCCTCCACACGACATGTCCACCGCTCCGTCATTCATTTTGCCCCCACATCGTTGTCTCTATGCTTCCCTTTACCCCAGGCACTCTCGTTCCCCCAGATCCCTAGCGGATCTGGAGATCCACTTCTCCAGCTCCACCGTTCGCTGGAGAAGTGCTGCCCACTCCTTCTGTCGTGCCCCTTCACCCAAATAAGGCCCTGGGTCCGTCATGTTATTGTGTGCAATCTTCCCTGCAGGATCCAAAGGCCAGAAGACTCGCAAAGGAGTCGATTTTTGCGAAGAACAGGGACTTGGAGCTCATACCCTTCATCAACCTCGCCTGAGCACGCCGGAGCTCCAAGTGCCCGATTGAAGTCATCCATCGACGCAGGGAACTTCCGAGAATGCGTAGAGACTCTCGGCGGTGACGGAGAATGCCGGAGGAGCCCACAATGCCTGATCAAAGTTTACCCCAAGCAAGTTCCATCCCAATTCTTACAGGCCCTCCCATAGCCGTCCGATCAAGAAGGAGGTTCCAGAGGCAGCAGCAGCCGTTGGATGAGCCATGCCACCACCGTCCCATCGCCCCGTGCGATCTAATCTCAACCATCCATCAACGAAGCATCATCGGCGCATGAGATGCTAACACGTGTCCAAGTGAAGAGATTCAGATAGTTGGCCATCACCTATATTTAGGGTAATTGCATATTTAGCCCCACATTATTTTGTATTTACTCTTTAGTCCTGTAAAAAAAGTTACCGTTATAAAATAAGTGGAAATTTTGTGTAAAGGTCCCTTAGCTTTTTGTATTTGAAAATAGGTCCAGTCCACGTCACCTCACGTGCCGTCCCACTTGAGGTGGCAAAATTGCAGGGATGCCCCTGCAAGTTTTTACAATTATTAAATAGTCTAATAAAATTTAAGGTACGTTATATATTTTTGTGAAAATTTCTAAGAGGTCCCTGAACTTTCATGTCTATGCACTTTATTCTCTCCCAACGTGCGTCACGTGTTGTCCCACATGATGGGTAAATTGCTTGAGCACCCTAGCAAGTTTTGTAATTAGAAACTAGTCCTTAAAAATTAAATAAATGTTGTATATTTGTAATGTAATTGCATAGAGCCCCCTCGAGCTTTATATTTTTGCATTTATGTTCCTACCAGAACACATATTTTTGTATCTTTTATCTATTTGTTAAAAATATCTACTATGCTCCTAAAAACCCACAAAAATAGGATTAAATGCTCTATAATCATACTTACACGCCCTTATTTTTAATTGGCATTTTTTTTCATTTTATCCATTTATTAAAATTTAAAAGGAGCCTAAGTAATCCCTGTCTAAATTATAAAATACCAAAAAAATATAAAAACATTTTGAAAAATTCCAAAAAAATTACATATAGTATATTTTAAGATTTATTGAGTCTAAAAAACAAAAACACCTTAAAATAGTAAAAGAAATTTATAAAAATCAGAAAGCTCCAAAATCCAATAAAAATTATAAAAGTTCTACAAAATACCAAAAATATGTTTGTCTATTTTATAATTATCTATATGTTATTATGTATCTATTAGAATTAAGGGTGATTTTAGGACTTATTTATTATTTTTAAAACCCAAATCAATTTCGAGTATTTTTATTAACCCCATATTTGGGATATTTTTGGCTTTAAAAATACATAAAAACTAGCAAAAATTCTAGAAAAATAACAAAAAATTAGAAAAACATAAAATTTGCAAAAATATATTATTTTTATATTTTGAATATTTTTACATATTTTTATCTATATAGTATCTATATATACCTTATATTGTATTTATACATATACATATATATATATTATATTTAAATCAAAAAGAAATATAAAAAGATAAAAATAAAAAAAGAAAATATAAAATCAGAAAATGATAAAGAAAATAAAAAATATAAAATTTTTAAAAAATATAAAATTGAAAACACACAAAAAGATCTATATAAATGAATGAGTCGGTTGTACACAAATAACCTTAGGCTACCTGTTTTGCTCTCTATGGTTCGACCTCTACATGCTTGTCTGCTATGCATTTTATGGTAGAGATAATAAATTTTAACCTCACTTGTGCTATTCATTGCCTTAATATTATATTGTGGGTTAATTACTGAATAAACGAGATTTATTGAGTGGTCAACGCATCGACTATTGATCCGCCTTATGGATTAATACGACCCTCGATTTTTCTTAGTTATCAGATGGCGCCGTTGCCGGGGAGTAATGAATGTAGCCTATTTTCACCAGTCATTTTTGTATAATGATTTATCTGACTTATTGATTCATTTATTTTTTTGCAATTAATTCTTTGATTATTGTTGCAAATATTCATTGGTTTGATTTTATTAAAAATGTTAATGCCATTTTTTGCAACTTTGATGCAAGGGCCCGCCACGCAAGGACGGTTTCCTAGGAGGCCTATGCAACCAAGCTTGGAGGACGCTGGTCTTCTCTCTATGACCAGCTGAAGAGTGCATCAAGGAAGCTAATAGAAGGAATTAGCTTTGAAAAAAATATGTTTGTAATTTATGGTGAGAGAGAGACAATTTTGGCATGTAATATAACTTGGACTCTACTCTTCACAATGAGATCTAGTGCTAGGGTGTCTGTTCATCTGGGGGCCTCGTCGTAGTTTTCCGCATTTTATCGCCTTCTTTTATTTTATTTTCCGTTGTTTTGAGCTTTCCACCTTATTTTACTTTATTTTGTGTGCATGAAGCCCCTAGATTTAGGTTCCTTGACTCAGTAACTAGGTCCACACCTTAATAAAAATGCATGTTCCTATAGTCTCTAACGAATGGATCTAGTCAAATTAATAATGTTAGTAATTCAGATCTGAGACTGCGTGCCGCTAGAGGTCGTATACAACGCATGCAGGACCCATTGTGGCGGGCACCGATCAACATTAGAGACCGGACCTTGGTCTCATTTCTAAATAACTAGCAATTGGTTCTTCACGATTAATAACAACTACTGCTTAGGCCGATTTTGTCGATTGCACACCACCAAGTAGATAGGTTTAATAAAATTCTGTTTTGCATACCGCATGGAGAGAGCTGGGATGCACTGTAAGTCTTCTAACTAAGCATGCATCATTAGGTTCAATGGTGAGATTTCCATCATTGAATCGACTTGCACGGCTTTTCCGCTATCTCCCTCTGATTTTGAGCACCAAAGAGTTAAATGGAAATCTACAAAAAAGCTAGGCGCTTGTATGAAAACAGACTCAAAAAAAAGTGAAAATCTAAAAATTTAAACAAGGGGGCTGCTAAATAAACTTTGACCTTAATTAAAATCTGTAATTGACTATCAATAATCTGGGTTCATAAAGCCCTCATTGTTTTAAAGTACCTTCGGAGGGGACCAAAACCCCACCCACGAGCGAGGCACGTCCCATAAGGAATAGAGCCCAAATCCCAGTCTGTACATACCTTGTGTATCGTCTGGATTTCCGAAGTAATGGCGCTTCTATCGTACGTGATCGAGTAGGGACTTGTCAACATTGGTGCTCTCGCCTTGTGTGGAACATCGACACAGTCAGAAGTACTGAGCATTGGCCACACCTTCACGGGGGTATCTGTCTCATCGGTTTACGTCCGAGTAGGTTCTTGCACGCTCACGGGTGATTCCGTTCTGAGCGAGAACCGAAGTATTGGTTTCACCTATCAACTTCCTCTCTCTATTTCTTTGTCTGAGTAGGGATCCAGGAAGGGTTATAAGGACCTCAAAAAGTGCAGACTACAGGTTACAAAGGAGGAGGACAAGAATGAGATATTTTTCTGGTAGTACTTTCTCTCCTAAATGGTTAGCGTGCTAAGGACTTGTTATAAGATATGCCTAAAATAACAACTCTAAAACTTAAAAGATAATAAGTAGCCGAACCTTCACGGCTTCACATGGCATGAGTTGGTGAACACAATTTTGTATTGTGTTTGTATGGATCTGGAGTAAGGTTCAAAGATCAAGTCCCACGCACTTGCGCGAATTTTGTCATATGTTTCTTCCTTTGACCCCCGCTTAGTTTGAGCCTTTCTACTATTTGGCATTCCAATTTATTCCTTGTTGATCACCGTATCTTTCTTCCTATATCTACTCCTCTCTTGCTTCGCGAGGGTGATCCATGGATGGTGTAGTCGGGATCCCGCTGACACCCACACCGATTCCATGGACTTGACTTCGCCAATAATTCGAGGCAATTCTCGAGAACCTGATCCGGACCTCGCGGGTCGATCTCCAGACTCCTCATTTTCTACCCTTCTCTTGACCACCGAATAAACTGGGACCACTCTTGTCTCACTTTCGTTGTTGTGAATGAAAGTCGATTACAGTCCAAATCCTATTTCATTTACAACACTCTAGAATTAACCTTGATTCCAGACTCATCATGGCAGCTGGGATTCAATTGCAAGTGGTCTGATTGAGATTCTCTCATCTTGTAGATAAAAGTCAAAATAAGCCCTGTATCCCAATCCAGAATTCATCTCTTCATATTTAGATCCTGAGATGGCTCCTCAAGGAAAGGGCAAGGGTCAGCAGCCCCCTTAGCCAGAGCAAGGATAGATGCCTCATCAGAATCAAGTCAATGCACAGTTGTTGGCATCTATCCAAGCTATTCAGAAGCAGCTGACATAGTAAGCCCTAGCACAGACGACATTCTAGGAAATGCTGAACGATGTCATGAACAAATCGGAAGGAGGAGGAGGCAGACAAGGAGGAGGTGGTGGACCTCGTGACAACCCAGATGAGGGAGACTCTGAACAAGGAAGGTCCAAACCACGCTGAAAGAGACATATAATCCTGAAGACAGCCAGATAACCGAGTGGATCCGCATACCACCGAAGCACACTCACTTTAATCTAAAGCCTCAGTTCCTCACTCTTCTCCCTTCTTTCCACGGGAACACCAATGAAGAGTCGTACATTCATCTCCAGCAGTTTTTACGCATCTGTCGTACTACTAATTACCCCAATGTCCCTCTGGACATTGTGAAGATGATGGCATTACCATTCATTCTATAGGACAAGGCCCTCTACTGGGTCAATCATCTGAGAAAGGTTGTGATGACTTGGGAGGAGCTGAAATCCGCATTCTTACACAAGTTCTACCCTCTCGGTCGGCTTAATCAGATGCGAGCCCAAATCAACAATTGCTCTCAGGTTGCACCCCAGGAGAGATTCATAGATCTATAGGAGAAATGCCCTCACCATGAGATTCCAATTACCAGCTTGGTCCAACACGTCGTTAGGGGACTGAATGTAGAGAGTCAATGGCTCGTTGACGCATCCTGTGGGGCCTCACATTTCAATAAGGATGAAGACGTCGTATGGCATATCTTTGAGGAAATGGCAGAAGAAGAGGCCCCCTCTCTTCATCCAAGGCATATCAGAAGCAGCCCCAGATCCTTCAGAAGCAAGTACAAATGGCAGTATCCCGAGAGGCGGAGAGAGATGAGAGCTCCAACCTTAGCATTATCGGGGGCCACCTCTCGAAGGTTGATATAAATGAAAAGCGATCACACGGCCTCGAGAAACTTGTTGTGAACGAGAAGAGGACACAAAATCTCAACAAGATGGATTAGATCACCAAACAATTGGAACTGTTGGTGGGTACCATCAACTCTTTCCAGTCAGCAACACCATCTCCAGATGCTCCAGTTGAGAAGAAGGACTATCTGTCTCCGCTACATCATCCTCAACCGAGCCAGCAGCCATTGGAAGTCCAGCAAGTATACTACGTGCAGGCACCCGACCAGGGCAGCCGCAGCAACAGATGGTGGTTTAACAGCTAGATTTCCTTTCAGCATCCGATCCAGCCTTCCCACCACCACCCTTGATTTAAGAAGTCAATGGGGTTCGGAGCAATGATGCACATCCGGCCCGTCCTACCGGACACCCTCAAGGCCAGCTGCAAGCTGACATGCAGTACCACCAATTACAGGGTGTTCGTTTCGGGCAGTCCTCACAGCCGCTGCCATAATATCACCAGCCTCCCCAGTATGCTAACCAATGGAGGCATAATCAACACTACCAGCAACCACAATATCGACATACACCACCATACCATCAGTATGCGGCTGCCCCACCTCAGCAGTATCAGCAGTACCCTCCTCCCTCCTAAATCAGTTTCAGCTTCCTCCACCACCGCAGCACCGCCAGCAGTCGTTGCCTCAGCTCCCGCACCCGCAACAACAATGTGATCTGCATGTTGAATCTTCTGAGGCAAATCCAGTGAACCGACCCTAGATTGCTTGGCCTAGCTCGTCAAAGGCCTAACAGATATGACCATCAAACTAGATGACCTGATGATGGGTCCGAAAACACCGGGTTAAGGATGTATTTTTAATGCTCGGTTGTGAAAATAATAAATGTCGTGCGTTGTAGGCGGTGATCGGAAACAGTCAAGAAATAACCACAAATTTTATTCAATTTCAATCAAGTGGTTTTTATGTTTATTTTACTTGGGCAAGTCCCAAGGTCGATCACAAGGAGGCAAAGGAACAACGTAGAGTTGTGTCTATCCAATTTTGAGTTCGGTTTTCAAGGCGGTCTTTTTTTGGAATTTTCAATGCAATAAAGGGATGTGAAATACAAATTCGGCCTATTTTAGGGACTAAAATGTAAACTTCGATCAAACAATGTCCGAAAATTATGAAACTTGGCCAGGATGATATGTATGACAAAATAAATGCACTACAATTTTTTTGGAATTTTTGGATGCAATATGAATTTTTTATGAATTTTTAAACACAAACAGAATGATTTTCAATATTTAATTATATCAAATATTAAACCTACTTATTTTCGAGAGATAAAATTATCTAAGATCTATCACTAGGTGATGGATCTCAAAAAAATCCTAAACCTCAAAAATGTGGGGTTTAATACCTATTAAAAATTAAATACGAAAATATGCAAGATGATTTTTATAGAGCAAACTATGAATGCAAATGCAAAGATTTTTGGGCACAATGTTAATCACAATGAACTCTACAATATGTGATTTTTCGGGGATTTTTAGAGCAATGATTAATCAACTATGAATTTCCAAGCAAGAAATGGGCAAAATATGCCAATTTCCACAAAAACATTATTTATTAATTAATCATCAATCAGAAAAATACCCACCATATGTCAAAATGTAGAGAATTAGTCAATGAACATCATGCTATTTTTGGATTAATTAAATAATGTAGAGAAAAAGTCCAAACTAAGGCGGGAATACAGGGGTACAGATGCAAATAAATATAAATAAAATAAATACAGATGCAGTGGGGGGATTTGAATGAAATTACCAATAATGCGGGGAGATTTTCTGCAAAATTCCAAGAGGTCACGTGCTGCGCATGTGACCCTTGGTCGGCTGGTACTTGTGCGTAATAAGGGGAACCTCCGGGTGGACTTTGCAAAATGCCCAGGGTCACGTGCCAAACACGGGACCTAGGGGATGCTGATGGTTGCTGACGTACCCCCGGACGCACGTGCCTCGCACGTGTGCGGGGTCTCGGGTCGAGCGCCCGGCTACTGGCTGAGAGAGGCGGAGTTGGCGAAGCGGAGGACGGTGCCGCTCCTGGTGGAGCTTGGCGGTGCGGCGGATCGGCCAAGACAGACGGAGAAGGACCGGCTGTGCTCCTACGGCAAAAGGCGAAGGCGGTGGCCCGGGAGGAGATGGAGGCGGTGAACGAAGCGTCGTCGTGGCTGAGGGCGGAGCGTTGAAGGCGATGGCGGTCGATGAAGATAACGTTGATGAAGATGGAGACGTAGGCGAAGTCGATGGCGCGGCGCTGAAGGTGATGCTTGATGAAGAAGGTGGCGATGGAGTTGCTGTTGGCGGAGGTTATCGATGAAGTAGCGGCAGAGATGTCGTCGAGGTCGATGAAGACGGAGATGTAGCTCGACGGCGATGGGAGGTGGCCGGAGCAGATGCGAGACGGCGGAGCTCGCCGTGGACCACAACGAGGGAGAGGACCCTCGGACCTCGTCGAAGGAGGGCGCTCGGAGCTGTCACCTCCGAGTATCGTCGCTGCCGGTGGATCCTTTGGCAGGGGTGGCGATGGAGTCCTTAAATAGGCGAGATTTAGCGGGCAGCGTTGGCCGGTGCGGGACTAACGGAGGGGAGAGAAGTAGTTGGCGGCGGTCGTTGGCGAGGATAGCGAAGGACCGGTGCGGGCGGTCAGCGGAGGCGGTTGGTGGCTGGAAAGATGTGCGGCGGAAGTTACGGAGGGGGGCGCGGGAGGTAGGAGATGCGGGTGGGACGTCCGATCGGCCGAGATCGGACGGCCAAGGAGGAGCCACGTGGCGAGGAAGGGGGCAAAGGCGCGCACGTGCTTGGCGCGTGCCTGGGGGCACGTGCCTCGCACGTGCGTTGGCTTTTTATTTTTTTTATAAAAACGAGTAATAAAGGAGCCCGAAAACCGCTGACACGTGGCGGCCTCTGGGGCTGCCACTTGTCAGCACCAGAAAAATCGAAACAAAAATCTTTTGTAAAATCAATAAAAAATAGCAAATGACCTCTGATCGAAAAAGTTCCTTCACGAAAAATGCTCTTCTCGACGAGATCTACAACTTTCATGAAGACATCAAAACCAAAATCGGTCAAATGTAAAAAGTGAATTTTTGGGGTATCCCATGTACATAGAATACCTTGATTTTTTGGGTTTTCTAATTTTTTTGTCATTTTTTAAACAAGATAAAAATCCGGAAAAATATGGAAAAATCAAAGATCAATAAAAGACACCTTAATCTATTTTTTTGGATTTTTATAATTTAAGAAAATATATATACATAAAATACAAGGTCAAAAACCGCGAAAATATACAATGTACAAAAGAGGCCCAAAACCCAACATTCACATACGAGCTCCGATTCACTTGAACTTGGTCTTGTTTTGAAGGTAATTGAATGTGTATTAGTTCAAAAGTGAGTAGGATCGAATCGGACACTGGATGAGGAAGATATGTGGATTTTAGTCCGAAAATCCTAAAACTAGGGTTTGGGTTTTTGGTCCACTTAACAGGGTTAGTGAATTTTTTTAGTATTTTTTTATTGTTGTTAGTGATATGTACACAGTGGAAGTGGATTTGTGGTATTCGGAGTTAGCATGAAGGAGTTAAAAATAGGGGAAGTTAGGCTATTTACAGGTCAACTGTGGCTTGGATTTTTGGCTTCTTATTTTATGCAGAAATTAATGCTAAAATGTAATTCTTATGAAATCATGCCTAAATGCTAATTATGCGAAATAAATGCAGAAATGCAGTTGATTTTGAGGGACTTGAGCTTAATTAATGAGACTTAGAGTGGTGAATACGAGATTCATCACGTGACCATCACTAAAACTACCATTTTGGTGCAGGTCGAGGCTAACACCAACAGCTTCAAAAAGGAGCTGGTAGTATGTGATGTCCCGTCTATGCATGTAGAGTCAGATGATTGTACTATTGTTTTATCTAATGCTGCAAATCTTAGGAGCGGTAGGGCCTTGCCTCCACCTGCCACCAACAAAGGAGAGAATAAAGCTTCAAGTGAATCATCATCTTCTGCATCAACCATGCCAGCTATAGGGACGGGTGAGGAAGAAAAAGGAGGAGGAGCCATTCCAGCTGCCACTCACCACCATCCACATCAACAAAAAGAACAAAAAAATCGGCAAAAACAAAAAGAATAAAAAGAAATTTGACGCCGAAGTGAAGCCGCACTAGCCTTGGAGGAGCCGCCAGCGGCAACCGATCCTACGCCCGCCGACGGAGCGCAGGCCCCACTTTTTACCTGTCCACCAGCACCAACATCTTAGCTTCCAGATTGTACTCTTTTTTGTAATCCGGATGTACAAAATTTAATGGATGATGATTTTGTTGTAAATAAGAACTCTGTTTTGGATTCCAGCAATGTACATTTTCCTTTTTGTAATGCAATAGAAAAATAAAAAAAATGCAAAAAGAAAAAGTGCATTATCTGATCGTGGAGTTGTGGATATCATTAATAACTTGACTGTTGATATTCCTCTAATGAATGCCATGGCGTACATGCCAGCTGTGAAGAAAGGTTTGAAAGAAGCATATATAAGCAAGCATCGCCGAGCATGAAAGAACAGATGCAAATAGGTTGAGAAGCACATTATCACCATGGACACAGTAGCAGCCATCATCAATCTCCCACATAAGAAGCAGCACAAAGGAGCACCTCTTATCAGTTGCGAGATTTTTGATCAAGTCTTCGAGCGCACTCTGCTTGACATTGACTCTTCCATCAACCTTCTACCCTCGTCACTACTACAAGAATTTGGGCTAGGTCCGCTCAAGTAGACACTAATGATCCTTCAGTTCGTTGACTGATCCATCAAGAGAGCTAGAGGTCTTTTGGAAGATGTTGTGGTAAAGGTGTGGGAAATACAGTTCCCAGTTGACTTTGTAGTCCTTGATATGGACTCTCCCGCACCCTTACTCTAGACTCCTATCATCCTTGACCGGCCATTATTGCACACCTCAGAAGCTGTGGTTGACTATGGGACTGGTAAGATCACGTTCAGCTTGGGTAGCAAGAGAACCACTATAGAAATGATCAACGAGCCCAAAGTCGTGACTGATGAGAGCCTGCAACAGATTGTAACTTTATGGCGGAAATCAGAGATACACTACTCTCTTCGGACGATCCATGGACCCAAGAAATCCACCCTCTAGAGGAGGACTTGGAAACACAGTCGATGCATGCTCTGATGATATTTGGGAGATAGAATCCAATGTGCTGATGCACCTTTTTGATCTCAATGCTTCACTCCAACATGAACGTGATGAGCCTAGTGCAGAAATGTTCGGCACATTACCAGAATCTCAACAAAGTACTGAGGGTAGTAGCTCGGCCAAAGTTCAAGAAGCACATCCTACCACTAGTACAGTCTCCGAAGTGACTAACAAGTTGGGCAGATCAGAACCAGAACTCAAGCCACTTCCAGCAAGCCTGAAGTATGCTTTCCTTGCGGGTGAAGAAAACATGTACCCAGTCATCAACAGCAATAGGCTGACTCCGGAGCAAGAATCTTGACTCCTCGAGGTTCTAGAAAAGAATCGCAAGGCACTTGGTTGGCATGTATCAGATCTCCACTGGATAAATCCGGCATTGTGTTCACACCTACCTGGAAGAAGATGCCAAGCCATCCTGCAAATTCCAAAGAAGACTAAATCCAAATCTCTGAGATGTTGCCATGAAAGAAATCATGAAATGGTGTGACACAGGCTTCATTTACCCCATCTCCGACTCAAAATGGGTGAGCCCCTTGCACGTAGTTCCAAAGAAGTCGGGGCTTACTGTGGTTATAAATGAAAGAGGAGAGGAGATATCTACTCGGATACCGACATCCTAGTGTGTATGTGTTGATTACCACCGTCTTAATGTAGCAACAAAGAAGGGACACTTCCCCTTGCCATTCATTGATCAGGTTTTGGAAAGACTAGCCGGCAAAGAGTTCTTCTGATTTCTGGATGGGTACTCCGGGTATAACCAAGTGGCAATCGCCCTTGAGGACCAAGAGAAGACTACCTTCACTTTCCCGTTCGGCACCTATGCTTTCAGAAGAATGCCCTTTGGATTATGCAACACACCGATGACATTCCAGAGATGCATGCTTGCAGTCTTCGCTGAGGTGGGTATTTTTCTTGAGGTGTTCATGGACAAATTCTCCGTCTATGGTAATAGTTTCGATTCTTGCCTTGAGCACCTGGACATAGTACTTAAGAAATGCTGTGAATTCAATCTAGTGCTATCATGGGAAAAGATCCACTTCATGGTCATAGAGGGAATTGTGCTGGGTCACGTCGTTTCCAAACGTGGCATGGAAGTCGACCCAACAAAGGTGGATGTGATTACCAATCTTGAGCCACCTCAGATAGTAAAGAATGTGAGGTCATTCCTGAGGCATGTGAGTTTCTACAGAAGATTCACCCGAGATTTCAATCGCATCGCCCGACCTCTTACATAACTTTTATACAAGGAGACCGAGTTTAATGTTGATCAGCAGGTTCTCCTTTCGTTCAATCAGCTGAAGGAGATTATCACTCAAGCTCCAGCCCTATAGCCATCAGATTGGTCTCTCCCTTTCTAGATCATGATAGATGCGTCAAACTTTGCATTTGGGGCTGTTTTAGGACAGGGGAAAGACAAGGTGCCCTATGCCATTCATTACGTCTGCAAAACATTAGATGAAGCTCAAAGAAATTACACTGTAACAGAAAAGAGTTGCTGGCTATGGTATTTGCCCTGAAAAAGTTCAGAACTTATTTACTTGGATCTAAAGTTACCATCTTCACAGACCACTCTGCTATCCGATATTTACCGTAGAAGAAGGATGCTAAGCCCAAACTGATTAGATGGATCCTTCTCTTCTAGGAATTTGATTTGAAAATCAAGGACTAGCTTGGAGTTCAGAATGTGGTAGCAGATCATCTCTCCATAATTGAGCATCAAGAGCCTCTGCTGAGAAGTACACCCATCACAGAGGCCTTTCTTGACGAGTCGATTTTGGCTGTGGATTCACTCCCTTGGTATGCTGATATTGTCAATTACCTCGATTCAGGGGTAGTACCACCGAATTGGACGAAGATTCAGAAGTACAAATTCTTGTCGACAATCCATTTCTACTAGTGGGAAGATCCTCTCTTATTTAGGGAAGGGGCAGATTGCATTTGGCGCAGGTGCATTCCTTATGAGGAGCATCATAGTGTCATCGAGCATTGTCACTCGCTCGAATCTGATGGACACCACTCTGGAGACAGGACGACAGCTAAAGTACTTCAGTGTGGCTTCTGGTGGCCCACCCTATTCAAGGATGCAACAGCCTTCATCAAACGATGCATTGACTGCTAGAGATTGAAAGGCACCTTCACAGCGAAGGACTCAATGCCCCTGAAGATCATTCAGATAGCAGACGTCTTCGATGCGTAGGGCATCGATTTCATGGGACCTTTCCATAATAGTCAGGGATATGAGCACATCCTTCCCGTCGTCGACTATGTGAGTCCTTGGGTTGAAGCTATCCCCGCTCGAGCCACAGATAGCCGGACAGTGTGCCGATTCCTTAGAGAGAATATCATTTCGTGGTTCGGGATTCCGAAGATTCTGATATCAGACGGGGGTAGCAACTTCATAAATAAAGAGGTCAAGAAATTAATGAAGGAATACGACATCGACCATCGAGTCACATCTCCTTATCATCCCCAGACCAATGGCATGGAAGAATTATCGAACAGAGAAATCAAGACAATCCTTCAAAAACTTGTGAGGCTGGACAGAAAGAATTGGTCCCAACTCTTGGACTCCGTCCTATGGGTATACAAAACTGCTTACAAGTCTCCCTTGTACATGTCTTCCTATTGTCTTGTATATGGAAAACCATGCCATCTGTCCGCAGAATTAATTTATAAATCCTTGTGGGCAATCAATATGTGCAATTTCGACTCACAGAGTGGTGATCAGAAATGGAAAGATGATCTGAATAGACTCCTGGAATTCCGAGGCTATGCATACGATAACACATTGATGTACAAGGAGAAGGTGAAACGCTGGCATGATCGACACATCAGATGAAAGACCTTCTAAGGTAGACAGAAAGTGTAGTTATTTGATGCAAAGTTAAAGATATTCCTGGGCAAACGAAAAAGCAAATGGACAGGGCCATTTCAAGTTCGAGCAGTACGCGACAATGGAAGTATTGCAATATTAGAATTGTCTCCTGACGCACAACCATTCGTCGTCAATGGTCAACTACTGAAGCCTTATCTTGAACATGATACTTTCTTGACCGTTGTTGACTCAATCCAAGTTCTACGCTCTAAAGATACATCAACAACACTGGCAGCATCAAAAGATTCAGACAATGCACCTCAAAAACTTTTCCTCTGATTTCTTCTCTTTTCTTTTTTTCTTCTTTTCTTATTTTCCTTTCCTATTTTCTTTTTCTACCAAAAAGGTGATGCCTCTTGTTGTCAGGCTTCTATACTTAGGATGTACTTCGTACTAAGTATAGGGGGTGGGCACCCCAAGTCCTTTTGTTCTTAGATCCTCTCCATTGTCTCCTCTTCTTGTCTATACTTATGGATATCTTATCCTAAGTATAAGGGGAGACAATCTGAGTACGATCTGTTCATTCTCACCCTTGACCATCCCTACCTTGTGTACAGTCTACTATACTTAGGATTATTTGATCCTAAGTATAGGGGGGCGGTCAACTCCCTGTTCGTTTATTTATCTCCTCATTCCTTCTTTTTTTAGACTTTTCTATACCCAGTCCGAGTTGTGTCTTCTCTTTTTCTCTTTGATCTATGAGGACATAGCTCGAGCTAAGTATAGGGGGTCGTATATACTATGTATATACTTTAAGCCATAACTCGTACTTTTGTATTTTAAAAATAATGTTAAATTCATCACAATATTCTAATAAAAGATGTTTATAGCTCCTCAAACTTTTTTTGTACATTCTAATTAATAAATCAGACAAAAATACTTTTGTAAAATGTTTGAAAAATAGGTTGAAATGCTTTTTTGAACAATCTTTTGAAAGATGTTTGGAAAATATTTTGTTAAAAGTGTTCAACATGTGTAAATATGTTTGTTTGCAAAAATCTTTTTCTTTGTGTGAAATAAAAATGTTTGAAAAGTAATTTGCAAATGGCTGCAAAAATATTTTGAAAAATCGATATATACTGTTTGAAAAATCTTTGCAAAATTATTTTAAAATATGTGTAAATGTTTGTAAAAACCATTTTAAAAAATTATGTTGGACTATAGTTTTCAAAATTATTGAGAAATGATTTTCAAATAAGTTTGAGGAGTGTACACACTATACTAAAAAGTCTTTATAAATGTATAAAAGTGAGCAATCATCCCTTGTAAATCCTTTAAGAACCAAAACACTTCTATACATAAGATATATCTCCTTATAAAGATATGTACCCATTTTCAAAAATCTTAAAAATACAAAAATATGCGTGTATATACCCATCCTTCTTGTATATACTGATTAATAAATCATGGTAATTTTTTTTGCAAAATGGTTTGAAAAATGGTTTGACCTGTTTGGAAAACTTTTTGTGAAATATTTTCAACCTTTGTAAAAATGTTTTTAATTGCAAAAATTCGTTTCTTTGTGTGCAATAGAGGCTTTGAAAACCTATTTGAAAATGTTTGTAAAAATATTTTGAAAAAATGTATATATATTGTTTGAAAAATATTTGCAAAATGGATTTCAAATGTTTCTAAATATTTTTGCAAAAATTATTTTGTACTATAGTTTTTAAAATTGTTATCAAATAAATGTGAGGAATCAATGCATCAATAAAATGTGTATATATTTAAAAATACACATTCATAAAATTCTTTACCAATTGTATATACCTATAAAAAGACTTTTTGTGAACCTATAAACTCTTTAAAATTCTTAATTCTTGTAGATAAGTAAAAAGAAGCGTGCATGCGTAAATAGCTGTAAATATTTCATATCTTGCGTGGAAAATTCTTTTTATTTACAAAATTCTTTGTATAAAAAATCTTTTTCTTTGAAAATTCTCTGAACAACTGCATCATTATTTGCATTATTATACATGGAATTTGCATAGCATTCACATTCTTTCGATTGAGCTTGATGATTGAACAAGTCCAACAAAGTCGAAGATTGGAGCTTGGTTAGACCTTACTGCACCTAACTGCACTGGAACCTTATGGGAACTAGGTTAAGATACTTCAGGTCTATTCAGACTTAATTATTTGAGACTCAGGGCTGGGTTCAAGCCACCTCAACTGACTAACTAAAACTTTTCAAGACGCACGCATGACTCTTGTCAGCCGTGACCTAACTTGGACACTTGCACCTTTCACTTGGCTCAACTCATTTAGAATGGTGAAGGGGTTGGATTTTCCAGTCTGAGATGCACACGGGTGGAAACATTCGTCCTCATCTACCCCAACCAGTTCCAGTTCCAATGAAGTCGAATGACAGGAGAGTGTGGGTTGCAATAAAGCTTCAAAAGAGGGATAGTCTTTTCTCTCAAGAGGAAAAAACTCCTTATATAAATGCTGCTGTGAATAGTATGTTTATAAAAAACTCCAAAAAGTGGACAAGCCTGATAATAAAAATAAAATGCCGCCGGAGTATGTGTATATGTTGTATAGAAAATAAGCAAGCTTGAGCATCAAAGTTATACCGTGTGAGCCTGCAGTTGGATGACTTGACTACACTGGTCAAGCATCCCAAGATAGGTAGCGACACTAGCTACCATCCATTCTTTTCTACACCTCCTCCTCTCGAGTTGGATGCCACTTGAAATTAGAAGGGAATACCCCGCTCCTCGAGGACAGAGTTCTGGATTGGGGAATCATTGGGTTATCATTCTGGAGAAGTCAGTTCCTTTGTCATTTCAGTTAGGGAGAGCCACTATCACTTACATCGTACAAGTCAGCTTCATAGTAATAAGGGTTTGTGTATGATGTAGGCTAGTTCTGACCTGACTATTGAAATAGTTTGAACCGAGTTCTTTGACTCGAAGGCTGTTGTGTTTGAGATTTGGTTCCAATCAGGTTCTACACACATTCTCACATCAAGGTCTAACCTGAGCTCCAAACTTCGATTTTATAAAGATGAGTCTAACAACTGAAAGCAATTCCATTTATTCTTTGCTTTTCTTTTTATTCTTTTTGTACTTATTACATAAGTGTTTGCTAGGGACTAGCAAAGGCAAGTATAGGGGGGTGATGAATCTCCATTTCATCACCTTTATTCTATCATTTTGGCCTTAAAAACCCTAGCTAAGGCATGTAAATAATATTCATTTGTAAATAATAGAATCCATCATTTATTACATTTATTGTGTAAATAATACTGTTTTTAATGCCAAAATTATAAAATCAAGAGAAGAAAAGAAAAAGAAATAAAATATTGAAAATATTTTATGACCCTAAACCCTGAGACCAAGTCAAGAATTGAGTTGGTCGACAAGGAATAAAGTAGGGGGAGAGAAGGGCCAAAAAGACATTAAAAATCCAATTCTTTTATTCGTTATTTATGTATTTTTGACACCTATTTTATTGTTTATTATTTATTCATCAAATAAATATACTTTGTACATAAAATTGTAGACAATATTGTAAATAAAAATACAAAATTGAATTTGTACAAAAATAATACAAAATGTTCATTTTATACACAAAATAAAAAGCTAAAAATCAAATTTTACACAGCCTTGTCTTTCAAATTAAATCTCAAATTATAGCAAAATCACTCTAATTGTATATAACTTTTCACGAGCAATTTAATGGTGGTGGTTTATATTTTTTGGAGCTATTGTGTGAAAGTTAGGTTTTTGACCCATATTGTATATTATACCGATTAAAATATTCATTTTATTCATCCCTTATTATTTTTACAAATTCATATTTTTTATACTTTTGTAAATATTATTTATAACATATGTGTATATTAAAACTAGAATAAAACCAAAAAAAGAAAATGAATAAAACAAATCTATATGAAAACATAGATGAAATACCTATGTTATAGATGTATAAATAAAAGGGGAAACCTATTCTTTCATTCTTTTATTCTTTATAATATTGTAAATATTATATACATTCTATTAAAAATACAAAACCAAAATAAAACTCAACAAAAAACATTGAAATAAGATAATATACATAAAACATAGGTAAAATACCTATGCATATACCTACATAATATACATATCTATTTAATTAAGTCTATAAATAACATATAAAAAAAATTAAAAAATTTTATATTCACAAAAATAAGTTATAAATATATAAAAAAAGAATAAAAAAATAAAATAAAATATTAAAAATATAAATAAAAATGCACAAAACATAGATGTGGCGTGTCTTTTCCTTGATTTTGTGCCATTTTCTCGACCACCACATCCATCTATCGCCTTCGCTCCCTTCATACGAAATAATCATCAATCATTGTACACGCACACTATGCACTCTAATCGCGTGTACATATGCCTAAATCATCGCTTTTCACCGGTCAATAAGGGTTCTTAACAAAGTCTATACATAATACCCTCCACCTCCTTCTTCAAATTCGATCACTTTTACGAGCCTAGGAGCCCTTGCCTTGGTTTCCAATCGCCTTCTCGTGACAAGAGGAGGTGTTGCGTGCTCAGGCGAAGCTCTAGGAGGCCGGGGTGCACCCACGACCCTTTACGAGCCTAGGAGCCCTTGCCTTGGTTTCTAATCGCCTTCTCGTGACAAGAGGTGTTGCGTGCTCAGGCAAAGCTCTACGAGGCAGGGGGTGCGCCCACGACCCCCGTCACTGGAGACCCTACTCCCTGGGCATCCCCCAGGTATAAGAGTTGTTCCTTCTTCATTTATTTTTCTTATTTTAGTCGTAGGTTTAATTTTATGTCTTTAGTTTAGGATTTAGCTAAGTAGATTAGCCTTAATCGCAATCCCGTACTTCACCGGAGTTGAGCTTCGGTGAGCTCCTCCGCGCGACATCTCCGCCGCTCCATCATCCATTTCACCCCCACATCGTTCTCTCTACGCTTCCCTTCACCCCAAGCATTCTCATTCCCCCATATCCCTAGTGGATCTGGAGATCCACTTCTCCAGCTCTGCCGTTCATTGGAGAAGTGCTACCTACTCCATCTGTCGTCCCCCTTTACCCAAATAAGGCCCCGGGTCCGTTGTGTTGTTGTGCGCAATTTTCCTACAGGATCTGAAGGCCCGAAAACTCGCAAAGGAGTCGATTTTTGCGAAGAACAGGTTCCTGGAGCTCATACCTTCATTGACCTCGCCTGAGCAAGCCGGAGCTCCAGGTGCCCGATTGAAGGCATCAATCGATGGGGAACTTCCAGGAATGTGTAGAGACTCTCAGCGGCGACGAAGAAGGCAGGAGGAGCCCGCAATGCCCGATCAAAGTTTGCCACAAGCGAGTTCCATCCCAGTTCTTCCAAGACCTCCCATAGCCGTATGATCAAGAAAGAGGTTCCAGAGGCAGCATCAGTCATTGGATGAGCCATGCCACCACCGTCCGATCACCCTGTGCGATCTAATCTCAGCCATCCATCGATGAAGCATCATCGACGCATGAGATGCTGACACGTGTCCAAGTGAAGAGATCCAGACCGTTGACCAGCGCCTATATTTGGGATTATTGCATATTTAGCCCCATATTTTTTGTATTTACTCTTTAGTCCTGTAAATAAAAGTTAACGTTATAAAATAAGTGGAAATTTTGTATAAAGGACCCTGAGCTTTTTGTATTGGCAAATGGTCCAGTCCACGTCACCTCACGTTCCGTCCCACGTGAGGTGGCAAAATTGCTCCCCTGCAAGTTTTACAATTATTAAATAGTCTAATAAAATTTAAGGTACGTTATATATTTTTGTGAATACTACTGAGAGATCCCTGAACTTTCCTGTATTTGCACTTTAGTCCCTCCCAGCGTGCATCACGTGTTGTCCCATATGATGGGTAAATTTCATGAGCACCTTGGCGGGTTTTGTAATTGGAAACTAGTCTTTAAAAATTAAATAAACGTTGTATATTTGTAGTGTAATTGCACAAAGCCCCCTGATGTTTATTTGATTTGCATTTATGCCCTTGCTAGGACACATTTTTTGTATCTTTTATCTATTTATTAAAAATACCTACTGTGCTCCTAAAAATCCACGAAAATAGAATTAAATGATATATGCCTCATACTTATACGTCCTTATATTTAACTGGCATTTTTTTAAGTTTTATCCATTTATTTAAATTAAAAAGGAGCCTAAATAATCCCTGTCTAAATTATAAAATACCAAAAAAATATAAAAATGTTTTGAAAAATTCCAAAAAATTACATATAGTATATTTTAGCATTTATTGAGTCCAGAAAAGAAAAACCCCTAATAATAGTAAAAGAAAATTATAAAAATCAAAAAGCTCCAAAATCCAACAAAAAATATAAAAATTCTACAAAAATACCAAAAATATGTTTTCCTATTTTATAATTATCTATATGTTATTATGTATTTACTAAAATTAATTTGGGTAATTTTGGGACTTATTTTTTATTTCTAAAACCCATATCAATTTGGGTATTTTATTAACCCCATATTTGGGATGTGTTTGGCTTTAAAAATACATAAAAACTAGCAAAAAATCCAGAAAAATAACAAAAAAAATTGAAAAACAAAAAATCGCAAAATATATAGCTTACTATATTTTGACTATTTTTACATATTTTTATCTATATAGTATCCATATATACCTTTTGTTGTATTTATACATATACATATATATATATATTATTTAAATCAAAAAGAAATATAAAAAGATAAAAAAAGAAAATAGAAAATCAGAAAATGAAAAAGAAAATTAAAAAATATATAATTAAAAAAATCAATAAAAACTATGTTATTATCCAAAATCCAACAAAAAATATAAAAATTCTACAAAAATACCAAAAATGTATTTTCCTATTTTATAATCGTCTATATGTTATTATGTATTTACTAAAATTTATTTGGGTAATTTTGGAACTTATTTTTGATTTCTAAAACCCAAATCAATTCGGGTATTTTATTAACCCCATATTTGGGATATGTTTGGCTTTAAAAATACATAAAAACTAGCAAAAATTCTAGAAAAATAATAAAAAAATTAGAAGAACATAAAAATCGCAAAAATATATAGCTTATTATATTTTGACTATTTTTACATATTTTTATCTATATAGTATATATATACCTTTTGTTGTATTTATACATATACATATACATATATATTTTTTCAATAAAAAAGAAATATAAAAAGATAAAAAAAGAAAATAAAAAATTAGAAAATGAAAAAGAAATTAAAAAAATATAAAATTAAAAAAATCAGTAAAAAATATAAAATCAAAAACCCACAAAAAGATCTATAATTGAATGACTCGGTTGTACATAAATAACCTTAGGTAGAGATAATAAATTTTAACCTCACTTGTGCTCTTCATTGCCTTAATATTATATTGTGGATTAATTGCTAAATAATCGAGATTTATTGAGCAGTCAACACATCGACTATTGATCCGCCTTGTGGATTAATATGACCCTCGATTTTTCTCAGTTATCAATAACCTCCACCCAATGACTCATGTAGTCAACAACAAGCATAATATATTCATAGCCCTGGAGGTTTGGAAATGGGCCCATAAAATCAATGCCCCATGCATCGAACACATCTAAAATCTGAATATATTTTAGGGGCCTTGTGTCTCTCATTCTAATAGTGCCACCCATTTTCTGATAGGCAATGCAATGCTTCACAAAATCCTCTGCATCTTTGAATAAGGTCAGACACCATAGGTTATATTGTAACACTTTTGCTACCATACATCTTCCAGAGTGGTGCCCTCCTAGTGCTCGAGCGTGACAATGGTTGAAGACACTATGGACTTCCTCATGAGGAATGCACCTCCTCTAGATGCAATCCGCCCCTCATGAAAGAGATATGGATCCACTCACTGATAGAAATAAATATCTGACAAGAACTTGTCCATTTTCAGCTTGGACTAATCTCATGAAGTTCTCTTGGACACAAGATATTCACAATATCGACGAATGAGGGGAGAAAGGTGACTGATAGGATTGCTTCATCCGAGAAGGTTTCATTGATCTGTATCAGGCTCTGCTCAGGAGTGTCTGACTCTGGCAATATATAACAAATGATCTGCCACCACATTTTTAACTCCAAGTTTGTCACGGATTTCAAGATCAAATTCCTGGAGCAAAAAGATCCATCTGATTAGCCTTGGTTTGGCATCCTTCTTTGTTTGAAAGTACCTGATGGCGAAGTGGTCCATGTAAACAATAACTTTGGATCCAAATAAATGAGATCTGAACTTCTATAGGGTGAAGACAACTGCTAGAAGCTATTTCTCAATGATTGTGTAGTTCTTCCGTGCTTCATCAAGAGTTTTGTGGGCATAGTGAATCACAAATGGAAGATTGTCTCTCCTCTGTCCGAAAACTGCTCCAATGGCATAGTTTGAAGCATCTGTCATGATCTCAAATGGAGAGACCAATCTAGCAGTTGCAGAATAGGGGCCTGATGAATGTCCATTTCATTACCTTTATTCTTTCATTTTGACCTTAATTCCCTAGCTACATACATGTATATATCATTATTTTTTCTAAATTGACATTCATTATTAAATATTGTATAAAATACATTATTTAAAGATAAAATAAAAGAATAAAGAAAAGAAAAGAAAAAGAAATAAAATGCCAAAGGTATTTAATGACCCTAAACCCTGAGACTTAGGCACCATGATGACTGCGACGACAAGGAATAAAGTAAGGGGAGATAAGGATCAAGAACATAATAAATTCTTCTTTTTTCTTTAATAGTTCATTTTTGGGACCTATTTTATTATTTATTATTTATACCTCAAATTAATAAACTTTGTACATGAAAATTGTAATAAAAATACAAAAAAATACATAATTAATTCATCTAAAATAGTATACAATGTTCATTCTACACTCTGAATAAGATTCCAAAACCTAAATTTCACAAACCCATATCTTCTCCATAAAAACTCAAAATACATCAAAAACAACTTTAACTATATATAAATATTAATTATCTATTTAATGAAGGTGGTTTCACTTAATTTGTAGTTAAGACGCAAAAGTTAGGTTTTGGAACCCTATTGTACTATATACCTAAATAAAATATTTATTTTATTTATTCTTTATATTTTGCATTATTTTATATTTTTATAATTTTGAAAATAGTGTTTATAACATATGTACATCATTAAGATAGAAGTAAATCGTTAAAAATAAACTAGAATAAACAAGTGTTGAGAATACATAGATGAATACACTATACATATACCTATATCATAAATACATTTATTAAGTGTACATCTTATATCAGAAAAATAAAATAAAAATATATTTGTGTATATTTAAATAAGTTATAAATATATAACTTAATTATATAAAATAATAAAATTTAAAATACAAAATAAAAATAAAATAAGCTATGTATAGGTAAATATACCTATAACGCTACATGTAAATACAAAGTAGTAATAAATAAAACCATAAAAAATAAAAATAGTAATTAAATAATACATAAAATAATTTTTTCAAGTTATACCCTAAAATTAATTAATTCATTACCTATTTATTATCAATTTTACCAATAATTTTCTCCTTGGAATTTTCTGGATGGTCCACGTGGACCAACCAGAAGCAAACCCTAGTTGACCTAGGTCAAATCCCCTACCTCCAGACGCCTAGCGTTTCAAACATCAATCAAGACACCTTCTCCCAATTTCACCTTTAGATCTATTGATTTTCTCTTCTCGATTCCTTCTTGAAAAACCCTCCGTGATCTACCCTCAATCACGCCAGAACTTTTTCGAAGTCAAAGATTCGTCGGTTCAAGGAAAAACCCTAATAAGCCCTCCTTGCCATGTCTATAATATCCTCTGACTCCTTCCTTCTTGATTGATCCCATTTTGAGCCCTTAATCCCTCAGCCTCATGTGTGAGCGTGTTCCCGGTGACTGCAAGGATACCCTCGAGGTGTTGAAGCAGATCAAGGAAGGGGAGAGGAGGTCCAAGGCATCGCTCCGTCGAGGCCTCTGTTCCATGGTCCCCAGGTTCGAGCAGCGTATTTTTCTTCCATTTCTAGGTAGATTTAGTATTAATTTTTACTTTCCAGTCTTTCGTTTCGTCCTTAGATCATTAATTTAGCTTAGATTTTTAAAATAAAAGATCACCAAAGATCCTAGCTCCGGCCGCTCTCCGCCATGTGCCCGATGGTATCCAACGCTCATGCCACCAGCATATCATTCCCTAATGCTTTCTGCATGCCCTCAACCCTTCGAATCACCTTAATCCCTCATGGATGGAGACACCGATGCTTCCTCCGCTGCCTTCGCTGGAGCACCTCCATATCTGTCCTTCCACCCTCGATTCCACTAAATAAAAGGCCATATCTCGTGCCCTTTGCTTTTATGTGCTAGTGCACGTACTTGCCGGTCTGGAGGGGTTGTTTGAGATCCATCTGAGGTCTAAATACCACCACAGGAACGAAGTCCCTCCATAGCTCCACCGTTGAGCTCCAGAGCCTTTTGAGGCATCAATCGGCTGCGGGACGATGAGACAAATCTTCCAAGCCCATCAACAGAGCAACATGTTTTTAGAGGCGGCCGCGATTGCAGATTGAAGCTCAGGAGGGCATGCATTCTTGCATGTTCTTCTAGGAACCTTCCCTACCGTTTGATCAGGATCGAAGTCCTAGATCGTGCAGCTGCCGTCAGATCAATGTGAACCACCACCATAGGATCCTATCGAGGGGTCTAATCCTAGCCATTGCAGATCGAACTATCATCGTGAACTGAGGACACGATACTTGTCAAGTAAAGAAATCTCCACCGTCTGTTGGTACACATATATTGGTTAAATTTCACACATTCCCCCTTACATTTTGTTTTTTTATTTAATATTTAATATTAGGTCTGAAGTGTAAATAATTGGGGATATTTTGCATAAAGCCCCTACCTTTTTGTGTATTTGCATTGATGTCCATGCCAACACATCTCACGTGGTCCCCCCATGCGAGGTAGGTATTTTGCAAATATTACCATGTAATTTTTTGCATTTATAATTCGTCCAAAAATTTGTATGTCATATGCTAATTTTATGAATAATTTGCACAAAGGACCTTAAAGTTTTTATATATTGCAATTATGCCCTTCCAGGCCTTTTTAATTTAAATATTTGTGGTTAAATTGCCATTAGCCCATGGATTTTTGTTTTAGGGTTCTGAAATGCATGTAAACTTTTGTATATTTGCAAAAAGGTCCTGATCAGTATGTAATTTTTATACATGTTTCTTTAATAATCTATGCTCCAAAAATCTTGCAAAAATCAGATAATGTACCTGGATTCTTGATCTTTCATACTACATTATTTTCTCTGCATTTTATACATTTCTTATTCATTAAAAATTAAATAGACCACATTTTATCCCTGTTTGACTAAAAATTCTAAAAAAATAGAAGCATGTTTAAAAAATCAAAAAATTATACTTTGTCTATTATAGTATTTTATGGATTTAGACAAAAAAACCCTAAAATAGAAAGATAAATGATAAAAATTTAAAAAGCTCAAAAATCCTACAAAAATTATAAAAATTCCTCGGAAATTTTGAAAATATTTGTTCCTGTTTGAGAACTTTATTCATGTATTTTATTACATATGAAATTAGTTTTGTAAAATTTTGACTTTGTTTAGTATTTTTAAATTCCAAAATAATTCGGCCTATTTAGTTAATCCTTGTTTCAATATATTATTGACTTTAAAAATACATAAAAATTAGTACAAATACCTATCAAATCACGAAAACATCTGAAAAATATAAAAAACTCAAACATTTTATTTTGTGAATTTTAAATATTTTTACCTTTATGTATAATTATAATACTCTACCTTGTATTATATACCTATGTATATATATAGTATATATTATTATTATAATTATAAAGACCTTATAAATAATTTTAAAAACAATATATATATACATATAAAATTGGGGTATATTTCCTCCTATTTTTTCTGATTTTTATATTTATTATGTAATATATAATTATACTTTATATCATACCTTATATCTATATCCTTATATACGTATTCTTATATATAATATATTATTTATTATTTAAATTAAAAAAACATATATATATATATATATATATATCAAATAAAAATAAAAAATAAAAAACCCTCTCAAAAAAAGAGAGATAATTGCGTACATAATTCATTTTGGTTAGCAATAATCATTAGGCTACCTTGTTTACTCTTAGTGGTTCGACCTCTACATGCTTACTTTCTATACATATTTCTTTGTATAGTATAATAAATTGTACTCTACATTTTTGTTATTTATTGATTCATTATGTGTTGTGGGTACTCGTTGTCTGATTCACCTTTAGTGAGCGGTCGCCATCGCGATAGTGTTCTCGCCTTGTGAGGATGCTCTAAACACTCATCTAACGCGTTTCAACAAATGTCACCGTTGCCGAGCAGCAATGTAGTGTAGCCTAATTTGTACATAATTTTCTTTTATTTTATTCTTCATGTACATTGCTTTATTTTCTTTCTATTATTTGTACATATTTATAACTCTTACTTTTTGTACAAATTATTTGATTATTTGTGCTAATATCTCTCTTGTTGTGTATAATGCGAGGGCCCTCCACGCGAGGATGACTTCTTAGGGAGTCAAGGCAACCAAGCATGATAGAGACTGACCTTCTCGCCCTGGCCAGTAGGACAGGCTGCAAGCATGACAAGGAAGACACTTTGCATATTAGATAGCTTAGGATTTTCAATTTATTTTTGGTGAGAGAATGAGTCATTATTTTTATTTGTCTATTTGTAACAATACAGAGACTTGGAAATTACTCTACTTAACAACGTCCATTGCTCGAGTGATTGTTCACCTTGGGGCCTTGTCATGGCTTTTTCGTGTTTTCCCTCTTTTATTTTTATTTCTTTTCCAATATTTTGAGTTTTCCTCTTTAGTTTCTATTTTTTTCTGTACATGGAGCCCCTAGATTTTAGGACTGCTTGTCTCGATATTTAGGTTCAAATCCTAAAAAATTATGTACCTATAGTCTTCTATGTTTGGGTCTAGTCAAATTAATAATTGTTAGCTATTTGGATTTGAACCCACGTGTTGAGAGAGGCACAATACAATGCTAGCAGGACCTGTTGTGGTGGGCAACAAGGTGCCTCCAAGACCAGACTCTCACGTTCATTTTTGAATAACTAACATATGGTTCTTCATGATTAACATCAGCTGTTGTTTAGGGTGATTTTGTCGATTGCACACTGCCATGTGGATAGGTTTAGAAGTTCTATTTTGCATACCATATGGAGAGAGCTGGGAAGTCCTCTAACTCTGCATGCATCATTAGATTCTATGTTGAGATTTCCATCATTGAATTGACTTACACGACTTTATTACTATCTCCCTCTAATTTCGAGCACCTAGGGCTTAAAAGAGAATTCACAAAATTGTTAGGCACTTGTATGTAGAATATCCAAAAAAGTGAAAACATAAAAAACTAAAACAAGGGGACTACTAAATCAACTTTGACCTTAATTAAAGTCTATAATAGACTGCTTTGATTGGGATTCATAAAGCTCTCATTGTTTTTAGTTACCTTAGGAGGGGACCAAAAACCCAGTCTGTAACTACTGCATGTATATCCTAGATTTCCGAAGTAATGGCGCTTCTATCGTACGTGGATGAGTAGGACTTGGTCAACGATGATGTTCCCGCCTTGTGTGGAACTCCGACCATGTCTGAAGTACTGAGATTACGCCATGCCATTATAGGTGTGGCTGTCTCATCGTCTTGCGTCCGAGTAGTGCCTTCCATGCTCACGGGTGATTCTGTTGCGAGCGGGGTCCGAAGTAGTGGTTTAGCCTATCAAGATACTCTCTCTCATTCTTTGGCTGAGTAGGGATCCCGGAAGGGTTATAAGGACCTTAAAAAGTGTATACTACATGTTATAAAGGAGGAGGATAAGTATGAGATACTTTCTTGGTAGTACTCTCGCTCCTTTAGGGTTAGCGTCTAAGGACTTGTTAAAAGATATTCCTGAAATAACAACTCCAAAAATGAAAAGATAAAAGTAGCTGATCTCTCATGTCTTCATATGTGTAGAGTTGGTTAACCCAATTTTGTATTGTGTATTGTATGGATCTACATTAAGGTTCAAAGATCACGTTTCATGCACTTACGCAAAATTTGTTATATACGTTTCCTCTTTGACCCCATGCTCATCTCGAGCCTTTATACTATTTTACATTCTCTTTATTCCTAGTTGACCATCGTATCCTTCCTCTGCATCGATCCTTCTTTATCTCTACGATGTTGATCCATGAATGGTCCAGTCAGGACTCCACCGACACCTACATCGATTTCGTGGACTTGAAATCGTCAATAATTCAAGGTGATTCTCGAGAACCCGGATCAGACCTTGCAAACCGATCTACAGACTCCTCGTCTTCTTTCCCTTAATAAACCATGACCACTCTTATCCCATATCCATATGTTGTGAATGGAGGTTGATTTCAGTGTACATCTTTTTCCCCATTCAGAACTATCTAGGATTGACCCTAATATCAGATTCATCACTTTAGCTGGTTGTCAGTTTAACAATTAATCTGATTGGGATTCCTCTTATCTCATAGATAAAAGCCAATACTGGATCCTAGTCTAGAGTTCATTTCATCTGATTCAGACCTTGTGATGGCTCCCCTAGGTCGAAAGGGAAAAGGATCAGGAAAACCACCGCCCCAGATAGAGCAGGGCCCACCGCCTGACCAAAACCAAGTCAATGCTCAATTGCTGGCTTCCATCCAGCAACAACTGACTGAATAAGCTCTAGCCCAGACTGCATTCCAAGATATGCTAGACAAATCTGAGGAACAGAACAACATGAGGAGGAGGAAGAAGTGAGGAACCACTATTGAGCGTTAAACTCAAGGCTTTTATTGCAATGAAAAATCTAGTTTTGTGTTTTTAAAGTTTGTTTTTTGGGATTTTTACCCAGCAGAGCCTATAAACGTTTTAAAATGCCTCTACGACCTTTTGCACAACATAATTACCCCCATCAACCCTGTAAATTACCCCAAGAACCCTCAAGGGCTTAAAACATATTACCCGGAGGGTTCATGGGGTAAGAGTTGACAAGTTTACGGGGTCGATGGGGGAATTAGGTTGTTTCTAAGGTCGTGGAGGTGATTGTCAAAGTTTATAGGGTCTGTCGAGTAAAAATCCCTTGTTTTTTATGAAATTTAATTTTTCTATTTTTTATTTGCTTTTCTATTTTTCTATTTTTTTATTTTTTAATTTTGCAAAGATTTTTTTCTTTTATTCTAAAAGCAGTGAAATGATTAAAGAAAAATAAAGCATACACACACAACCACACTTTTTTATATTTTTTCAATCACATAAAATATAAACATAAAATTAAACAAAAATTATTTTTGGATTTTCAAAATTATCGGATGTTATTATGAACTTTCCATAATTATTTACAATTTTTAAACCTTTAAATAAATCAAAATAGAAAATAAAGTAAACAGAAATAAACTGAATGTTTTCGAATTTTTAAATTAATAAACAAAATAAAAAATAGATTAAATATATACAAAATGAAAGATAATTTTTTATATTTTCCAAAGCACCATTTTATGTTTTTTGGATTATTAATTGAGTTACTGTGTATTTTTAATGTTTTTAGGAGTTTTATGATTTTTATGAATGATAAAAATATGAAAATTGGATAAAAATTAAAACATAACAAAATACATGAATATGATTTTTTTTAGATTTTTTTGATAAAGTTTTATAATTTCTATGGCTTTTTAATGAAAACAGTGAGTTTTTATGGAGTTTTAAAATTTTTGAAAAAAATAAAAATAATCACAATGCAAAATGCCAATTACGGATGCAAGATAAATGTGTCTTATGGGAATTTTGTTGAATTTTTAAACACTTTTTCTTTTTTAGTTGATTTAAAGAAGCAAAAATAAAACGGACTCACAGGGACTCATATTCAATTATTTAATTTTTGCAGATTGAATAATTAATAAAATAAATGTGGGGTTTAATATGCAATTTATCCAAAAACTCACATGCACGGACACTTGTGCCCCGCTAAACTAGACTAAATGGAATTAATTCAAATTCAAGGTCCAGACAATAAATCAAAACATTTAAACTTTTATTGCAATTTTCGCAAATAATCACGAGCAAAGCACGGGACATTTGAAACATGACTCACTTGGAAATAAAATAAACTGCAAGAAATAAAATGCAAATGTTCAAACAAATATAGAACAACACGTGTCCTTATAGAACTTATTTGAAAACAAAAGAGAAACAAAGGGTATGTGTGCAAATATACCCTTTAATGATGTGGAACACTGGATGGCTCAGATGCACTGTAGCTCTGATCGTACGACTGGAGATAGATCTTGCATAAAGGCTACAATCTGATCTTGAAGATGGAATCCATGGACAACCTTTGGGGCATTTTGGACGGTGATGAGTGAAATTGAGCACCGTGTTCTAGATCGTATAGTGACGAAGGGGTCTGAATGAACCGGGAAGCATGTCTTCCTTGGTGAACTTGGTCTAGCTGAATCTCCCTCATCTGAGTTTTATTCCTCGTCCAATAGATCTAAAAGTCAAGCTCTTGAAATTCCCCGTCTGTCATACAACTTGGATCGATCTGAAAAAACCAGATGGTCGATATGGAAGGTGGTCTTCTCAGTTTCTCCAAGAACCTACTCTAGTCTCGATGATTGCTCTTCATGCTATTTCTGGAGCTCCTTTGACCAACAAGTATTGTCGATGCTTGGAGGTATACTCCGGCCAAGATTTAGGTCAAAATAGTATGAAATGATGGGTGAATGGAATTCTCCGACAAAGGTGGTCGGGATGGAGCCTGAGATCTTGATCTAGGGTGATTTGGAGATGAGCAGATGGTGGAAGAGATGAAGAAGGTTGAGATGAAGGTGT
Source organism: Ottelia alismoides (assembly GCA_037367405.1). Classification (NCBI taxonomy): domain Eukaryota; kingdom Viridiplantae; phylum Streptophyta; class Magnoliopsida; order Alismatales; family Hydrocharitaceae; genus Ottelia; species Ottelia alismoides. The sequence continues at coordinate 467,153 of JAZKJV010010520.1, read as the reverse complement.
TGGCGTAGTCGGGGAGGTTCAACAGTGATCGAAGTGCCTCCGCTCGTGCAGATCAGAGGTTAATGATGATGAATTGATCATTTTGATTTAGGCGAAATCAAAGTGAAAATAAAAGGCTAAAATGTAAATAAATCACCTACGTTACCTATGGAATGGAAGAAGCGGTAGAATTGCCCACAATGTTTAGAAGCAATGAAAATACAATATTCACAAATATATACAGAAACAATTACTTAAATAATATACATAGTGTACATAGGTATAATATACAATAATACCCCAACTGGCCACATTTCATACCTTAACTCAGAAATTTATGATTCAACATGTATCTATTGCATATATACATTCTTTATTTTCTTTATTTTTCCTTTATTTATTTCTTTATTTATTTTAGATTAAAATAGTTATAAATATACAATATTTACATAATAATTATAGTTAGTAAAAGAATGAAATTAGTAATATTTACAAGTGTTTTGTAAGGGGTTTTAAGCTAAAATAAATGAATAAAGATGATGAAATGCATATTCATCATCCCGCTATGCTTTACCTTTGCTAATCCCTTAGCAAACACTTATTTGAAAGAATAAGTGAATAAAAGAAAAAGAGAAGAATAACAGAAAAATAAAGAACTTAGAACAATATTCAGTATCAAACTTTTCCTCATAAAATTGTAGTATGAGCTCGGTCAGACCATTGGATTATTAGTGTGATGGAACCTTATTGCGAAATGGATTTAAAACCTAACTACCCTCAAGTTCCAAAAGACTCCTATTCAAGTCGCCTCAACAGTCAGGTCTGAACAAGTTTACATACACAAATTCTTATGACTATGAATCTATACTTGTATTGTGTAAGTGAAATAGAGCTCCTCACCTCAAAAGTGGCAAAGAAACAACCTCTCTCAACAAGGTAACTTTATTCCCCTGATCTAGCAACTCTTTCCTCGAGGAGCGGGGATATTCCCTTCTAAGTTCAAGTGCAACCAGCTCAAGAAGAGGAGATGGAGAAAAGAATAGATGATAGCCAGTGTAGCTACCTATCCTTAGATGCATGACCAGTGGAGCCAAGTCGTCCAGCTGCAAGCTCACAATAATTTGACTTTGAAGCTCATCCGTACTTATTGACTATATACTCTAGTAGAAATTTTATTTTCAATCAGGATTGACCACTTTTTTGGAGTTCTTGCATTTTTATAATTTATATAAGGGTGCATCATGTCATAAGGAGTTTTTCTTCTGAGCCAGTAGACTATCCTTCTTTTGAAGCATTATTGCAACCCCACAACATACTTTATTTAGACCTCAATTTCACTAGACCAGGTTGAGATGCACTTCCCTCCCTAGAGGAAGACGGATGTTCCCACTAGTTGTTACACACCCGTGTGCTACCCCAAGCTAAAAGATTCTGCCCCCTCACCACCTCATCCATGAAGAGCTACATGTAGAGTGCTTTTCCAAGTTAAGCCACGATATAGAAGAATCATGCATGTTGTTAAATATTCTACTTAGACTAATCAAGATGACATGTGAACATAGTCTTGTGGACTCGATGAATTAAGTCGCTAGAACCTGAAAAGTCTCAACTCCAGTTCTTATAAGGTTCCTATGAAATTAAGTAGAATAAGGTTATAACCAAGCTCCATTCTTCAAATTTATTCTAGACCAAATTAAATGTCAATACTGTACTGAAAAAGGCACATACATATGCAAGAAGTATATACAAAATATTTTTTTGAAACAAATAAAAAGGAACATCTTTTTGAAATTTTTTTTTGAAGGATTTTACATTTTTTTATGGATTTTAAGCATTTTTAAAGGGTTAGTATATATATACAAGTATATACATGGATTATACAATTTTTATACATAATTTTACAAGGGAAATTTAGATACAAGTTTTTTTTATAATAAAGAATTTTATAGGAGGGAAGATGAGCAAAGTTTTTATACACACGTCGTTTTTACGAATATATATATATATATCATAATTTATATCCCTCTAAAATTACTTTTACAATAGTATACAACACATTTTTAATAGCCATTTTAAATAATAAAAGTATGAATTATGGCTAAAATATATTCAATGTATACGACACCCCCATACTTAGCTGAGCAAAGTTTTTATACACACGTGGTTTTTATGAATATATATATATATATCATAATTTATATCCCTCTAAAGTTACTTTTACAGTAGTATACAACACATTTTTAATAGCCATTTTAAATAATAGAAGTACGAATTATGGCTAAAGTATATATTCAATATATACGACACACCCATACTTAGCTCGGACTATGTTCTCATAGTGATCAAAGAGCTACAAATGAAGACATAACTCATGCTAAGTATAGAAAAGTGAAAAGAACACTATACAACAACGACTCAATGAATAGACGAAAGGAATATAAGTCAGTGATCCCCCCTATACTTAGGATCAAGTAATCCTAAGTATAGAAGACTGCACAATTGCGGTAAACAGAGGAAAAGAATGAACAATCTCAATGACTCGACTTTTCCTCCCCTATACTTAAGGCGAATGATCCTTGGGGTATAGAAAAAGAATATCAACAAGTTGAAGGACAAGCGAGAGATCAAAAGAAATAAAATAAAAAAACATGACAAAAATGGTATGAACAATATCACCCCCTATACTTGGGGTAAAGAATCCCTAAGTGTATAAGCAACAACAATAGTGATGAAACAGGATGAATATGAACAACTCAAGCCATTCACCTCCCCTATACTTAGGATAGAAAACATCCTAAGTATAGCACACATACACACACAAAGAGGTGAATGATAAACGAAAGAAGGAAAGAACACATCAAGATGAAACACATACATACAAAATAGGCATTGTTGAGGTGTCTCTCAACAAGTGCGAGAGTTTACACCCCTAGCTGGGTGCAAAGGCTAGGATAATGAAGTATCAAGGTTCAAGATGACATCAGCAATGCGAATACCATACTGTCGTTGTTGTCTCAATGTGAGAACAACAACGTGGTCAACAGTGAAAAAGATGACGCCCATATAAGCAATCATGAAGGTGTCTGCTACCGGGTAAATAGAAGAGAAAATCAAGTTAGACACTGGAAACACAAATAAAATTTTTGGCTAAAGGTCAAAATAGAGTGAAAGGGTTGAGCCAAAAAAATTGAACATGGAGAAAGAAGGATCAATCATGATTTCTTCCACGTTAATCACTGTCTCGAAAGTGTATGGAAGGTCAAGATTATGAGACTCAATAAGAAAATTGATATCAGATGGACATAATGTAGAGAAATCAAATACATCATCGAATATATCATAGATCGTCTCATCCTTGCAAGGGTTGTCAAGGAGAGAAGAAAGATCAATATCAAAAACATCACAAGACTCGATCTCGTGATCCTAGGTCGGATGCACAATCAGGAAATGAAATCGAGTACAAAAAACACACCACATGTAGATAACCCTCGGGGAGGTGGGAAAAATCAGGCCAATTTGCGGAAGAGAACGAATGATCATATTCAAATAGTGGGTTCTCTCTCGAAGTCAAAGAAAAGCCGTCCGATGGATCAGGAGGTGCAAGCTCATAGAAATCTAGGTCCAAGTCAAAGAGATCATTGTTCTGCAAAACTGAAGAGATCGGATCTGCATCCAAAGGACTGGTGCAATTTGAAGGAAGAGATCTTGGGGCTCCCACCTTGATGAGGAATTAAATCAAATCATGGTGCGAGGGAGTAAGAAGAATGTGACTGTTAATGATCTGGAGAGAAAGACCGTGACCAACTAACACCAGGCACATACAAACACAATACAAATCCCAGATTCACCAACTCAACACAAATGAAAACCGTAAGAGTTCGGTCTTTTATCTTTTCAATTTTATTTGGTGATAAATGCAATTTTTGAAATAGTTCGAGCTGTTTGGTGCCTGTATTTCCCTAAAGCTGGCCCAATTCTTACGACTAGTTGCATCCACTTTCAGCTAGTATGAACGTAAGTATGGACCGTAAACGACTACCCGTTACTTAAGGATCGAGCCTTACGTAATGTCCGTAAACGACTCTGCTAAGGAAATTTGGACCGTGTACTAGCTACCTGCATTCCCTCACTAAGAAGTAGTTAATCGTTTTTATAGAATCAGTAGTCTATATAAAAATCCAGGCTTGGCTCTATCCTAGTGTTCGTCTCTCTCTTTGCAAGTATAATAAAACAATGAGAAGGTTACTCTCCCCAAAACAATTATGGTTGTCCTTACGTTTAGTTTTAGGGTCGAATTTTCTTTAGCAGTCACGGTTTTATAAAGTTATCATTCATTATGAATATTTTGCAATGAACCGCCTACCGAGTGTCCAATTTCCTTTTTAACTTATGTGAGTAAAAAAATGGAGGAAATGGAAATGCCAATACACGATAAAATTGAATGATGTATGCAGGAGTTTAGAGATGCATACCTCGTCGCCATCACTTTACATGCAAGGTGATCCATGGAGAATTTAAATACAAAAAAATAAACTAACCTAAATGATGCACGTGAACCGTCCTAGCAATAACTTCTATTAACGGGCAAGAACCCGTTAAATTTGACTAAGTCCAATTACGCTCTACTCTATAGGTGCAGAAATTCTTGTTTAGGGTTTTGGACCTAATTAATTACCTGGCTAAAGAAAGTTAATTAAAGCAATCACTAAGGGCTCAAGCACATAAAACCACATGAAAACAAAGAAAAAGAAGGTGATGAAAACAAAATCGATGAAGTCCCCCAAGTGCACCAGCACTTGACAAAACAGATGTCGCACACAAGGTACATAATGCCCTTTTACAAGAGTTTTTGAATGACTAAAATGCTAAAATCAATCAAAAACTATCTATGCTCCAAATGTGGTCTCCTCCAAATCCTTTTCTGCTCCTCCTACGCTCTCCTGCAGCTCGGTGGAGAATCAAGCAGCCTCCTCTTCGCTTGGGTGCGCCGGTGCTCCTAAGAATGTTGCCCCTGCTCTCGAGCCCTCGTAAGAAAGAGAAAATAAAGAATGTGTAAGAGACACATTTATATAAATATGAGCAAAAACAATTGAAATGAATACAGTAAATATGAACAATGAAATGAATGTAGGAAATTTTAAAAAAAATACAACCAAGAATAATATGTCAAGAGAAAAACCTAACTACCCTTATCATGCCTCCCCGGCAACGGTGCCATTTTGTTGAGCTCTAAGCTCAAGGCTTTTTATTCTAATGAATTAATCACTACTGAAATTATCATCGTTGCAACCCAAAGAAGCATTCAAACAAAAATTTTATTTAATCTCAAGCAAAAATAAAAAAGAAAATGTAGCAAGAGATTTCGCTAATTAATTTACATGTTTAGCTAATAGGATCGAACTCAAGGAGGCTACAAAAATCCCACGGGTTATTCTTTGCAATGAAAAATCAATGAAAGAATGAAGGTATTTATATGCACACTATGCTTTGTTTTGTGTTTTCAAGGTTTATTTTTTATGAAATTTAATTGTATATTTTTATTTGGTTTTCTTTTTTTATGTTTTTTATTTTTTAATTTTGCAAAGATATTTTTATTTTAAAATCAATGAAATGATTAAATAAAAATAAAAGCTTGCACATGCAACCACACTTTTTATATTTTTTAATTATATCAAATATAACCAGAAAATTAAACAAAATTATATTTGGATTTTTAAACTTTTTGAGTTTAATGAATTTTCCAGAATCTTTCACAATTTTTAAAGCCTTTAAATAAATCAAAAATAGAAAATAAAGTAAATATAAATAAACTGAATGTTTTTGAATTTTTATAATATCAAATAAAATAAAAATAGATGAAATATATAAAGAATGAAAGATTTTTTATATTTTCCAAAGAGCCATTTTATGTTTTTTTTGGATTTTTTATTGAGTTAATATGCATTTTTAATGTTTTTAAGAGTTTATATTTTTATGAATTTTATGAATGATAAATTTTAAAAATAGGAAAGAAGTTAAAAAACAAATATAACCAAATAGGATTTTTTTAGATTTTTCAATAAAGTTTTTATATGTTTATGGCTTTTTTAATATAAATAGGGAGTTTTTATATAGTTTTTGAATTTATAAAAATAATAAAAATAATCGAAATGTAAAATACAATTTATGGATGCAAGATGAATGCGTTAGGAACTTGTGGGAATTTTGTGGAATTTTTAAACACCTTTTGATATTTTTTATTTGATTTTAAAGTTGCAAAAACAAAATAGACTCATGGGGACTAATATGCAATTTTTTAATTTATGTAGACTGGATAGATAATAAAAATAAAATGCAGGGTTTAATATGTAATTTTTCTAAAAACTCACGTGCACAGACACGTGTGCCCTGCTGGGCTAGACTTAAATGCAATTAATTCAACTTCAAGGTCTAGACAATAACTCAAAACATATAAACTTTATTGCAATTTTCACAAATATTCACGAGCAAAGCACACATACATTTCAAACAGGACTCACTTGCAAATAAAATAAAGTGCAAGATATAAAATACAAATGTTCACATAAAGATAGAACGATATGTGTCCTTATAGGACTTATTTGAAAATAAAAGAGAAATAAGGGTGTGGGTGCAAACCCTTTAATGACGTGGAGCGTTGAATGTCTCAAATGCACTGTAGCTCTAATCAGACGGCTAGAGATAGATCTTGCGTAAAGGGCCATGATCAGATCTAGAAGATGGAATCCACGGACGACCCTCAGGGCATTTTGGACGGCGGTGATTGAAACTGGGCACTGTGTTCTTGATCGTACAGTGACGAAGGGGTCTAAAAGAACCGAGAAACATGTCTTCCCCGGTGAACTTGATCTAGTTGAATCTCCCTCATTTGAGCTTTATTCCTTGTTCAATCAGTCTGAAATCCAAGCTTTTGCAGTTCCTCGTCTATCGTGCAACTTGGATCGATCTGAAACAACCATATGGTTGATCTGGAAGGTAGTCTTCTCAGTTGCTCCAAGAACCTGCTCCTACCTCGATGATTGCTCTTCACGTTATTTATGGAGCTCCCTTGACCTGCAAGTGATTGCCAATGCTCAGAGGCATACTCCGGCCAAGATTTAGGTCAAAATAGTATGAAATGGTGGGCGAATGGAAGTATCTGATGAAGGTGGTCAGGATGGAGATTGTGCTCTTGATCTAGAGTGATCTGGAGATGAGCAGACGGTGGAAGAGGTAAAGAAGGTTGAGGCTAAGGTGTTGGTGTACTCGGGGAGGTTCAACAGTGATCGAAGTGCCTATGATTGTGCAGATCGGAGGTTGAAGATAATGAGTAATCTTTTTTGATTTAGATGAAATCAAAGTGAAAATAAAAGGATAAAATGAAATTAAATCACCTACATTACCTATGGAATGGAAGAAGAGGTATAAATTGCCTCGATCTACGATGTAGCGAAGAGGTGGAGATGTACGGCAGAGGTCACCAGCGAGGTAGTTGGATCTCGAACTTCAAGTGCTCACTCACACTTCTGATCATGAGGAACATTAGGTGTCACCTACAACTCACTCCAGAAATTGATCTCGGGGAGGAAAACGAACGAAGGACGGATCGAGATCTCATTGTGGTGGAGGGGTGTTATTTATAGGCATGGCTCTCATGAATTTTGAAATTCAAAAATGGGCGTTGATCGTGGCAAGTTTGGTGGAACTAACAAGTGGGCATGGGAGGAGAATGAATGAGCGAGAGAATCAGAGAAGGAAGCACACATGGTTAATGATCGAGGCACCTGGGGAAATTTGGTGAAGTAACATCAAAGAGAGAAGTTAGCAGCGGCATGTGCAGAGTAACCAGTTGACCCCGGTCGACCAATCAGATCATGCTTAGGTTGTGGACAAAATACACTATAGGACAAAACAATAAATAAAAGTTAAATAATTCAATAAAAAATTGAAAATGAATTTATTTAATTACATAATGTAAATAAAAATAATTAGGAATAAATTAATGTTAATTTTGGTAATTTTAATTAATTAAATAATATAATAACAAGGGTTAAAATAAATATAGAGTGTCATTTACAGGTGTGTACACCTATATATTAAGAAATTTTATTTTTAATTATTTATTTACATACATATATGCATATATCAAATTTTTATTTATTTACAAATTTTACAAGGGTTTTAAAGATATTTTTATTTCATTTTTAGGACTTACTTAATTAGGTTAATTAAATAGTTATAGATACAATATATACATGGTGATACATATACAATATATGCATGATTTTATTTTTGTTTATTTTTTATAATTTTTTTGTATTTTATATGAGTTAAATACAAAATTTACAAGTAATGAAAATTACAATATTCACAAATATATAAAAAGAAATAATTAATTAAATAATATACATAGTGTACATAGGTATAATATATATTAATACCCCAATTGGTCACATTTCACACCTTAACTCAAGATTTTATGAAACACCTCCACTTTAAAGATAATTTAATTTGGAGTACAATGAAAGTGAGTTTAATGAATTTGGAGTCTTTGGTGGAGCAGATATTGATCTTGGAAGTTTGTACTTTATGGCTTTTGGAGAGTAATGTTATTTATATAATATATATAAGTTTTTACAAAAATTATTTTTATTATTTACACAAGAATTTATAAACAAATCTCAAGAAGAAATAATTGTTATTTACAAATAAATTGGTGATGAATAAAATAATGAAAGAATTGTGTATTATAAACAATAGTGTACAAGTGATGAATAATTAAAAGTGGCAAGTGTATTTTCTGGGATTTTTGGTGTTTTTGGCATTATCTCCCCCTACTTTATTCCTTATCGATTAGGTCAAGTCTTGACCTTCTCTCGGGGTCTTATTCAACATGTGTCTAATGCATATATACAGTTTTTTGTTTTCTTTATTTTTCTTTTATATATTTATTTTATATTAAAATAGTGATAGGTATACAATATTTATACAATAATTAGAGTTAGTAAAAGAATGAAATTACTAATATTCACAAGTGTTTTATATGGGATTTTAAACTAAAATAAATGAATAAAGATGATGAAATGCAGATTCATCAACCACCCGTGATAATCAAGAAGAAGAGGAGCCTGGGAATGAGAACCCTATGCCTATGCTGAAAGAGACATATAATCATATAGACAACCAGATCACCGAGTGGATTCGCAACCCACCGGTTCATGCTCACTTTGAGCTAAAGCCCCAGTTCCTTACTCTTCTGGCCACCTTTCATGAGAATAACAATGAGGAACTGTGCATTTACCTGCAACAATTCTCTTAGATATGCAGAACTACACCCTACCCTAACATCCCGTTAGGTGTATTCAAGATGACTATATTCCCCTTCAGTCTCCATGACAAGGTCCTATATTGGGTCAACCATTTGGGAAAGATCGTCACGACCTGGGAGGAACTTAAATCTACATTCCTTCACAAGTTTTACCCTCTCAGTAGGCTCAACCAGATGCGATCCAGGATTAGCAACTTCTCCCAGGCTACCTACGAGTCCATTCATTATGCTTGGGAGTAATTCACTTATCTGCAGGAGAAATGCCACCACTATGACATACCAAAGACCATCTTGGTCCGACAATTCTTTGGGGGCCTAATGTCAAGAGTCATAGATTAGTTGACGCTGCATGTGAGGGATCCCACTTCAAAAAGGATGAAGATGCGGTCTGTAGATTTTTGAAGAAATGATCGAGGGAGAGGCTTCCCTCTCTTCATCTCGTAATTACCAGAGATAGCCCTAGGTCCTCCACAAGCCAGTCCATATGGCAGCATCCCATGATGCAGAGAGAGACGAGAGTTCCAACCTGAACATCATCAGGGGTCATCTCTCTAAAGTTGATATCATCAAAAAGTGATCACAGGATCTTGAAAAACTCGTTGTGATTGAACAAAGAACAAAATTTATGGACAAATTGGATCAGATCACCAAGCAACTGGAGTTGCTAGTGAGTACCATCCGCGCCTGTCAATCTGCGACTAATGAATCTCCATTTCATCACCTTTATTCTATCATTTTTCCCTTAAAAACCCTAGCTAATGCATGTAAATAACATTAATTTGTACAAAATAGCATTCATTATTTATTGCATGTATTATGTAAATAATAAGGTTTTTAATTCCAAAATAAGAGAATAAGGGAAGAAAAGAAAAATAATAAAATATCAAAGATATTTTATGACCCTAAACCCCGAAACCAAGTCAAGAATTGAGCTGGTCGACAAGGAATAAAGTAGGGGGATATAAGGGCCAAGAGTACAATAAAAAGTATATCTATTCATTCATTATTTATTCATTTTTGACACATATTTTATTCTTTATTATTTATGCATAAAAAACTTTGAACATGAAAGTTGCATATAATAATGTAAATGCAAATACAAAGTTGAGTTTGCACAAAAATAGAACACAATGTACATTTTATACACAAAATACAAAGCCAAAATCCCAACTTCACAAACCCATATCTTTCAACTAAAAACTCAAAATGTATCCAAATCAACTTTAATTATATATAACTTTTCATAAGCTATTTAATGGAGGTGTTTTCATATTTTTTGGAGTTACTGTGTGAAAGTTAGCTTTTGGACCCTCATTTTAAATTATACCTGATTAAAATATTCAATTTATGCATCCTTCATTATTTTTACAAATTCATAATTTTATAATTTTATAATTATTATTCATAACATGTATACATATTAAAACAAAAATAAACCAAAAAGAAAATACAAAATAAATTAAGTCTATAAATATATAGGAAAAATACCTATAGTTATACCTGTATATAAATAAAAGGGAATCCTATTCTTATATTCTTTATTCTTTTATATTTTTATAATATTGTAAATATTGTTTATATTATATTTAAAATACAAAGATAAAATAAAACAACATACATTAAAATAAAAAGAAGTATATATAAAACATAGATTAAACACCTACCGGTATACTTATATATTATACATATCTATTTATTTAAGTGTACAAATAATATAATAAAAATAAAATAAAAATATATTTATGTACATAAAAAAGAAGTTATAAATATAACAAGAAAGAAAGTGGACTGATTTTAATTTTCAAACTTGTCTTCACAAAATCAAAGCTTGGATCTTAAGTTGGACCTTTGGATTTTAGGTGAGGTCGGAACCTTATTGGGAATTAGATTTGAAACACAATAGCCTTCGAGAATCCCAAAACTCTACTCAAGTCTCCTCAATATCCGTGCCAGAATACTTCAACTCATATGCAAACCCTTATGACTATGAATCTATCTTGGATAATGTGTGTGATATGTAGCTCTCCTCGACTGAAGCGGTAAAAGTCTGTCTTCTCCAACATGGTAAGCCTAATTCCCCAATCCAACAATTATTTCCTCAAGAAGCGGGTATTCCCTTCTAATTTCAAGTGACATTCGGCTCAAGAAGAGGAGGTGGAGAGAAGAATGGACGGTAGCTAGTGTAGATACCTATCCAAGGATGCTTGACCAGTGTATCCAAGTCATCCGAGTGCAGGCTCACAAATGTATGACTTTGAAGCTCAATCTTGTTTATTGACTATACAAATATGTACACTGCGGCAATCATTTTATTTTCAATCAGGTATGTCCACTTTTTTGGAGTTTTTGATTTTTCCATTTTTTTGAAATACTATATACGATGACATATACACAAGGACTTTTTCTTCTTGAGCCAACACACTATCCCTCTTTTGAAGCTTTATTGCAACCCACAACCTCTGTCTTTAGACCTAATGGCTGCTAGATCAGGTTGGGGTACAATGGCCACAAATATGTGATTTCTGATATTTCCATTGGCTTATGTCTCATGCCGACAAATCCATCTCTCTACCACTTCAACTGAGGTGATCAAGGTGACAAGTGCAGGTATACAAGCTAGGTCATTATCAACATGAGTAGTGAGTGTGCTCTGAAATACTCTACCTAGGCAGTCAAGACGACATTGAACTAAGTTTCATGTCTCAAAGAATTAAGTCAACCAGACCTGAAGTATCTCAATTCCAGTTCCTATAAGGTTCTTGTGATTAAGTATATTTAAGGTCCAACTTAGCTCCAATCTTCAGATTTTACTTAGACTTGTTCACTTATCAAACTCAATCCGAAAAATGTTAAAGATATGCACAATGCAGAAAATATTTTTGTGATGCAATTTTCAAAATTTGAACTTTTTTATGGATTTTTGAAAAAGGTTTTGCAAATTTTTATGCAATTTTCAAAAAGATTTTGCAAATGTTTTTGGGATTTTAATTTTGCAAATTTTTAGGGATTTTTCAAAACAAATGTTTTTGGCAAAAGAAATAGGTTCAAATATTTACACCTGGTGCTTTTTATTATTTACATGAGTTGGCTTTTTTAAGGATTTACAAGTTTATGCAAGTTTTATAAAGGATTTCTATTACTCACGTAATTCTTAAAAACTATTTGAAAAGTTTTTTTTGCAAACATTTGCAAACTTTATTTTTCAAACTAATTTTGACAAATATTTTTTACTAGCATTTTACACAATTTTGAAAACCATTTTGCAAAGATTTTTCAAACAGTATATATAGATTTTTAAAAATAATTTTGCAACCATTTTTCAAAATCATTTGCAAATAGATTTTCAAAAGATTTTATTTCACACAAAGAAAGAAATTTTACAAACAAAAACATTTTTACAAAGGATGAAAACATTTAACAAAACATTTTCAAAATAGTTTTCAAAAGATTTTTCAAAAGGTTTTTCAAAGAATTTTTCAAATATTTTGCAAACCATATTTTAACCTGATTTATTAATCAATATATCTAAGGAATTGGGTATTTATGTGTATTAATTTTTATTAATTATCCATATTATTAAAAATTAGAAAGCACGTGTTATGGCTAAAGTATATACGAAGTATATACGACCCCTCTATACTTAGCTTGAGCTATGTCCTCATAGATCAGAGAGAAAAAGAGAAGACACAACTCGTACTGAGTATTGGAGAGTTTAAAAAATAATGAATAAGGAATGAATGAAAGAATGAATGAGAAGTTGACCATCCCCCATATATTTAGGAACAAGTAATCCTAAGTATAACAGACCGTACACAAGGCAGGGAGAGTTGAGGGTGGGAATGAACAAATCACACTCAGATTGTCTCCCCCTATACTTAGGGTAAGATATCCCTATGTATATACATGAAGAGGAGACAATGGAGGCGATCAAAGAATCAATAACTCGGGGTGCACACTCCTCTATACCTAGGACAAAGTACGTCCGAAGTATAGTGGTGAAGAAGGGGTGGCACCTTTTGGGTAGAAAAAATGAAAATGAAAAGAAGAAAAGAAGATCACTCAACTCATCCACCTCCCCTATACTTAGGACAGGGTATGTCCTAAGCAAGGCAAAACACGCGGAATTAGGTGGATGAGCAAACATGAGAGATGGATGGAGATAAAACAAAGGTGAATATACAAAGGAAATGGATGTACAAAGGTCAAGAAGGCAGAAAGCAGACCTTCTTGCGCGACCGCTGATTAATAGATCTGACAAGGTGCTGGTCGATATCGGGGTCATCAATAGACACAGTCTGATCAAGATCGACCTGATAAAGGTCCAAAGCGGTGTCAAAGCGAAAAGAAACGAACTTGTCAATGGAAGTAGTGTGGTTGTATTCGTCCTAGGAAGGCTCCGCTAGGTCATCATAAAAAGGCCCGAATTCATTTATGAAAGCAATCAGATCAAATACGGCCTCAATAGTCTCTACTACGTCTACCTTCCTCTCTAAAGTGTCTACTGTGTAAATACCATAGATATCATCAATGCATCGCCAGTCACCAGATAAGAGAACTCCAAGGTCTATGCTTTCCGAATATTCCTCCTTGGAGAGGAATTCTCATGTCTCAATATCATCCAACATGCACCGAAACTCTCTAATATCATCATCAAGATCATAGTCCTCGGGGTCGGCTAACATGGGCACACTCTCGTCATATGCGAGTCTCTGGTCAACTGTAGGTGCGGTGATCAACACAATGCTCCCGACATCAGAACGGAAGCGAATCTTTCCAGACCCATAATCATTAACGGCTCTCACAGAGGTGAGGAGAGGCCATCCCAGGATGATTGAAGGCTAAAAAGACCACAGGGGTGGAAATCTCCATGGGCAGTACGACAAAGTCAACAATAGAGCTCATGTCTTGAATATGAATGACAACGTTTTCTAGACTACCCTTCAGCCTCTTTATTGATCCATCATCAAATTGGACAATCATCCTCATTTTCTTGAGAGGCCCAATATGACGAGACTGTACCAGAAGGTTATTATATTAATCGAAGCATCACCGTCAAGGAGAGTGTTATCACAAGAATAGTCAGATATCGTGCAGCTCACAAGAGGTGTGACAGTGTTCCCTTTCCTAATGGGTGGATGATGAGTGATGGCGTAGGTAGTGGCCACAGTCAAAACTTGTCACTCAGATCTGCTCCTTTGCTTTCTCTTATTGGGTTTAGGAACATATAATTAAGTCATGGCCTAGAGAAGTGAGGCTTTAATGATCTCATGAATAGCTACCACCACTTCTGGTTCAGTCAACATTTTTTTGAAATTTTGGATCTCCTCCATATAAGGAAGGTGATCGGAATAGTCATCTGCACAAGGATGACTAAGAACAGTCTGTAAAGTGTCATCATTGGGGTCAAAGGTGGGAACTGGTGTGTGTGTGTGTATGTGTTTGTTTGGCCAAAGATAATGGCATGTGTGCCCTCTATTCACAAAATGACTCGGCAGTGTGTCTCCTGAAATCTTTTTGTATTTTTAAATTTTCATTTTTGTATTTTGGGTGATTGCAAGCTCTAATGGGTGTCCTCAAATGAATATATAAATCAAGAGGGTGAAGCGACAATGTGTCTCACATTTAGTCTAGTGAGGTCATCTATCCTCTATCTCATGTATTCCATCAGCTGGGTCATGGTCTCAAGTGTGGACTCCATAAGAGGTGACTCCAAAATCTCAGAATCGGGTGAGTGATATGAGGGTGGTGGTGATGGGTAAAAATCCAACTCCAGAGCAAAATCCTCCTGAAGAAGTGGATTATCAAAATGTGAGTATGGTGGTGGTGGGTGAAACTCAAAATTTGATGCATGAAATAGTGTGTTTGGTGGATATGTACAAAAAGAAAATTCAAGAGCAAAGTCCTCCTGGAAAAGTGGAGGTGGACCGGCTGGAGGGTATGAGGTATTCGCAAAGTTCATATAAAATCACTCTAGTTGGCCATCTCTGAAACAAAAGGAAATGACTGGGAGAACGCAAATGTCAAATCAAGATATGCGAGGAAAAAGTTGCAAGCGTGCAGAGAAGATCTAGGATGCACACAAACAATCACAAACAAATATACACAAAACAAACCCCTCAATTCACCTAATCAGCACAGTGATGACCTTAAAAGTTCAATCTTTTTATCTTTTCGAAATTTAGAGTTAGGTGATAAATAAAAAGTTGTACAAACACTTGGGTTGGCTTGGGATTGGGCACTAGTCCTTAGTGTGTACGTTGACAAAATAAATGCAAATATAATGAGGTGGTTACTCTCCCTATGGCAAATATTTTTTTCTTTTTGATTTTATGGTTGAGTAAACTTAGAAGTTACAATTTGATTTGTTATCATTTTTGGTAGTTTTAATAGAAATGAATGAGCCTAACGAGGAGTCAATTCGTTTTAGATCTTAAGTGACAAAATCAGAGGGAGAGAGTTGGAAAAGCAATGCAAGTGAAATCGATGATGAATGCTAAGTAGAAATGCTCACCTTACCTCTAGCTCTCTTCATTCAAGGATGCTAAGCAGAATTGAAACATATCTATATGCAAATGCAATCCGCTTAAATCACCCTAAAATAGTACTTGCTATTAGCTTGAAGCACCAGATGCTAACTTCTCAGAAATGAGACCAAGGTCCAGTCTTCAATGCCACTCGGTGCCTGCCACAATGGGTCCTGCAGGCACTATATGCGAACTCTCTCGTCACACGATCTCAAATACAAATAATTAAAATTACGATTTGACTAAGTCCAAAAGCGACATTATAGGTACATGCAAATATAATAAGGCTTTGGACCTTAATCTATGGAGCAAGCAAATCCTAAGATAGGGCTCAATCACACAAAATAAAGAAAAATAAAATCGTGAAACAAATAAAAAGAAAAGAGAGAAAAATGCGATAAAAACCTACTAGCCCCCTAAGGGAACAATTCATCGGGCAGTGGACCTCGTGAAGTGTCAGAGTCCTGAGAGCCCTGATATATTACAAATAATAGTGTCTCTCTCTCACTTCAAAATACCAATTAAATCACAAGAAAATCAAAGTGCTATTGTCTTAAAAAATCCTCAAAGTCTTCCTTTGTTGCTAGGTTGGAAGGTTGAGCCTGCTTCACGTGGTTGTGTAGGTTCTCCTAGGAGTACCTCCCTTAATCCACGTTCCTTGCAACAAAGTTAAACAAAGAGGGTGATTAAACAATTCACAAAATAATATCAAATAAAAATAAAAAGAAATAAAGAGAGAAATAGACAAAAAAGAAGACACAGGTAAAAATATAATCTATACGACGTTGCTCCCCAGCGACAACGCCATTTCATGAAGAGGGATTTCAACAAGGGTCGTGCGGTCTTACAATGCGAGACTGCAACTGATGTAATGACCGCTCACAAAACCCTAATTCAATCAACAATTGAACCATAATATGTATAAAGCAAAGAAAAGCAAAATATGTGGAGTTAAAATTTATTATAACTCTACATTGGATGTGTATAGGTGTAAGTATGTAGAATGTTGAACACAAGGAGCAAACGATTGATCTGGGAAAATTAATTCCAAAAATGTGTGTTCCTCTTGTCTATTTATTTTTTGTGGGTTTTTGGTTTAGTATTTTTTATGGAATTTTAAATTTTAATTTTTTTGATTTTATTTTATATTTTTTATTTTCTATATTTTCTGATTTTTAATATCCTTTTCTTTTTAAATATATAATATAAGAATATATAAGGCTATATATACAATATAGGATAACACAATTATAGATACAAATAAAACTAAACAAAAAGTGCAAGATCAAATATCTTTGGATTTTAAATATTTTTTACTTTTTTGTGATTTTTTAGGGATTTTTATTAATTTTTATATACTTTTAAAATAAAAAATATCCCAAATCAAGGATTAAATAAATAGACCGGATTGTTTTGGAAATTAAAAATAGAAAACAATGTCCAAAATTTTCCAAATCAATTTTAATAGATATAATAATATAAGTAAAATTATAAAATAGAAATAAATATTTTTGAAGTTTCTGGGATTTTTTAGATTTTTATAAAGGATTTTGGAGATTTTTAATTTTTATGTATTTTCTTTTTTTAGTGATTTTTAATCTGAAGTCAAGAATTAAAAAAACAAAATATATTTTTGGGGAATTTTTCAAAGCATTTTTATATTTTTTGTTAATTGTTAAATCAAATAGAGATAAAAATGTGCTTTTTTGATTTTTAATAAATAATAAATGTATGTAAAATAAAATCCAAAAATATAACGTGAATGTATACACTATCAGACATCTAACCCTTTTTTGAGATTTTTTGGAGCACGGATACTAATTTTAATAAATAGAATACATGCATAAAAATTATTGAACTAGTAGGGGCATAAATGCAAATAAAATTAAACTTGAGGGATAATATGAAAATTTCCTAAAATATTATAATTGCAATTCAAAGTTTCTGAACTAAATACAAATAACAAAAACCATGAAGGTTTGTCTGCAAAATCACCTCCTCACATGGGACTTCACGTGAGTTGACGTGGACCGGACCCTGAAGCAAATAAAATAAAGGCAAGGGTTCTTTTGGAAATATTACAAAAATATAATAATAACCGATGAAAGTCTAAGTACTGAATAATAAAGTACAAAAAAGAGGGGGTGAATAATGAAAAATTCCCCATATATGGTGCCATCAAACAACTGGATGAGATTCACTTGGACACGTGGCAGGCCAAGGATGCACGATACTGCTTCGACGATTGACGGCTCAAATCAGATCCTGGGCGATATCTAACGGTGCTGGGCTCTAGTGATCCGACGGCTACTGAAGTGTCTTGGAACGAAGCCCAATCCAACAACTATGAACCTCCTTGGAAGAACAAAGAAGAACACGACCGTTGGTGAACTTTAATCGATGCTACGACGCAAATCCGGCCACCTGAATATGCTCCGAGGGCTGCAAAATGGAGCTGGAGGGTCCCTCTAACTGCTAGCAGCTTCAAAAAGTATCTGGGATGACCAGAGTGCTCTCAAGAGTTTGGAGGAGCTGGGGAGCTCCAAGAACCCCCGACGAACTCCAAAACAACCTCCAGATGGATTTGGCTTCGGATACCTGCATAAGACGAAAGCTGGGTCGAGGGAAAAGTGCCTCGACCGTTAAAGAGTGAATGGATGCGAGGGAGGACATGGTGGAGGTACTCCAGCGAGGTGATAGAGGTGGAGCACTAGGATATTGCTCTAGGAGGAGGCAAGTTGAGTGGAGTGCAATGAGGCATAAGAGAAGCACTAGGAAACAAAGTGGTGGCATTTGGCCGGTCGGAGCACAAACGAAGGACGACAGAATGGTTCGACGGAGTTAGTCTCGGTGAATTACGAATCAACTAGATTAAGCTAAGGAACTTATTGAAATGTTAAACTAATTGCATGAATCAAAATTAGAAACTAAAATCTATTTAAAATGCAAAGAAAACTAACCTCGAGCAGTTCTAGGCCGCGAGCTCTGGAGCTCACGCCCACGAACAGTGGAGATGGTGGAAGTCACCTCTAACCACGCCTTTCCTCATTCAAACAGCTGGAGAGGACTCCGATCACGAGCCTCGATCCAAAGTGAGAGAGAGAGTCAAGATGGGGCCAAAAGGGGATTCAAAAAAAGAAGGAAGGAGGAGGGGTGCATATGTACATGCGACTAGATGGGATGAAGAATCGAGGTGTAACGAGCGAATCAGTGATGCACTCATCGAGGCATCGGGTACGCGTGATAGAGGGAAGTTCGAGGAGGAAAATTGTAGAAGAAACCTTTCCCAATAGATGCTTGGATCGATGGGAGAAAAAGGGAGAAGAAGTGATCAGAGCTAGGTCTGACAACCATAGGTGCCTGGGGAGAAGAGTTGATTGGCATCAACTCTTGACTCCCCCTGGTTGGTCCACATGGACCAACCAGAAAAAAACGAGTCAAAATTATTCAAAAATTCAATAATAAATAATAAATGATTTTATTAAATTAAGTTATAAAATAAAAGTTGTTTATTATTTTATGTAATATTTTAATACGATTTTATTTAACTTTATGGATTTTATTATTACAAGTTAATTTTTAGGGTTTTATTTATTAGTATATTAACCTATGTTTTGAGTATTTTATTTTTTATTTTTATTTTATTATTTTTTCTTTTTTTATATATTTATAACTTATTTTTATGTATATAAATATATTTTATATTGTTTTTTGTGATATATTATGTACACTTAAATAAATAAGGGTATATACTATATAGGAATAAGAATAAGTATTTCATCTATGTATTTTTGTATACTATTTTGTTTTTATTTATTATTTATGGTTTTATTATATTCCAAACATGTTCATATACTATAAATAATATTTACAAAATTATAAAATTATAAAAATATTAAAGAATAAATAAAATAAATATTTTATTCATGTATACTATACAAATAGGGTGCAAAACCTAACTTTCACACCTTAACTCCAAAATACATGAAACCACCTTCATTAAATAGCTTATTAGAAGTTATATACAATTAAAGTAAGATACATTTTGAGTTTTTATTTAGGAGATACGGACATGAGAAGTTGGAATTTTGACTTTTTATTTAGAGTATAAAAAGTACATTGTATACTATTTTGTGTAAACTTAATTTTGTATTTTTCTATATATTATTATCTACAACTTTCATGTACAAAGTTTCTTTATTTGAGGTATAAAAAATAGAAAATAAAATAGGTACCAAAAATGCAATATTTATGAATAAAAGAATGAGATTTATTGATTTATTCGCCAATATCTCCCCCTACTTTATCCCTTATCGGTCTAGTCATCAAGATGCCTAGGTCTCTGGGTTTAGGGTCATAAAATACCTTTGAAATTTTATTTTTTTTTCTTTTCTTTTCTTTATTCTATAATTTTGGCATTAAAAACAGTATTTATATACCATAAATGAAATAAATAATGAATGTTAATTTGTACAAAATAATGCTATTCACATGCAATAGCTAGGGCTTTATGGCCAAAATGATGGAATAAAGGTGATGAAATGGAGATTTATAACCCACTATACTTAAGAAAAGAAAAGGAAAGAAAGTGGATTTATATTAATTTTCAAACTTGTCTTTACAAAATCAAAGTTTGGATCTTAAGTCGAACCTTTGGATTTTAAGTGCGATCGAAACCTTATTAGGAATCAGATTTGAAACGCAACAACCTTCAAGAATCTCAAAACTCTCCTCAAGTCTCCTCAATAGCCAAGTTAGAATACTTCAACCAATACGCAAACCCTTATGACTACGAATCTATCTTGGATAGTGTGTGTTATATGTAGCTCTCCTCGGGTGAAGTGATAAAAGTCAGTCTTCTCCAACATGGTGATCCTAATTCCCCAATCCAACTATTCCTCTAAAAGCGAGGTATTCTCTTCTAAGTTCAAGTGACAACCGGTTCAAGAAGAGGAGGTGGAGAGAAGAATGGACGGTAGCCCATGTAGCTACATATCCTAGGATGCTTGACCAGTGTAGCCAAGTCATCCGGCTGCAGGCTCACAAATGTATGACTTTGAAGCTCAAGCTTGCTTATTAACTATACGAGTATGTACACTCTGACAAGCATTTTATTTTCAATCAGGCTTGTTCACTTTTTTGGAGTTTTTTATTTTTTAGGTTTTTTAAACACTATATACAACAACATATACATGAGGACTTTTTCTTCTTGAGCCAGTAGACTATCCCTCTTTTGAAGATTTGTTGCAACCCACAACCTCTATCTTTAGACCCCATGGCTACTGGATCAGATTGGGGTACAATGGCCACATGTTTCCATTGGCTTGTGTCTCATGGTGACAAATCCAGCCTTCTACCACTTCAACTGAGGTGAGCAATGTGAATGCATGTGTACAAGCTATGTCGTTATCAACAAGAGTTGTGTGTGTGCTCTGAAATACTCTACTTAGGCAGTCAAGACGACATTGAACTAAGTCTCGTGATCTCAAAGAATTAAGTCAAACATACCTGAAGTATCTCAATTCCAGTTCCTATAAGATTCTTGTGATTAAGTACATTTAAGGTCCAACCAAGCTCCAATCTTCGGATTTTACTTCGACTTGTTCAATTATCAAACTCAATCCAAAAATGTAAATGCTAGCACAATGCAAAAAATAATTTTGTGATGCAATTTTCAAAATTTGAACTTTTTTATGGAATTTTTAAAATGTTCTGCAATTTCTATACAATTTTCAAAAATATTTTGCAAATGTTTTTGGATTTTAATTTTGTAAATTTTTAGGGATTTTTCAAAATAAAAGTTTTTGGCAAAATAAATAGGTACAATTATTTACATGGGGTGCTTTTTATTATTTACAAGAGTTGGGTTTTTTAAGGATTTACAGGTTTATAAAAGATTTATAAAGGATTTTTATTACATACCCAATTTTCAAAAATACTTTGAAAAGATTTTTTGCAAACATTGCAAACTTTATTTTCAAACTAATTTGACAAATTTTTACATAATTGAAAATTATTTTGCAAAGATTTTTCAAATAATATATATATATATAGATTCTTCAAAATAATTTTGCAACCATTTTCTAAAATCATTTGCAAATAAATTTCCAAAAGATTTTATTTCACACAAAGAAAGAAATTTTTACGAACCAAAATAATTTAAAAAGACTAAAAACATTTAATAAAATATTTTCAAAAGATTTTTCAAACTATTTTTCAAACATTTTGCAAAAAAATATTTTTAACCTAATTTATTAATATGTATATACAAAGAACTGTGTATTTATGTGTATTAATTTTTATTAATTAGCCATAGTATTAAAAATATGAAAGTACGAGTTATGGCTAAAGTATATACGAAGTACATATGACCATTTGATGAAGAGGTATTTCAGCGAGCTCGTACGGTCTCACAAGGTGAGACCCTACTCGGTGTAATCACCGCTCACAAAACCCTAATTCAATCAACAATTAACCCACGATATGTATAAGCAATGAAAAGCAAAATGTGCTGAGTTAAAATTTATTATAACTCTACAGTGGATGTGTATAGGTGTAAGTATGTAGAGTGTCAAACACAGGAGGCAAACGGTAGATCGAATAAAATTAATTCCAAAAATGTATGTACCTCTTGTCTATTTGCTTTTGTGTGAAATTTTTATTTTGTTTTTATGGAATTTTAATTTTATATTTTTATAATTTTAATTTTTTAATTTTATATTTTCTTTTTATATTTTCTAATTTTTAATTTCCTTTTCTTTTTAAATAAACAATACAAGAACTTATAAGGTGATATATAGAATATACGATAATATAATTATAAATACAATTAAAACTAAAAAATATGCAAGATCAAATATTTTTTGGTTTTATATATTTTTTAATATTTTTTAATTTTATGGATTTCTACTAATTTTTATATAAGTTTAAAATAAAAATATCGTAAATCAGGGATTAAATAAAATAGCTGGATTGTTTTGGAAACTAAAAATAGAAAATAATGTCTAAAATTTTCCAAGTCAATTCTATTAATAAATAATAATAGAAAGAAAATTATAAAATAGAAATGAATATTTTTAGAGTTTTTAAGATTTTTTATAATTTTATAAAGTATTTTAGAGCTTTTAAATTAAGTATTTTCCTTGTCTATCTTTAGTGATTTTTGGTCAGAAGTCAGGAAATAAAAAAATAAACAAAAGATTTTTTGGAAAATTTTCAAAACATTTTTATATTTTTTTGGTAATTTTTAAATCAAACATGGATAAAAACATGTTTTTTTAAAAGATAATAGAAGTGCCTAAAATTAAAATCCAAAAATATAGCTTAATTGTACACTCTATCAAGCACCTAACCATTTTTTTAGATTTTTTGGAGCACTGATACTAATTTTAATAAATGGAATACATGCATAAAAAGTATTAAACTAGTAGAGGCATAAATGCAAATAAAATTAAACTTAAGGGCTAATATGCAAATATCCCAAAATATTATAACTACAGTTCATTATTCCTGGACTAAATTATAAAAAACAAAACTTGTGAGGGTTTGTCTGCAAATTCGCCACCTCACATGGGACTGCACGTGTGGTGACATGGACTGGACCCTTTTACAGATAATATAAATACACGTATTCTTTTGCATATATTAATAAAATATAATAACGTCAGATGAAAGTTTGAGTACTGAATAATAAAGTACAAAAAAGAGGGGGCGAATAATGCAAAATACCAGTATACGATGCGATCCAATGACTGGATGAGATTTACATGGACACATGGCAGACTGAAGATGCATGATACCACTTCGACGGTGGATGACTCGAAACAGATATGGGCAGGATCTGATGGCACTAGGCTATGGCGATCCGATGACTACTGGAGTGTCTGAAAACAAAGCCCAATCCAACGGCTATGAACCTCCCTAGAAGAACAGGGAAGAACACGACTGCTGGTGAACTTCAATCGATGCTACAACGCAACTCCGGCCACCTGAATCTACTCTGAGGGCTGCAAAATGGGGTTGGAGGATCCCTCTAACTGCTGGCAGCTTCAAAAAGCTCTGGGATCACCAGAGTGCTCCCAAGAGGTAGGAGGAGCTAGGGAGTCCCAGGAGCCTCAGGCGAACTGCAAAATCACCCCAGCTGGGCGTTGGGCTCAAGTGACTTGCACATGGAGCAAGTAGGGTCAAGGGCAAACTGCCTTGACATGTTAGCGGGTGGAAATGGAGTGGAATGCGGTGGGGTGGCGGCTGCTCCGCTAAAGGGAGAAGGTGGAGCACTGAGATCTTGCTCCAGGAGGAGGCAAGTTGAATGGAGTGGGTGAAGGATATGGGAATATCCTCAAGCGCACCACAGAAGCGTGTGGATCACATCGAATGTGATCGGAAGTGACTAGTCGCACTAGTCGCTCGATGCAGCGGAATTTAAAAATTTAATGTGATGAAATCGCATGATCCGAAAACATTTCTCAGACCGTTTCATCTAAAATACAAACAAGTATTAGGTTTACCTCTTGAAGCATGGTTGTGATCAAGTCTCTAAATGAAGAGACCTCCTGTCTCAAGTCCGATCCGACGGAGGAGACGCTTGCCTCTTGACATGTTACCTCTTGAAGCATGTTTTGACTTTTTATTAGAGTATAAAAAGTACAATGTATATTATTTTTCTATGAAAATAATTTTGTATTTTCTTTGTATTTTTTCATACAACTTTCATGTACAAAGTTTCTTTATTTGAGGTATACATAATAGAAAATAAAATATGTCCTAAAAGTGGAATATTGATGAATAAAAGAATTTAATTTATTAGTGATTTTTGGTCCTTATCGCCCCCTAATTTATTCCTTGTCGACCCATTCATTAAGATGCCTAGGTCTTGGGACTTAGGATCATATAATACCTTTGGCATTTATTATTTTTCTTTTCTTTTCTTTATTTTATAATTTTGGCATTAAAAACTATATTTTATATACAATAAATGGATTACATACTGAATGTTAATTTGTAGAAAATAATGCTATATAAGTGCATTAGCTAGGGTTTTTATGGCCAAAATGATAGAATAAAGATGATGAAAGGGAGAATCATCACCCCCATACTTGTCTTTGATAGTCCCTAGCAAATATACAATAAGTACAACAAATGAGAAATAAACAAAAAAAAAAGAGAGAAAGTGGATTGATTTTAATTCTCAAACTTGTCTTCACAAATTCATAGTTTTGAGCTTAAGTCAGACCTTTGGATTTTTAGTGCGGTCAGAACCTTATTGGGAAATATATTTGAAACACAACAACCTTCGAGAATCCCAAAATTTTGCTCATGTCTCCTCAATAGCTAGGTCAGAATACTTTAATTCATAAGCAAACCCTCATGACTCTGAATTTATCTTGGACAGTGTGTGAGATATGCAGCTCTCCTTGGCTGAAGCAGTCGAAGCAAGTCTTCTCCAACATGGTGACCCTAATTCCCCAATCCAACAACTCTTTCCTCGAGAAGCGGGGTATTCCCTTCTAAGTTCAAGTAAAACCCGGCTCAAGAAGAGGAGGTGGAGAGAAGAATGGATGGTAGGGAGTGTAGGTACCTATCCTAGGATGCTTGACTAGTGTAGCCAAGTCATCCGGCTGCAGGCTCCCATACATATGACTTTGATGCTGAAGCTTGCTTATTGAGTATACAAATATGTACACTCCGCAGACATTTTATTTTCAATCAGGCATGCCCACTTTTTTGAGTTTTTTTATTTTTTTTCCATTTCTTTTTTAATACTATATACAACAACATTTACATAAGGACTTTTCTTCTTGAGCCAGTAATCTATCCTCTTTTGAAGCATTATTGCAACCCCACAACTTCTGTCTTTAGACCTTGTCGCCATGGGATTAGGTTGGGGTGCAATGGCTACAAAAGTGTGACTTACGATATTTCCATTGGCTTGTCTCTCATGTCGGCAAATCCAGCCCTCTACCCCTTCAACTGAGGTGAGCAAAGTGAAAGTGCATGTGTACAAGCTAGGCCATTATCAAGAAGAGTTGTTCATATGCTCCAGAATACTTTACTTAGGTAGTCAAGACGACACTTAACCAAGTCTCGTGATCTCAAAGATTTAAGTCAACTAGACCTAAAATACCTCAATTTCAGTTCTTATAAGGTTCCTCTGATTATGTATATTTAAGGCCTAACCAATCTCCAATCTTCGGATTTTACTTCGACTAGTTGAATTATCAAACTCAATCCGAAAAATGCAAATGCTATGCATAATGTAGAAAATATTTTGTTATACAATTTTCAAAATTTGAACTTTTTAGGGATTTTCGAAAGGGTTTTACAAATTTTTATGCAATTTTCAAAAATATTTTGCAAATGTTTTTGGGATTTTTGATTTTGCAAATTTTTAGGGATTTTTCAAAACAAAAGTTTTTGTCAAAGAAAAATAGGCACTTGGAATGCATTTCATACTTACAAGAGTTGGGTTTTTACAAATTTGCAGGTTTATACAACTTTTATAAAGAATTCTATTACATACACAATTATCAAAATAATTTGAAAAGAATTTTGTGAACATTTTTGAAAACTTTATTTTTCATACTAATTTAACAAACACTTTTTATAAACTTTTACAAAATTTGATATTTTGCGAAGTTTTTCAGACAATATTTATAGGTTTTTCAAACTAGCTTTGTAATCATTTTTCAAAATCATTTGAAAATAGATTTTCAAAAGATTTTATTTCACACAATGAAAGAAATTTTTACGAACAAAAATATTTTTACAAAGGTTGAAATAAAACATTTTCAAAATAGTTTTCAAAAGATTTTTCAAAAGGCTTTTCAAACTATTTGCATACATTTTGCAAACAATATTTTTAACCTGATTTATTAATTAGTAAATACAAAGAATTGGGTATTTGTGTATGTCCTAAGTATAGGGAGGACGGTCGACTTCTCGCTCACTCATTTCTTCTTTCTTTCGTTCATTCATTATTCATTATTATTTAGGCTTTTCTATACTCGGTACGAATTATGTCTTCTCTTTTCCTCTCTGATCTATGAGGACATAGCTCGAGCTAATACATACTTCATATATACTTTAGCCATACTTATTGAAAATACAGAAGTATGTGTTATGGCTATAGTATATATGAAGTATATACGACCCCCCTGTATTTAGCTCGAGCTATGTCCTCATAGATCAGAGAGGAAAAGAGAAGACATAACTCGTACCGAGTATAGAAAAGCCTAAATAATAATGAATAATGAATGAATGAAAGAAGGAAGAAATGAATGAACGAGAAGTCGACCGTCCTCCCTATACTTAGGACAACTAGTCCTAAGTGTAAGAGACTATACACAAAGTAGTGAGGGTCAAGGGTGGGAATGAATAGATCACACTCAGACGGTCTCCCCCTATACTTAGGGTAAGATATCCCTTACTATAGACAAGAATAGGAGACAGTAAAGAATGAATCAACTCGAGGTGCACACCCCCTATACTTAGAACAAAGTACGCCCTAAGTGTAGCAGTAAAGAAGGGGAGGCACCTTTGGGGAGAAAAAGAAAAATAAAAATGAAAAGAAGAAAAGAAGGAAAGAAGAAAAATCACTCAAATCACCTCCTCCCCTATACTTAGGATAGAGTACATCCTAAGCAAGGCAGAACACACAGAATGAGGTGGATGAGCAAAAACTACAGATGGAAATATGAAAAATGAAAGCTGATATACAAAGAGGTGGATGTACAGAGAATCAAAAAGGTCGAAAGTGGACCTTCTTGCACGACCGCTGAGGTATAGATTTGACAAGGCACATGTCAAGATCAGGGTCCTCAGTAGACACAAACCGATCATGATCGACCTGATGAAGAGCTCAGCAGTATCAAAGTGGAAAGACACGAACTAGTCAATGGAAGTAGTGTGGTCGTGTTTGACATAGGAAGTCTCCGCTAGGTCATCATCAAAAGGCCTGGATTTATTTATGAAAGAAATAAGATCGAATTCGGCCTCTTCAGTCTCTATAATGTCTTCCCTCCACTCTAAGATGTCTATCATGTAAATATCGTGAATATCATCAATGCATCACCACTCACCAGAAGAGGGAACTCCATGGTCTATTCATTCTGAGTCTTCCTCCTTGGAGAGGAATTCTTAGGTCTCAATGTCATCCAATATACATCAAAACTCTCTAATATAATAATCAAGGTCATAGTCCTCAGGTTCTACTAACACAATCACACACTCGTGGGATGCAACTCTCTGGTCAACAACGGGTGCAGTGATTAACACGTCTCTTCCGACTCAGAACGAAAGCGGATCTCTCCAGATCCATAATCAATAATGGCTCTCGCAAAGGCGAGGAATGGCTGTCCCAGGATGATTGGAGGAGCATAAGGGATGGAGGTCTCCATGGGCAATACGATAAAGTCAAGAGAGAAGCTCATGCGCTGAATTTGAATGACATCATTCTCTGGAATACCCCTCGTCCTCTTTATTGATCCATTAATGAATTGGACAATCATCTTGGTTTTCTTGAGAGGTCGAAGATGAAGAGACTGTACCAACGAGAAGAGTTTTATATTAATCGAAGCACCACCGTTAAGAAGAGTGTTATCACAAGAATAGTCAGAGATCATGCAACTCACAAGAGGTGTGATAGTGTTCCCTTTCCTAATGGGTGGATGATGAGTGATGGCGTAAGTAGTGGCCATGGTCAAAACGTGCCATTCATATCTGCTCCTTCACTATCTCTTCTTGGGTTTAGGAGCAGATAATTGAGTCATGGTCTAGCGAAGTGGATGTTCAATGATCTCATGAATAGCTGCCACCACTTCAGGTCCAATCAACATTTTTCTAAAATTTTGGATCTCCTCCATAAAAGGGAGGAGATCAGAATCATCATCTGCATAAGGATGATTAAGAACAGTCTGTACAATGTCATCCTCGGGGTCAAAGGTGGGAACTGGTGTGTGTGTGTGTGTGTCTATGTGGTCAATAAATCTCGCAGGTGTGCCCTCTCCTCACAAAATGACTCGGCGATGTGTCTCCTAAAATATTTTTGTATTTTTAATTTTTTCTCATTTTTTGTATTTTAGGCGATTGCAAGCTCTCATGGGTGTCCTCAAATGAATCCATAAATCCAGATGGTGAAGCGGCAATGTGTCTCTTATTTAGGCTAGTGAGGTCATGTATCCTCTGTCTCATGTGCTCCATCATCTAGGTAAGGGTCTCAAGTGTGGACTCCATAAGAGGTGACTCCAAAATCTTAGAATTGGGTGAGTGATATGAGGGTGGTGGTGGTTGTAAAAATCCAACTTCGGATCAAAGTCCTCATAAAAAGTGGACTGTCAAAATGCGAGGGTGGTGGTGCTAGGCGAGTCTCAAAATACGATGCCCGAAATAGTGGGTTTGGTGGATGTGTAAATAAAGAAAACTCAGGAGTAAAGTCCTCCTGAAAAAGTGGAGGTGGACCGGTTGGAGGGTACGAGGTATCCACAAAGTCTTGATAAAAAATCACTCCAGTCCACCATCTCCAAAACAAAAAAAAAATGATTGGGAGAACACAATTGTCAAATCAAGATATGAAAGGAAAAAAGGTGCAAGTGCGCAAAGAAGATCTAGGATGCACACAAACAATCACAAACGAATATACACAAAACAAACCCCTGCAATTCACCTACTCGACACATTGATGACAGTAAAAGTTTGATCTTTTTTATATTTTCAAATTCTCTAAAGTTAGGTGCTAAATACAAAGTTGTACAAACACTTAGGTTGGCTTGGTATTGGGGCACTAGTCCTTAGTGTGTATGTTGGTAAAATAAATATGAATACAATGAGTGGGTACTCTCCCCAAGACAATTATTTTTTTCTTTTTTATTTTAGGGTCGAGTAAACTTAGCACTCTCAAATTTTTTTTGTAATCACTTTTTTGTATTTTTAATAGAAAAGCACGAGCCTAATGAGGAGTCAATTCCTTTTAGATCCTAAGTTACAAAATCAAAAGGAGAGTCAGAAATGCAATGCAAGCAAAATCGATGATGAATGCTAACCTTGCATCCAGCTCTCTTCATGTAAGGATGCTAATAAGAATTGAAACCTATCTATATGCAAATGCAATATGATGAAATCACTCTAAAATAGTACTTGCTATTAGCGTGAAGCACCAGATGCTAACTACTCGGAAATGAGACCAAGGTCCGGTCTTCGATGCCACTCGGTGCCCGCTATAGTGGGTCCTGCAAGTGTTGTATGAGACCTCTCTTGACACACTGTCTCAAGTCTAAATAGCCAATAATTACAATTTAACTAAGTCCAAAAGCGATCTATAGATACAAGCAAATATATTATGGCTTTGGACCTTAATCTATCGAGCAAGCAAAATCCTAGGCTAGGGCTCAATCACACAAAATAAAGAAAAATAAAATTATGAAACAAATAAAAAGAAATGTGAAAACAAATGCGACAAACAGTGACGAGGCCCCCAAAGGAACAATTCCTCAGGTACTGGACCTCATGAAGTGTGAAAGTGTCCTGTAGAGTCTAGAATTATTACAATATGTCTCTCTCTCACTTTAAATTACTAATAAAACAAAATAAAATAAAATAAAAAGCAAAGTGAAATGTCCTCAAAATTCCTCCAAGTCCTTTATCACTTTCTCTGGTCAACTAGGGAAGGAGAGCGACTCCGCTTCACGTGGGTGCACATGCACTCCTAGAAGAGCCTCCCTCGATCTGTGTTCCTTGCAACAAAGTCAAAGAAGGAGGTTAGACAGTTCACAAAATAATATCAAATAAAATGGAAAATAAATAAAGTGAAAATAAAGACGAGAAAGCAAAAACAAAGAAATCCAATCTATGTGACGTTGCTCCCCAGTAGCGACGTCACTTGATGAAGAGGGATTTTAGCGATGGTCAAATAATCTCACAAGGCGGAACCACAGTCGATGTAATGATCACTTAGGAACCCTAATTCAATCAACAATTAACCCACATTATATATAAAGCAATGAAACATGAAATATGTGGAGTTAAAATTTATTATAACTCTATAATGGATGTGTATAGGGGTAAGTATGTATAGTGTCGAACACAGGGAGAAAACTGTAGATTGGGGAAACTTAATTCCAAAATTTTGTGTTCTTCTCATTTGTGGGTTTTTGAGTTTGTACTTTTTACGGAATTTTATTTTTTATATTTTTTAATTTTGTTTTTGTAATTTTATTTTTTATATTATCTAATTTTTAATTTATTTTTCTTTTTAAATATATAATATAAGAATATATAAGGCTATATATACAATATAGGATAATAAAAATATAAATACAACTAAAAATAAACAAAAAGTGCCAAATCAAAATGTTTTTGTGTTTTAAATATTTTTTACTATTTTTGTGACTTTTTAATATAATTTTTCTAATTTTTATAAAATTTAAAGGCAAAAATATCCCAAATTAAGGATTAAATACATAGGTCGAATTGTTTTGGAAATTAAAAATAGAAAATAATGTCCAAAATTTTCCAAATAAATTTTAATAGATTAATAATAGTATAAAGAAAATTATAAAATAGAAATGAATGCTTAATTGTTTTAGATTTTTTTTAGATTTTTATAAAGGATTTTGGAGCTTTTTAATTTATATGTATTGTTGATTTTTAGTCTAAAGTCGGGAAATGCAAAAATAAACAAAATATATTTCTTTGAGAATTTTTCAAAACACTTATATATTTTTGGTATTTTATACTGCAAATAGGATAAAAATGTGATCTTTTTTATTTTTATATAATGATTAAAGTGCCTAAAATCAAAATCCAAAAATTTGGCGTGAATCTACACACTAGCAGGCACCTAATCCTATTATTTGAATTTTTTGAAGGACGTGTGTTATATTTAATAAATAGAAATACCACACAAAAACTAATGAACTAGTAGGGGCATAAATGCAAATAAAATTAATGTCAAGTTGCAAATTACCCAAAAATATATAACTACAAATGAAAGTTTTAATATTAAAATGAAATAAAATAAACCGTACGGGCCTAAGTACAAAATCTAACCTCACGTGGGACGACATGTGAGTTGACATGGCCAAGAATAAAGTGTAAATGAAGAAAGCTTAGGGTCCAGTTTGCAAAATAAAAAAAGTTTTTAAATTAACTAATTAATTTACTGGACTAAAAGATAAAGACAAAAAAGGGGTAAGATTTGTAAATTATCACCTAAGGCACAGGGATGAACGGTGATGCATACCTCACTTATCCACGCGTCAAGCCTACGTTGCGTGATACCTGTTCGGGGATGGACGACAGAGATCAGAACATCCCTCAGATTTGACGACTGCGAAAATGATCGATCCAACGATGCTGATCAAAGCTAGAGCTGGTGGTCGATCAGACAGCTATTGCCCCTCATGGAGAACGTGGAAGAACAACCCCCCCTCTTTGCTTCGACTCGCAAAATCTCGTAACTCCGACAGTCTCTCTGTCTGCTCAAGTGCTCAAAAGATTCCTGGCGGTGCCCTTTATCGACTGGAGAGCTCAAAAAGCTTCGAGAATGGCCAAAGTGTTCACAAGAGGTCGAAGGATCAAGCCATCTACAGGAACCTTCGGCGAACTCCAAAACTGCCTCCAAATGGCTTTGTCTTTGGATACATGCACAAGATGAAAGCTGGGTCGAGGGTAAAGTGCCTCGACCTGGTTAGAGAGTGAAATGGATGCGAGGGGGGGTCTGGAGGTACTCCAGTGAGGTAATGGAGGTGGGGCACCTGAATCTTGCTCTAGGAGGAGGCAAGTTGAGTGGAGTGCGGTGAGGCGTAGGAGAAGCATAGGAAATGAAGTGGTGGCATTTGGCAGGGCGAGGCATGAAGGGAAGGAATTAAGCTTAGTCACTTAATGAAACATTAAACTAATTGTAGGAATCAAAACTAGAAACTAAAATCTATCTAAAATGCAAATAAAACTAACCACGAGCGGTGCTAGGTTGCGAGATCTGGACCTCACGCCGGCTAGCGACGAAGATGGTGGAATCACCTCTAACCACGCCTTTCCTCGCTGCAAATGGTTGGAAAGGACTCCTGTCACTAGCCTCAATCCAGAGCAAGAGAGAGAGTCAAAATGAGGCCAAAATGGGATTCAAAAAAAAGAAGGAAGGAGGATTGGTGCATATGTATAGGCGATTGTATGGGGTGAAGAGTCGAGGTGGAACGAGTGAATCTGTGATGCACTCGTCGAGGCATCGAGCACACATGATAGAGGGAAGATCGAGGAGGAAAATTCAGAAGCAACCATTCCCAATTGATGCTTGCATCGATGGGAGAATAAGAAAGAAGAAGCGGTCAGAGCTAGGTTTGATGGCCCTAGGCACCTAGGGAGAAGAGTAGTTTGGGGTCAACTCTTGACTCCCCCTGGTTGGCCCATGTGGACCAACCAAAAAAAGGCAAGTCAAAATTATGCAAAAAATTGATGATAAATAATAAATGATTTTATTAAATTATAGTTATAAAATAAAAGTTGTTTACTATTTTATGTAGTATTTTAATCCTATTTTTATTTATTTTTATGGGTTTTATTATTACAAGTCAATTTTTAGGGTTTTATTTATAGGTTTATTCACCTATGTTTTGAGTATTTTATTTTTATTTTTATTTTATTTTTGTATTTTTTATTTTATTATTTCATTTTATTATTTTATATATTTAGAATTTATTATATATATATATTATATTTTTATGATATATTATGTACACTAAAATAAATAAGAGCATATATTATATAAGTATAAGTATATGTATTTGATCTATGTATTTTTGTATACTATTTTATTTTTATGTTTTATATATGGATATATTCTATTCCAATTATGTACATATACTATAAATAGTTTTTACAAAATTATAAAAATATAAAATAATAAAAATAATAAAGAATAAATAAAATGAATATTTTATTCATGTGTACTATATAATAGCAGTCCAAAACCTATCTTGCACAACTTAACTCCAAAAAATATGAGACCACCTTCATTAAATAGATTATTTAAAGTTATATACAATTAAAGTGATTTTGATACATTTTGAGTTTTTATTTAGGATATATAGGTTTGGGAAGTTGGTATTTTGGCCTTTTATTTAAAGTATAAAAAGTACATTGTATATTATTTTTGTGTAAACTCATTTTTTATTTTTATCTATATTATTATCCATAAGTTTCATGTACAAAGTTTTCTATTTGAGGTATAAAAATAGAAATAAAATAGGTCCAAAAAATGCAATAATGATGAATAAAAGAGTGGTATTTTTATTGATTTATTGGCCCTTATCTCCCCCTACTTTATTCCTTATCGACCCAGTCATTAAGATGCCTAGATCTCGGGCTTTAGGGTCATAAAATAACTTTGGCATTTTATTATTTTTTATTTTCTTTTCTTTTATTCTATAATTTTGGCATTAAGAGCTATCTTTTTCACACCATAAATGAATAAATAATGATGTTAATTTTTACAAAATAATGGTATCTACGTGCATTAGATAGGGTTTTAAGGACAAAATGATAGAATAAAGGTGATGAAAGAGATATTCATTAGTACCGGTTTCTAAACAATAAGTAAAAGGAATAGAACATTAAAGATTTGAACCCAACAAATTCCACTATAGTAGTAATTTCCTTTAAGAGTTGAAATTTAAGTGTCCAAGACGTTGGTGCAAGTTGTTTATTGGAGCTTTACTGTAGTAAAAGCAATATATGCTACTGAAGACAAATTCTTTGTAGGCAACCACATCTGGTATAGACCATTTTTAACATAGACTTGAAGAAGGACCTTCTTGGTTTCCATATCATTTACAGGAATAGTATCAGCATCAAGATTGAAATAACATCTATTATCTTTGGCAAATTTATTGATAGACATAAGATTTTTAATCAAAGAAGGAATAAATAAAATATCATCGATGTGAAGTTTGTAATAGGAGATTGAGAAAATGAGCTTGAGCTAATAGAGAAATAGGTGCATCTTTCTCATTTGCCATTTCGACTTTGTCAGGACCTTTATATGCATAAGAAAGGCCCAAATTAGCTATTGAATGTGTGATATGTTGAGAGGCTCCTGGATCTGGATACCACAATTCAACATTATCTTCAATGTCTACAGTATTAACATTAGGAGCATTTCTGGCATGACCATCTTGGACATAGTGAAAACAACAATTTCAGGAAGTATGATTGTTTTTCCCACATATTGGCAAGATAAGTTATCAAAAGCACCATAAAAGTTATGACAAAAAGTTCATCCATGAGTGGTAGGCTGACTTCCACAAGTTTGTGAACGCCCTTTGCTGTGAATAGAAGAACTACCTCAAATAACATGATTAAGCACAATATTGTTGGATTGTTGTTGTTTTAGGATTCTTTGTTCATGTGTGAGAAGGTAGCCAATTACCTTTGTAAAACAAACGGAATCAAAAAAGACATTTTGTTATGATTATAGTCACACCATGATCATATTCGGGTGGAATGCCATTTAGATAAAATAAGATCATCATCATCATCATCATCATCATCATCATCAATTGGTATTCTAGAATCAAAGGCCAGATTAGTAGCCTACTGTTTCTCTTTATTAGTGTAGAATATAATGGTTTGATCACCTTTCTTAATATCTACTAGTTCTTTTTTGTAATAGAAGGTATGTGCCTTTGTTTTTTTTTGAAAACAAGGTTTCAATAGAAGCCCAAACCTCACTACCACTGATCAAATGAGCGAGTTGAGCCCCAGTTTCTTCGATAAGGGAAGTGAAAATCCATCCAAGAACCAACTGATCACGACGATGCTATTATAGATAGTCTTGATTTGGAGTGACCTAATCTTTTGTGCTGCTTATAGTGGTTAGTAGAACTGGAGTAGAACCATCATCGATTAAGAACTTGTCGTAAGCATACAACAATGGTATAAGTTACACATGCCAGAGATTGTAGTTTGAGGCATTGAGGAAGGAGACAGATGGGAAGAGGCTTTTGTTATGGTGGACATTGTGGAAGAAAAGAGGAGCACCGAGGTGCTTGGGATTTTGATACCATATTGATATGAAATGATGTATTAGAAGACCTGAGATCTGCAGCTACAAGTGCCATGTATTTATCGAATGGTACTGCTTTTCAGTATAACATAAAAACAAACTAGATAAAATAAGGTGTGAGTAATTGTTGTGATTAGTTGAGCAACAACTGGATGGTATTAGGTTAGCAAAGGGTTGATAGGGTATCCTAGCACAATCATTGGTGTCTAACACGAATGGATTTTAACCTAATGTGTGCTTAATGATAACACCACACAAAGTAACTATACTTCATATAGGAAAGTTCATACAAAATATGTTATTTCTGTAAGATATTGTCACAAAGTTCCATACATGAAGGGATAAGATAAATATGATGTCTGAACCGAGGCTTCCGCTAAGATGAGAAGATGATAGTATTCTGGGACATGATTCATACATTACGGTCCTATGCTAGCATACAGATAGATGGATCAAGCAGAGGTTCCTAATGCCTGGTTTTGGAGGGCATGCATTTTCCGACAAGTCAGATACGACAATTGGTGTATCGACTGCTCTCATGATACTCAAAACATGGACAATTTGTCAAATCAACAATCAACCCACATCGTACGATAATGCACTGCAAATGTGTGAGTCAAATTTTATTTTATTTTAACTCTACAAATTATATGTGCATA
Source organism: Ottelia alismoides (assembly GCA_037367405.1). NCBI lineage: Eukaryota > Viridiplantae > Streptophyta > Magnoliopsida > Alismatales > Hydrocharitaceae > Ottelia > Ottelia alismoides. Next base: position 430,613 of record JAZKJV010010520.1, on the reverse strand, counting down.
GAGTAATGTAGATTGTCGAACCACAGAGGGCAATGGGGATAGGGGTAATTATTGTCAATTAATTAAAATAAACAACAAATGTTTTTGCATTTTTCTGCTCTTTTTTAATTTTTGTGGGTTTTTTTACTATATTTAATTTTTATGATTTTTTAATGTTTTATATTTATTTATAAATTTTTTATTTTCTTTTTAATTTTGCAAAAAAAGTTTCGTTTTGTTTTTAGAGATATAATATGTATATATATATATCTATATTTTAATAATAAGAGTAACAGATAGAATAATATATATAGAGAGAGAATACAAATAAGAACAATCTTGTTTTTTTAAATATTTTAAATATATTTATATGTATTTATAAATAATAAAACTAATAACAGGTGTATATAAGTAATATTATGTATATATAAGCTATATAGGGTTTTATATTTATATATATATACTTATATATACTCAGAATTTTTAAAATAAAATATTTTTGTGTTTTTCTTATTTTTCTCAATTTTTGTGATTTTTATGTATTCTATTCTAATTTTTACTTATTTTTAATTGATTTAAATATTTAAAATAGTAGCTATAATAAATAAGATGTATTATTTTGTGTTTTAAAAATAGATAATAAGTTTGAAAATTCCTGACCTATTTTTAATATCTACTATATAATATAAGTAAACATACAGAATAGAAATAAAAATTTTTAATTTTTTTTATTTTTATAAGGTTTTTGGGTTTTTCAATTTTTAGCAATTTTCTTTTATATTTTTTTGTGATTTTTAGTCCGATGTTATATTATATAGCAATATAATATAGATAGATATATTGGAATTTGTAGATAGGATATATATATATTGTATTTTTATACTTAAATAGGGAATAGATAACTACTATATGATTTTTAGTAAATGGAAAAATACAACAAAATGATAAATAAAAGTATGGCGTGAATAAGCATAAAATTAAGCATTTACTTTGATTTTCCATGATTTTACAAGCACATAAGCTATCTGAACAAAAAAGAAATGCAACAAAATAAATAAAGTCCTGACATGGGCATATTTGCAATAAAAGATAAAGTCTGAGTAGTTCCATGCAAAATAACATAAAATTTTACATTTTTTTTACAAAATTTCAAGACTAAATACGAATAAAGGAACATGGGAGGGTTTCTTTGCATTTTTTTCAACTCACGTGGACTGCTACGTCAAGTGAGCTAGCTTGGACCTAAACGTAATATCCAATAAGTTCCAAGGAGTCCGTGTAAATTTTATAAAAATACTTATACTAAACTTAATAATTGAAGAACTAATTTATAAATAGAAAAAGGTATGAAGGTTACTAATTAATTTATCCACTAAAGGGGCGTTATCGGGTGGTGAAGTTACTTCCATGTGGCATGATCAATGGCAGAGGGAGCCTTCATTTCGCCTCACGTTGAACGACCCTGATTAGATTTTGGGCCTTGATTCTGATCGGATGACTGGGAGGTTCACTAGAAAAACAAGAAGAATGACTCTTCTCTGACCTTAAATCGGCTATATCGTCAACCTCCGACCACCAAATGCATTATTGTAGGTCGCTCTGACCTCCTGGTAGCTCTCTATGCCAGCCGGTACCCTCAGAATGATCTAGGCCCCATCGGAGGGGTCTTGAAGATCTATCAACCTGGAGATCTATTCTTGATGTCTACATCCCTCAGATGGGGTCTTCAGAACCTGCAAATTGCATATAAAGCATGGAGGTGAATAGACGAAGGGTTCTGGTATTTATTGGTGGCAGATTGAGGTGGGAATACGAGAGGGCAAAGAGCTATAGGTGGATGTGAAGGACATGGCTCGGATTCGCTTGATCCATGCAAAATCAAGGGGGGAAAGGGTGGATCTTATGGAGAAGAGAGTGAGGAGCGATAGGGGAGCGAGAGTGAATCGCATTACAGGGGGGTTCACAGTGAATCGGAGCTGGAGCTGAAAGCTCCAGCCAAATAAATTCTCTAAATTATAGAAGATCAATGACTAATTGTTGAAATTAAAAGTTATACTAAGATGCAAGTATGAAAAGCAAGAATAAAACCTGTAGCTATCAATTGTACATGCCAATCCCAAGGAGCAAATGAAGCTTGGGTGGATATGCTCTAGCGAACCTTGGATCGCCGCCTCCACTGCCTTATCCTTGCCGTGAAGGTTGGGGAATCGATGTTGTTACCAAGGACTCGACCCAGAAGATCCTTCATGGGTTATTGTTGTGAAAGGGAGATCAAAATCCAAAAGGGGCAAATGGGGGAGCTATATACAGGCCATGGTGGCGTGAGGTTTGAGGAATTGATGTGTGCGAGAGGAATAAGGTTGGTGAGGGCTAGAGGTGTGGCGAGGGTGACGGATGGTAGGGATGCAGGATGGTGGGTGTTTCGATGGAGAAGACGACATGGAGATGGCATAGAAATGGGGAGAAGAGGGGTAGATAATGAATCTCCATTTCATCACCTTTATTCTTTCATTTTAGACTTTAATCCCTAGATAAATGCTTGTATATCACTATTTTGCAAAAATTAACATTCATTATTTATGGTATATATATTGTATAAAATACATTGTTTCAAGCCAAAATAAAAGAATAACGGAAAGAAAATAAAAAGAAATAAAATTCCACAGGTATTTTATGAGCCTAAACCCTAAGACTTAGGCATCACGATGATTGGGTTGACAAGGAATAAAGTAGGGAGAGATAAGGAGTCAAAAACACAACAAAAACCCTAATTACTTATTTTTCAATAATATTTTTGGGACCTATTTTATTCTTTATCTTTTATACATCAATTCAATAAACTTTTTAATATGGAAATTGTGGATAAAAATACATAGAAAAATACAAAAATTTGCTTTACACAAAAATATTATACAGTGTATGTTCTATACTCAAAATAAAAAGAAAAAAAAAATCCAAACTTCCCAAATCCATATCTTCTCTAAATAAAATCAAAATACATTGAAATCACTTTAATTGTATATAACTTTTAATTAGCTATTTAAAGAAGGTAGTTTCACTAAATTTGGAGTCAAGATGCAAAAGTTAGGTTTTGGTCCCCTATTGTACAATATATTTGAATAAAATATTTATTTTATTTATTCTTTATATTTTTTCACTATTTTATATTTTGTAATTTTTTAAATATTATTTATATTATACGTACATAATTAGAATAAAAGAAAACCATTAAAAATAAACTAAAATAAATAAGTGTATAAAATATATCGATGAATTACATGTACTCACACCTATATAATTTATACCTATATTTAATTAAATGTTCAAATGAACTCAGAAAAATACAATAAAAATATATTTGTGTACATCTAAATAAGTCATAAATAATATAAATTATGTGTACAAAATAATAATATCTAAAATACAAAATAAAAATAAAACACATAATATAGGTAAATATACCTATAACTATACATGTAAATAATAACTTGTAATAAATAACCTTGTAAAAATAAATAAAAATAAGAATAAAAATACTAAAAAAATAAGTATTTTTTGTATTTTATAACCTAAATATAAATTAATTCATTTAATATTTATTACTCGTTTTACAAAGCATTTTACCTTGCCTTTTTTCTGGTTGGTCCACGTGGACCAACCAGATTCTCCCTTGTGTTGACCCAAGTCATCTATATTACCCTCCTCTCTGATTTCTGTTAGAGCCTCAAGCGTCCTACTTCGTCGAATTTTCTAGGCCACCCTGATCACCAAATTGCCTCGAGCTCTTCTTTGATTCTCTTCCCATCACGATCGTCCTTCTCACGCTATCATTAGATCACAATGATCTCCATCGAGCCACGAAATAACCTCGATCGAAGTTGGCCCTAAACCATGTCTATAAATAAAACCCCAATCTTATTCTTTGATTCTTGGATCCTTCTTCGAGCCTTGAACTCCCTTGCCTTGTGCGTGTTCCCACTGACAGAGAGAGCATCCCCCAAGGATAAGGCGACGCTAGGAGGAGAGGATTGATGACACGAAAATCGAGCAAGCGACATAGGTCAGGTATATCTAAAATGGTCGTTGCGACCTCAATCGCTTGGGTGTGCCAATCAAGAAAAAGAGACCACCAAACAAGATGAAATCAACTCGAAAATCCAATAGCTAGCGGTCTTGCTATTTTATTAACCTGGTATAGCGACCAGGGTCGAACACAAGGAGCACGTGATGGCCTTGCGGCCTACGAAGTAGTCAAAAATAAAATAAAAGGAAAGACAAGGGTATTTTTGATGGATTTTAGTCTTTTTATATATTTTTTTTTGGATTTTTAGTTAATTAAGAAAATAAGGAAAACAAGAAAATAAGGCAATTCAACACTTTATTTAATGTATCAAAAATCAAGCAAAAATTCAAATAAAAATGTTTTTATGTGTTTTATAATTTTTACTGTTTAACTGAATTTTTGGGATTTTTCTGATGTTAATTTAATTTTCTAAAAATCAAACAAGGTAAGAAACTGAAGGTACTGTCCAGTCAGGAGTAAAAGACCAATTTAAAATGCAAAAGGGCCTATTTAACTCCTGGAGGTAATTTTCCTATAAACTAGAAAGTTTAAGGAAAATTTGGGCACTGGATTTATGAATTTTGGATTTTTAGATTTTATTTTTTATTAGAATTTTTATGAGCTTTTTAGTGTTTTGTAATTTTTATGAGTTTTATATAATGAAAATTGGCCACAATTGGCCAGAAAATCAAACACAACAAAAGCGTAGCTAATTTTTTTGTAATTTTTAGATAGGTTCTAATCTTTTTTTGTGAATTTTTAAAACAAATAGTAACAAAAATGGCTGTTTTTTATTTTTTAAAAATAGCAACTAAAGGCAAAAATGTCTCCAAAAATTCTAGAAAATTTTACAACATGGCAGGAGCCATGTATCCAATTTTCATCGAATTTGGAGTAGGTTTGACAATTTATTCAAAAATAAAACTTAGGTACTATGCACACGGACCTGCGTGCAAATACCCAAAGCTCTGGGGGGTCCGGTCCAAAATTCCCAAGAAAACATGCGCGCAGCGCGTGCCTGGGGCACTCAGGGACTTATATGCAAAGAAAACTAAGTTCTGAGACTATTTGGTAACAGGTACCAAAAGTCCGAGGACTAGTTTGTAATTTACCCACAAATAAACGCACATGCACAATTAATTCACGCACATGGGTATAAATGCAATTATCTAAAAATATTTCTTCATTTCATAATAGTCAAAACTATAGGGCTAAGCAAGCAAATAACCCAAAAGAGCACGTGTCGATGCACGTGCTACACCACAAACAGGGGCATAAATGCAAATAAAATAAAGCTCAGGGTTCAAAGTGCAAATGTACCAAAAATAAAACAACTATGCTATATATTTACAGGACTAAATGCTAAATAAACTAAAGAGGAGGGCCTAAGGGTAAATTACCCTTTATTAAGTCGACCGACGGATGGGCGCCACGTGGGTAGATGGACGGCTGGGAGTGGGTGGTGCCCAACGAGGAAGCCCTCGCGCGGATTGAATCGTCCAGGCGTCGCCACGTGCTGGATCTGACGGTGGAGAATCGGACGGTGCAGATCAGTCGTCCTGGTGATCGTGCGGTAGCTGCTGCTCCTGGATTGGACGGCTCAGATCGAAACTGGAGCTCGGAGGCTGATCGGACGACGGAGAAGGATGGAGGAAGAACTGGGCTCCGGCGAACTTCGTCGAGCTCGTGACGGCGCTGGTCTCCTCCTGGAAGCTCGCTGAAGATCGTAGAAGGTAGCTGCAGGCCCTCCACGTCTGATGGAGGCCTCCGATGACCCAACAGAGCCCTGGGGAGCTCCGGCGAGGTTGGCGGAGGCGGAGCTGCTAGACCAAATGGTCCAAGCCCTCAGATGGTCTTGGATGAACCTGCAAAGTGCGCCGGCAAACTCGCGGGTCGAGGGCAAACTGCCTCGACCCCGTTAGGCGTGGTGAAAGTGGTCGGGGAGTCGGTGTGGTCGAGCTCCGGCGAGGTGGTGGAGGAGGAGCTCGAAACCCCAGCTCCTGTGCGAGCTGGGTTGAATGGAGAGGTGCAGAATGTGCACGGGAGGAAGGCGGAGGCTATGGTGCAGCCCGATGATCGAGTGGAAGGCGAACGTGACCGGAATCGAAGGTGGTCGGCGATGGGGCGTTTTGGGGCTAATCGAAAATTAAAGAAATAGAGAAGAGATCTAAGCTACCTGGGTGGATGGGTCGACTGTGGGCGAGCTTGGGCAGCTCTGGGTCCTTGCCTCGAGGTGCGTCGACATCCGAGGCTCTGGCTCCTGCTCTGGGCAGAGCACGGCGGAGCTATCCCGCCGGATCAGTGGTCCCTTGCTCCCTCCTTGCTGCGACACCTGCTAGAGCAAGCTGTCACTCTCGCCAAGCCGGTGGAGATCCCTGGGTGGTGAACAAGTGAGCCAAAAGATCGGGAATGAAGTGGCGGAGCTCGGAATTTATTTGGGTGCAGGTCCGGCAAGATCTGATCGGGTAGGACAATGGGGAGCACGGATCCCGAGGCGGGCACTCCGGCGAGGGTGTCAGATGTGTTGCGCGTGGAGCGGACCCGGGGTTTAGGTGTGAGGGGATTGGGTATGGATGGGAAAATCCGAGAAACCGAGTCGGGCACCCACGACCCGTGTGAAGTGGTCCACAGGGGGGAGTTGACCGGGCGGTCAACAACCCCCGTGGACCAATGAAAGACAGCCACGTGTAAATGATTTATAAAATCAATTAAAAATAGTAAATGGCTGAATTATTAAAAACTTAAAACATGAAATATTTTTGTTTTAATATTTTCTATTATTTGTTATTTTTAATTAATTTTTCAAAAATAAAATAAGGTATTTACATTATATAGCTATATATAGGTATATGTACAATACATGGTTTTGATTTTTGATTTTTAATTTGTTATTTTTATACATTTTTATTCCCATTTTATATTTTTTTTATTTATATCATAAAATAAGGAATAAAAAGATATTAGTATTTTATTTTTTTATTTATGTACATATGTGAAATAAATATATATGTACATGTATATACATGGTATATTTACAAAATATTTTTGGGTTTTTAATTTTGTTTTTTTTATTTTGTTTTTATTTTAATTGTTTTCGTTTTATTTATTTACAACATAAAAAGTAGAATATTTACAAAATTTTTGGAGATTAATTTTATTTATTTAAAAGTGAAATAAATATAGATAAAGGAGCTATGTACATGGTGGTTATGCACAAGTGATCTATTTTTGTTTTCTTTTTGATTTTTCTATTTTTATCTTGATTTTATATTTATAAATATATACAAGTATTTACAAGCCCTTTTTAGTCTATTTTTGGGAGTAAAATATTTTTATTTTATTTACATATATATTTACACACACATGAGCCCCTATCTCCCTCTACTTTGGCTTTTATACGGTCAGGCCCATGCTGAGCCCTCCCTTGGGTTAGGTTGCTCAATATTTATTCTAAATATTTCCCTCTTTTTCTTTTTGATCTTTATTCTTTTATTTTTGCACAAAAACATGCTAATTATTACTATTTACACCATGCATGCTTTTGGTAATTATTTATATTTACAAATATATACATGCATTTGCAAAGGTTTTTGTAGCTAAAATATAAGAATAAAGAGTGATGAATGAGTATTCATCACCCCCCTATACTTAACTTTGCTAGTCCCTTAGCAAACACTTATTTGAAAAAGAAGTGAAAAAGAAAGAAAGAAAAAGAAAAAGAGAATGTACATGGATCAAGGTTGATTATTAAACTTGCCTTCATTAAATTAAGGTATGGAGCTCGATCAGATCTTTTGATTATTAATGTGTCGGGACCTTATTTGGACTTAAGTTTACAGCTCAACAGCCTCTAAGTTCCACTAATCTCTAATCAAGACTCCTCAATGCTCCAGATCAGAACAAGTCATCAATCACAAACCATGAAGACCATGAATCTTTTCTTGTCCTGTGAATGTGAGGTATAAGCTCTCCACCTCAGAAATGGAAACTTGACAACCCTCCCCAACAAGGTAACTCTATGACCTCAATCTGGCCACTCTTTCCTCGAGGAGCGGGGTATTCCCTTCTAAGTTCAAGTTCAACCGGCTCAAGAAGAGGAGGAAGAAGAGAATGGACCATGGCCAGTGTAGCCATGTATCCTTGGGAGCTTGACCAGTGTAGCCAAGTATCCCTGCTGCAAGCTACATAAGGTGGAACATGAAACTCAAGCTTTGCTTATTGCACTCTATATACATACTCCGGTGGGATTATCATTTTCTCTCAGACCCACCACTTTTTTGGAGTTATTTTCTTTTTGCATTTTTTTCAAGTGCATCTATACAACATATACATGTGCAGCATATATACAAGGAGTTTTTCCTCTTGAGCCAGTAGACTATCCCTCTTTTGAAGCTTTATTGCAACCCACAACTCCCGTCGTTAGACCACATGGCAACCAGACCAAGTTGAGACGCACTTCCTTCACTAAAAGAAGAAGAGAGGTTCCGCCTAGAAGTACTACCCTCATATGCTACCCCAAGTCAAGGAAGACTGCCTCCTCACCACCTCATCCGTAGAGAGCTCGGTGCAAAGTGCTGGTGTCCAAGTAAAGACATTGTCTATATGAGTCATGTGTTGTTGTTAAGTGCTCTACTTAGGCTCATTGAGATGACATGTGATCATAGCCTAGTGGACTCAAAGAATTAAGTCACCATGGACCTGAAAAGCCTTAAACCTAAGCCCTATAAGGTTCCTCTTATTAATTAGGTGGATTAAGATCTTAATCAAGCTCCATTTCTCAATTTGATTCCAGGCTAGTTTAAATGTCAACTATCATCCAGAAAAACTATATACATATGTACAAAAGATGCTATTTACACAAAGTTTACAAACATGCAAAATTTTTGAAAAATGTTTTGAAATCATGAATGGATGATGCATGAAGTGCAAGTTTTGCAAAAGATATTTACACACATTTACACAAGATTTTGCAAACTTTTTGATTTTCAAAACATTCTGGAAAAATTTTGTACTATATACATAATTTTGATAAGAAAATATTTACACAAGCTTTACACAAAAGGTTTTTGAAAACATTTTTACAAAAATAATTTGTACACTAGCTAGTTATGTGCAAATAAAAGAAGGTTTATGTACATGAAAATTTTTTTATTTTTGTGATTTTTAAGGTTTTTAGCCATTTTATTTATTTACACACTCACTCAAAGTACGATTTATGGCTAAAGTATATATGGAATATATACACACCCCCTATACTTAGCTCGAACGATGTCTTCAGAGTCAAGAGCGATGGAGAAGACATAACTCGTGCTAGGTATAGGGAAGTGAAAAGGAAGGCTATATACAAAGACGAATGAATGAATAGAAAGTGAAAAGGAACTCGGGTCTTCCCCCTATACTTAGGATCAAGTAATCCTAAGTATAGCAGGTTGTATATTATTGGAAAACCGAGTGGAGAATGTACAGGGCCTACCCCCCTATACTTAGGGTGAAATATCCCTAAGTAGAGGTAGCAAAACAGGGGTAGAAAGAAACAAAAGAAATACCCAAAGGTCCTACATCCCCCCTATACTTAGGGTAAAGTACACCCTAAGTATAGCATAATCAAAGGATGAATAAAGGGATGTGGCACTAAAGAATGTGATGATATGGACATCTGGATCTATACAAGTCGGAAGATCAGTGAGAATCAGGCATGAGATGCATTAGATGTGAGTCAAAAGACCACATCTCACGCAAAATGAATCGGGGCAACATCAACGACCCGCGGCTCATGATCTAGAAATGGCTTGAGCCGCTGGCCGTTCACTCGAAAGGTACTCTCAGAAGACAACTCGGATATATCAATGCTACCGTTGTCGTGTACCTTTCTCACCAGGTAAGGTCCCTTCCACTTGCTCTGTAGCTTCCCTGGAAATAAACGAAGCCTCGCATCAAACAGCCATACTCTCTGTCCAGGCTCAAAATGCTTGTGGCTGATGTGAGAATCATGACACTCCTTCACTCTCTCCTTATAATGTAGGCTGTTTGAGAAGGCGGTGTCTCTCAACTCCTCCAGGGCTGCTAACTCTGCCCTCCTCTGGTCTCCTACACCATCTGGATCCATAAGTATCTCAGTGACTGCCCAAAGTGACCTGTGCCTCAGCTCAACAGGTAAATGGCACGGCTTGCCATATACGAGGTGAAAGGGAGATGTGCCCAATGGTGTCTTGAAAGACGTCCTATATGCCCACAAGACCGAGTCCAAAAGCTGTGACCAATCCTTTCGGTCAGGGCGGACGACTTTATGCAATATACTCTTGATCTCCCTGTTCGACACCTCGGCTAGACCATTCGTCTGTGGAAAGTAAGGTGTAGCAACACGATGGTCTATACCGAACTCGCTAGCAAGGGCCTTCACATGGTCGTTGATGAAATGAGACCCCCCATCTGAAATCAAAACTCGAGGGACCCCAAACCGCGTGATGATGTGCTTCCTCAAAAATCTGCAAAATGCCCTCGCATCAGCGGCTCGGGCGGGGATAGCCTCAACCCAACGACTAACATAATCAACGGCCAACAGAATGTACTCGAATCCCTGACTCTTAGGGAATGGACCCATGAAATTGATGCCCCATGCGTCAAAAACCTCACAGAAATGAATGGGTTGCATTGGCATCATATCATGCTGTCCACAAGTGCCCATCCTCTGACAGTCACTACACCTCTTCACGAACTCATCAGAGTCCTTGAAGAGGGTAGGCCACCACAAGCCGGATTGGAGCACTTTATGTGCCGTTCTCCTCCCAGAATGATGTCCTTCTGCCTCAAGCTTGTGGTAGTAAGTGAGGACGCTATGATGCTCCTCCTGAGGAATGCACCGATGCCAGACGCTATCCCCTCCTTCGTGGTAAAGGATGGGATCTTCTCAATGGTAGGACTTGGCCTTCGCAAGGAAGGTCTCAAGCCTCTTCCTGGGCCAATCTTGTGGGACTTTCCCAGCAACGAGAAAGTTCACAATATCGGCATACCACAGGAGTGAGGCGATAGCAAGGATCGCCTCATCTGGGAAGGTCTCACAAATGGGATCAATATGCTCCGACTCCTCAGGATGCTCTAAACGGGAGAGATGATCCGCCACCACATTCTTGACTCCAAGCTTATCCTTGATCTCAATGTCGAACTCCTGGAGTAGAAGGATCCATCTAGTCAATCTGGCCTTGGCATCCTTCTTTGCCATGAGGTATCGAATGGCGGTGTGATCAGTGTACAAGGTCACTCTAGATCCAATGATATAAGATCGGAACTTATCTAGGGCGAACACTACGACTAGCATCTCCTTCTCTGTGACCGTATAATTCCGTTGGGCGGAATCCAATGTGCGGCTAGCGTAGTGGATAGCAAAGGGGACTCCATCCCTCCTCTGTCCCAGCACGGCCCCTACGACAAAATCGGAGGCATCCGTCATAATCTCGAATGGGAGAGACCAATCAGGCGGTTGGAGAACAGGAGCCTCAATGACACACTGCTTGAGAGTCTCAAAGGACGAAAGACACTTGTCATCGACAAGGAACTCGGTGTCTTTCGTCAAGAGGTCAGTCAACGGCCGGGCAACCCTGCTGAAATCATGAATGAATCACCGATAGAAACCGACGTGCCCCAGGAATGACCGTAACTGCCTCAAATTGGACGGCGGTGCGAGTTTTCTAATGACATCAACCTTGGCCGGATCAACCTCCGTGCCCCTGTTGGAGATGATGTGGCCAAGCACCGTCCCTTGAGTCACCATGAAGTGACTCTTCTCCCAAGAAAGCACCAAGTGAACCTCTATACATCGCTGGAGTACTCGATCTAGGCAGTCAAGACAGGTGTCGAATCCGTCGCCGTATACCGAGAAATCATCCATGAAGACCTCCAAACACTCCCCTACCATGTCCGAAAAGATCGACAGCATGCATCTCTGGAAAGTCGTATGGGCATTGCATAGCCCAAATGGCATGCGTCGGAAGGCATATGTGCCGAAGGGACAGGTCAAGGTGCTCTTCTCCTGGTCCTCAGGAGCGATGGCCACCTGGTTGTAGCCTGAGTACCCATCCAGGAAACAGTAATGGCTCTTCCCTGCCAGTCTCTCAATGATTTGGTCAATAAAAGGTAGGGGGAAATGATCCTTCTTGGTGGCCTGGTTGAGTCTCCTGTAGTCAACACAGACCCGCCAAGAAGTGGGTACTCGTGTAGCAATCTCCTCTCCCGACTCACTGATCACAGTCGTGATGCCCGTCTTCTTGGGCACCACATGCAAGGGGAAGACCCACTTGGAGTCGGAAATGGGATAAATAAAATCTGCGCTCCACCATTTTGAGATTTCCTTCATGACGACCTCTCTCAGGTTGGGGTTCAACCGCCGCTGGAACTCACGCGACGGCTTCGCCCCATCCTCGAGATAGATATGGTGGGAGTACCGTTATGGACTAATCCCATGGAGATCTGCTACGCTCCATCCGATTGCCTTGCGGTTCTTTTCAAGAACCCCCATCAAACGGGATTCTTGCTCTCCAGTCAGATCGGCAGAGATGATGACTGGGTACATCTCAGGCTCACCCGCAAGGAATCGATACTTCAGCAAAGTAGGGAGCGGCTTCAGCTCTGGACAGCTGGGTGCTGGTGGATCTAGCTTCGAAAGCAGATGCGTGTATGCTGCCAAATCTGCCTGGGAGAATGAGAACATACTCTCGCAAACTGGATCTGAAGAAGGCTGCTCAACTGAACTCTCTCTGATCTGCTCGGTATCTACCTCCTCCTCATCAGTAGGCTTTGTGGGACTCAGATCTGGCATATAATCCTCGCAATTTTCCCAATCATACTCTGAATCCGAGGGATCTGCATCAAATAAGGTGGCATCAGCACCACCCTCCTCATAAACATCTGTGTCGCGGTCAAGAACCTGCTCTGCTGCCACTGAAGTATCCTGAGCCAGGGTTGTGCTCTCCAAGCTCTCCTCTGCTATCATCTCTGCATCAGCGGTGTCTGAAAATGAGAGGATGGCCTGTGCTGCTGGGTCTGCCCATACTGCCTCATCGTTTGTGATCACAAAGTCACAGTCCTGGTGGATGTCTAGCCCGGCCTCTGTCAGCTGCTCTGCATCTGAACTGGTCTCTGAGCATGATCTCTCTCTGGCTCTGTAGTCCTCGACCGTCTCTATTTGTACATTTTCGCCCTCGACGCGAAAGTATACCTTCCCGCTATCATGGTCAGTCACTGCCTTGGCTGTGGCCAAGAACGGACGACCGAGAATGATGGGGTTATCGGTCACTGAATCAGGGATCTCCATGTCCAACACTACGAAGTACACGGGGAATTGCAGGCCCTGAATAGTGACGACAACGTCTCGCAACAACCCCTTCGGCCTCTTGACAGATCGATCAGCAAACTGAAGGACTGTCCTGCTCTGTCTAAGAGTGCCCAACTTGAAGTGGTCGAGAAGGGCTGCCGGAAGGAGGTTGATAGACGATCCGCTATCTAATAGAGTCCGTTCGAACCTCTGCTCACTAATGTGACATCTGACATATGGGGCTCCTGAATCTGGCCTCTTGGCCGGCAGACGGTTCTGAATCGCGAAGCACGTGGCTTTCGTCAGCACATGGATCTCTGAGTAATGGTTCCTCCTCCTCCTCCTGACTGTAGTCCTGTCTCTTAAAGAACGCTGAAGAAGGGGAATGTGCTGCAAAGCCTCCTGAAGGGTCAGCTGGATATGGAAACGATCAATCATGCTCTGGCTGAACTCCTCCTGCTCTCTCTTTTTTGGATCTTTTTCTTTTTTCTTCCCCTTCCCCATCTGAAGGGCTCTAGGGAAGGGGATCACAGGGTCCTTCTCAGATAAAGGACTAGGAAAAGTTCTAGACAGCTCGACGGCCGGATCTGCACATACATCAAGCACCACAGTGGGATCAGAATAAACTAAACCTTTTCCTTTATTCACAATATGGTTCTGAGATACATCAGTGGAAGGAAAAACAACAACTCTCTCAGAATGAGCATCGGTGGCATCAGTACCACCACGGGCTGGCTCTGCTGGACGTCTCGCGGCCTCAGTACCACACTCTGGCTCGGCATCTCGGGTGGCGTCAGTACCACCTCCTCGAACTGGTGAAATGGCGACCTCAGCACCGCCGGTGGAGTCAGCATCCTTGGTGGCATCAGTACCACCGTCATCATCATGAGCGGCCTCGGTACCGCTCTCCTCCTCCTCATCCGGCGCTCTAGTGTATCCTCATGCCGTCGCTCAGATGAGGCGCCGCCGCCAGCTGGTGTCCTACCGCTCCTAAGTGTAACAAAATCAGCACCAAAAAGGTCTGCAGACATATCATCAAATGGATCACTAGGAGTGGCATGCTCAGTGTAAGCTACCTGCTCAGACTTCTGCTTCAGGCTGTTGGGATTCGGCTCGATCTGGGCAGGGATGACGGCCTTCCCTCTCACAATGTCCCGCATCTCCTGGTGGAACTCGTCCATCTCCCGTTTGAAAGTAGCCTGCTGGTCCGTGAGGAGGCGGGCTATGTCGTCCAAGGCGGGGCTCTCGTATGGTGGACCATGGGAGACCGACGGGTAGCCTCTCTGGTAATGAGGCTGCTGGGACTGGTGCTGCTGCTGGTGAGAGGGGTAAGTGGGAGGATGCTGCTGCTGATGAGGCTGCTGCTCACGCCTCCAAGACTGTCCCTGCTGGTAGGGATGAGGAACGAAGGATGACTGCTGCTGCTGCTGTGAAGGGTAGACTGGGGGCTGCTGCTGCGGCTGGTGATCTCTCTGCTGGCTGTACTGGCCTCCCTGACCAGATGGCTGCTGCTGGGGCTGGGCACCTCCGTTCCCCCACCTGAATCCGGGATGGTCTCATCAGATCCCAGGCTGAGGACGGTCATACCAAATCCCGTTGACATCCATCAATGGCTCTGCATCGTACTGGGCTGGCGGGAGTACTGCCAGAGGCTGATCCGGCTAGTATACCACCATCTACAAGTCTGGAGATGGTGGTGACTGGTAGGAGGGCTGCTACTACTGGTACGGCTCTGCCTGTACAAGATGAACCTGTCTAGGTTGCTGGTGTGAGCTGGAGCGCTGGGATGAGCTGCTGCTACCGCCGGTATCGCCTCGCGACTGAAGACGGGGCTGGGAAGCCGTCTGTGCCTCCTGGAGACACATGAGCTGGGTCTTCATGTCGCTCAGAGTCTGTGCCATCTGCTCCATCTGAGTGATGCCCTGGCATTGCTTCTTTTCAATCAGCTCCATCCGATCCAACTTCTCGCTAATGATACCCATATCCGCAGCGGATGATTCTGCCTGTGCTGCTGCTACTGCGGATGAACTAGATGGACCGGTGTCGACCCGTGCTATCCTCTGGTACTGCACGGGTCCTGGCTGCTGCTGGGGTCTGCCCTGAGTGTACAACCTGGTCTGGGACATCACCATGTAGTTCTCGGCCATCTCCTTGTAGATGGCCCAGACCTGGTCGTGATCCTTGGCGAAGTAAGACCCGCCACAAGAAGCGTTCACCAAGCCCTAGAGCTCTAGTGTCAGCCCGCTGAAGAAGCTCTGCACAAGGTTGGGCTTCGAAATATCATGGTGCGGGCATCGATCAGTCAGCTCACGAAACCTCTCCCATGCCTCATGGAATTGCTTGTTGGGGAGTATGGAGAAGTTGCTGATGAGGGCTCTTGCTGCGTTGGTCCGCCCGAGTGGATAGTACTTATGCAAGTACTCGGTGCGGAGCTGCTCCAAAGTGTAAACAAACTTCCCCAGGTGCTTCAGCCAGGTGGCTGCTCTGTCGGCCAAGGAAAAGGGGAAGGCGATCATCCGAATCGTATCCTAGTCCACCTGACGATCGTGGACAGTACTGCAGATCATGAGGAACTCCTGGAGGTGGAGATGGGGCTCCTCTGTGGCGAGCCCGTGGAAGCGGGGGAGTAACTACAAAGTGTTCGGGGGGGAACTTGAAGTCCCCCACGATAGCTGGAAGTACAACCTAGTGGTGCATCAGCGTCGATCCGGGGTTGTGCAACTCCCGCATCGGTCTCGGTGGTCCTCCTGTCGCGGCTGCGGCGGCTGCTGCCGTTGCGGCAGCTGCTGCGGCTACTGTTGCGGCTGTTGAATCTGCATCATCCGGGATCCTCGGCCTGTCTCTCCTCTACTCTCGCTCTGCTCTCATCTACTCCATCTCTCTCCTCATATCAAGCATGAATGCCCCCTGATCCCTCAACTGCTGCTGAACGGTCTCGAGGGAGGCGATCAGGGTGGAGTTGATCGTGTCCTGGTCCAGCACAAAGTGCTCAGGCTGTGGACCTCGGGAGCGATCCTCGGAACTGCCGGCCATGGCGTCTGCAAAATCAAATGAGCCAAACTCAGGTGCTGACAAATCTGCTAATATCTCCTCTGGCTCATGTCTCTCAGAACCGAAAGAAAGGGGGTCGAGGGGGAACAAGGCAGAGTCATACTCGGGCTCGGAGAGCTGGTCTCGGCTCTCACGGGCCAACCTAAATGATCGGATAGACGTGCCCGAAAGCGGTGCAGCCAGAGGCTGCCTAAGAGACCGTCTACCCATCATCGTTATCTGGCGAGTAAGGCGGATGGGATCTGGAGAAACTATGATCAGCAACCAAACCCTCTGTTCACCAACGCAACGCGAGCTGAAGACCGTAAAGGCTTGGTCAAATTATCTTGTCTTTTTTATTATGGTGAACAAACAATCTATCAGAGCGATTACGTGATCTGTTGGGATACCCGATGCTACCCCAACCGACTGGCCCGCACGGAAGAGTCGGTAATCAGTCAGGAAATAACATCCGAGGGCTCTACCTAGTGAACGGGTCACTCTCTCGCACAAGCAAACCAAACAATGAGGGGGTTGCTCTCCCCAAGACAAATTTTTAAGTCAAGTGTCTTTTAGGGTCAATAGCTTATGCAGTCCCAATTTTATGGTTTTTCTTTATTATATTTTTCAATAAAAACAAAGGCCTAACGAATTTTTTGGTTCTCGTGGTTATTTAGCCAAAAACAAGGGGGAGAAGACGAAAAAGCCGATGCGCGATGATATCAATGATGCATGCAAAGATAGAAATGCGTACCTTCCTCCAGCACTCTACATGCAAGTGATCCGCACAGAAATTTAAAGACTGAAATAAACTACCTAAGTGGTGCAGCGGTGAAAATCGAGTCCTAAACAGGCAATTCTACTTGCAGAACCGTCTAACTGTCACCGATCCTTCAAGCCAAAGGTCCGGTCTCGGTCTACCCCTCCTCCTCCCGACACATCGGGTTCAGGAGCAGCGCTTGGCAGGGCAGGCTACGTCACGTAGGCTGTGAAGGGGATGAGTCAGTTATTTTTATCAATGAATTATTAGTAGGTCCAATTAATCGCACTATAGGAACAGGCAGATAATTAGGTGTGGGGATTCTACTAATTACGACACTGTCAAGCAGAAAATCCTAAGTCTAGGGGCTCGATAAAAACCGCTGAAAACCGTAAAAGGCAGCAAGAAAACCAAAAACCGCGAAAAAGCCGCGAAAAACCTAAGGGTCCCCCGAGCACACCGGTGCTCGGTGAAACAGACCCGCTAGAGAGTTTAAGTCCACAGTCTGAGTCTGAGTGTCCCTGTATTATTACAATAATCAAATAAAATGAAAAATAAAAAGCTAAACTAATCCTCGCCCGCTCATCTACTCTCTCACGCTCTCCTGCGGCTCCGTGCAGAAGGGAGCCGCCTCCAAGTCCCGCGGTTGCGCCGGCTTCTCGAAAGATGCTGCCTCGGTCCTCGGGCCCTCGCAAGAAAGAAGACAAGTGTCAAACCAAGATAGAATGCTCAAATATGAACAAGAAGTAGAAAACAAGGGTATATGTGCAAAGATGACAAATAAAATAAACAAACAAAAATCAAACAAAAACAAAAATAAAAGAAAATAAAATAAAACAAAATAAAGCACAAATAAAATAAAAACAAAAAGCCGCGAAAAACCGCGGACTCTGAAAGAGCCGTGGAAAGCCGTGAAAAATAAAACAAAAAGAAAATGAAAAAGAAAAATAAAAAACTACTAAGCCATGCTCCCCGGCAACGACGCCATTCTGATGACACGAAAATCAAGCAAGTGAGGTAGGTCAGGTATATCTAAAATGGTCGTTGCGACCTCAATCGCTCGGGTGTGCCAATCAAGAAAAAGAGACCACCAAACAAGATGAAATCAACTCGAAAATCCAATAGCGGTCTTGCTATTTTATTATCCTGGTATAGCGACCAGGGTCGAACACAAGGAGCACGTGATGGCCTTGAGGCCTACAAAGTAGTCAAAAATAAAATAAAAGGAAAGAAAAGGGTATTTTTGGTGGATTTTAGTCTTTTTATATTTTTTTTGGATTTTTAGTTAATTAAGAAAATAAGGAAAACAAGAAAACAAGGCAATTCAACAATTTATTTAATGTATCAAAAATCGAGCAAAAAGTTCAAATAAAAATGTTTTTATGTGTTTTTATAATTTTTACTGTTTTTAGTGAATTTTTGGGATTTTTATGATGTTTATTTAATTTTCTAAAAATCAAACAAGGTAAGAAACTAAAGGTACTGTCCAGTCAAGAGTAAAAAACCAATTTAAAATACAAAAGGGCCTATTTAACTCCTGGAGGTAATTTTCCTATAAACAAAAAAGTTTAAGGAAAATTTGGGCACTGGATTTATGAATTTTGGAATTTTAGATTTTTTATTAGAATTTTTATGAGCTTTTTAGTGTTTGTAATTTTTATGAGTTTTATATAATGACAAATGGCCAAATTGGCCAGAAAATCAAACACAACAAAAGCAATAGTAGCTAATTTTTTTGTAATTTTTAGATAGGTTTTAATATTTTTGTGAATTTTTAAAACAAATAGTAACAAAAATGACTGTTTTTTATTTTTTAAAAATAGCAAATAAAGGCAAAAATGTCTCCAAAAATTCTAGAAAACTTTACAACATTGCAGGAGCCATGTATCCAATTTTCATCGAATTTGGAGTAGGTTTGATATTTTATTCAAAAATAAAACTTAGGTACTGTGCACAGGGACCTGCGTGCAAATACCCAAAGCTCTGGAGGGTGCGGTGCAAAATTCCCAAGAAAACATGCGCGCAGCACGTGCCTGGGGCACTCAGGGACCTATATGCAAAGAAAACTAAGTTCTGGGACTATTTGGTAACAGGTACCAAAAGTCCGAGGACTAGTTTGTAATTTACCCACAAATAAACGCACATGCACAATTAATTCATGCACAGGGGTATAAATGCAATTATCTAAAAATATTTCTTCATTTCATAATAGTCCAGAACTACAGGGCTAAGCAAGCAAATAACCCAAAAGAGCACGTGTCGATGCACGTGCTACACCACAAACAGGGGCATAGATGCAAATAAAATAAAGCTCAGGGTTCAAAGTGCAAATATACCAAAAATAAAACAAATACGCTATACATTTACAGGACTAAACGCTAAATAAACTAAAGAGGAGGGCCTAAGAATAAATTACCCTTTATTAAGTCGACCGACGGATGGGCGCCACGTGGGTAGATGGACGGCTGGGAGTGGGTGGCGCCCAACGAAGGAAGCCCTCGCGCGGATCGAATGGTCTAGGCGTCGCCACGTGCTGGATCTGATGGTGGAGACGCGTCGCGGCTAAACCTTAGCCATCGGACGGTGCGGATCAGTCCTCCTGGTGATCGTGCGGTAGCTGATGCTGGTGATCGTGCGGTAGCTGCTGCTCCTGGATTGGACGGCTCAGATCGAAACTGGAGCTCGGAGGCTGATCGGACGGCGGAGAAGGATGGAGGAAGAACTGGGCTCCGGCGAACTTCGCCGAGCTCATGACGACGCTGGTCTCCTCCTGGAAGCTCGCTGAAGATCGTAGAAGGTAGCTGTGGGCCCTCCGCGTCTGATGGAGGCCTCCGATGACCCAACAGAGCCCTGGGGAGCTCCGGCGAGGTCGGCGGAGGCGGAGCTGCTAGACCAAATGGTCCAAGCCCTCAGATGGGCTTGGATGAACATGCAAAGTGCGCCAGCAAACTCGCGGGTCGAGGGCAAACTTCCTCGACCCCGTTAGGCATGGTGAAAGTGGTCGGGGAGTCGGTGTGGTCGAGCTCCGGCGAGGTGGTGGACGGAGGAGCTCCAAAACCCCAGCTCCTGTGCGAGCTGGGTAGAATGGAGAGGTGCAGAATGTGCACGGGAGGAAGGCGGAGGCTATGGTGCAGCCCGATGATCGAGTGGAAGGCGAACGTGACCGGAATCGAAGGAGGTCGGTGACGGGGCGTTTTGGGGCTAATCGAAAATTAAAGAAATAGAGAAGAGATCTAAGCTACCTGGGTGGATGGGTCGACTGTGGGCGAGCTTGGGAAGCTCTGGGTCCTTGCCTCGAGGAGCGTCGACGTCCGAGGCTCTGGCTCCTGCTCTGGGCAGAGCACGGCGGAGCTATCCCGCCGGATCAGTGGTCCCTTGCTCCCTCCTCGCTGTGACACCTGCTGGAGCAAGCTGTCACTCTCGCCAAGCCGGTGGAGGTCCCTGGGTGGTGAACAAGTGAGCCAAAAGATCGGGAATGAAGTGGCGGAGCTCGGAATTTATTTGGGTGCAGGTCTGGCAAGATCTGATCGGGTAGGGTAATGGGGAGCGCGGATCCCGAGGCGGGCACTCCGGCGAGGGTGTCGGATGTGTTGCGTGTGGAGCGGACCCGAGGTTTAGGTGTGAGGGGATAGGGTATGGATGGGAAAAATCCGAGAAACCGGGTCGGGCACCCAGGACCCGTATGGAGTGGTCCACAGGGGGGAGTTGACCGGGCGGTCAACAACCCCCGTGGACCAATGAAAGACAGCCACGTGTAAATGATTTGTAAAATCAATTAAAAATAGTAAATGGCTGAATTATTAAAAACTTAAAACATGAAATATTTTTGTTTTAATATTTTCTATTTTTTGTGATTTTTAATTAATTTTTCAAAAATAAAATAAGGTATTTACATTATATAGCTATATATAGGCATATGTACAATATATGGTTTTGATTTTTGATTTTTAATTTGTTATTTTTATACATTTTTATTCCCATTTTATATTTTATTTATTTATAATATAAAATAAGGAAAAAATGATATTTTTATTTTATTTTTATTATTTATTTACATAGGTGAAATAAATATATATATGTACATGTATATACATGGTATATTTACAAAATATTTTTGGGTTTTTAATTTTGTTTTTTTATTTTGTTTTTGTTTTAATTGTTTTCATTTTATTTATTTACAACATAAAAAGTAGAATATTTACAAAATTTTTGGAGATTAATTTTATTTATTTACAAAGTGAAATAAATATAGATAAAGGAGCTATGTACATGGTGGTTATGCACAAGTGATCTATTTTTGTTTTCTTTTTGATTTTTCTATTTTTATCTTGATTTTATATTTATAAATATATACAAGTTTTTACAAGCCCGTTTTAGTCTATTTTTGGGAGGAAAATATTTTTATTTTATTTACATATATATTTACACACACATGAGCCCCTATCTCCCTCTACTTTGGCTTTTATGCGGTCAGGCCCATGCTGAGCCCTCCCTTGGGTTAGGTTGCTCAATATTTATTCTAAATATTTCCCTCTTTTTCTTTTTGATCTTCATTCTTTTATTTTTGCACAAAAACATGCTAATTATTACTATTTACACCATGCATGCTTTTGGTAATTATTTATATTTACAAATATATACATGCATTTGCAAAGGTTTTTGTAGCTAAAATATAAGAATAAAGAGTGATGAATGAGTATTCATCAAGGAGGCGATCCAAGGTGGAGCTTCGACGACACCTCTGCTTCTTGGTTCCTAGGTATGAACTGCACACTTTTTATCCATTTTTATTAAATTTATCTTAGGTTTTTCCATTCCTCCATTTTATTTCGTAGTTAGATCTTAATCTCAGCCTAATTTTAAGTCTTCAATCGTTGGAGCTCACTGCTCCGATCATGTTTCACAGTGAATCACATTCATTACAATCCATTTAACATTCCCACCTTTTTCCCTACCGCATGTTGCACATGTTCCACCTTTTGATCCTTCCTAAATCTTCACAGATCAGTGAAGCGGAGCTCCTCTTCCAGCTCTCATCGGAGCTCCTCCATCTCACTCACCCCATGTGTAACATCTTCATTTTGGCTCGAGGTGGCTCGCCTCGAGTCCTTGAGTCTTTCTCTGCAGGTACGCGACACCAGAGACCCCGGAGGCTTGAATACATAGTAGAGGGAAGCTCTCAGGTGCCCCATTTTTCATCGAGCTTCATGCCTCTTCCCAGCGAGTCCTGGACTTTCTTGATGGTGCCAAACTGTCCGGATGCTTCCAAGAATCTCAAGCGATCGCCAACGGACCCCCAGGTGGTTGGGATGAGGAGATATGCACGATCTTATGAAGGACCGAGATGTGTTCTTCCCCATTCTTCCTCATACCTCATGAGCCGTTGGATGCCATGCGAGGCACATATCTAATCTGGGCCGTTGAGATGAGAAGAACCGATGCCTCGTCCTGGACATTGATCGAGTTAAGTGACACCTACGTGGCACCACTACATTCGTTCCCTTCTGTCAATTAAAAGGATAAATTGCACAACACTCCACTTGTTTTATTTTACTTTCTTTTTAGTCATGTAAATAATTTTCGTAGTTGCAGAAGTTTTGTAATAATTGAAATTAGTCCCCTGCACTTTGTTGATATTGCATCTAGGTCCTTACTAGGTTACCTCATGCGAACCCCCACGTGAGGGGATATTTTGCATGTATGCCCTTACAATTTTTGTAATTTTAATTCAGTCCATAAAATGTAAATATCAGTTGTACTTTTTTAGGTATTTTGATATATATCCCCTGACTTTTATTTTAATTGCAAATATGTCCCTACTAGGTGCATATAATATAAAAATTCATGGATAAATTGCAGGCATGCCCCTAGATTTTGTTTTAGGGTTCTAGAATGCATGTAAACTTATTTATATTTGCAAAATGGTGCCCAACAGTATTCATTTTTGTGCATGCTTGTTTAATTTTTATAAATATCACCCATGCTCCAAAAATTATGCAAAAATAGGATAATGTACCTGGGTGCATGCTCTTTCATGTTACGTATTTTCTTTTCCATTTTTATGCATATTTCATATATATTAAAAATAAAGAAGAGCACATTTGCTCCTATTTGACTTAGAAAATACCTAAAAATTATAAAACATTTTCGAAAAATTCCAAAAAATTACATTTTGTTTATTATAATTTTTATAGCTTTAGACCAAAAATCCCTAAAAAATAGAAAAATATAATGGAAACAAATTAAAAAGCTAAACATTTATTATGAATTTTAAAAAATATTTGAAAAATCCAAAAATATTCAGTTCTATTTCTGATTTTTTATTTATTATATGTTAAAAATAGTTTTGGAAAATTTTGACTATATTTTATATTTTTAAATTCAAAAACAATTCGACCGATTTATTAAGTCGCTAATTTTGTATATTTTGGATCTTAAAAATTAACAAAAATACCCAAAAAATCACAAAAATAGTAAAAAATTATAAAAAAAACCAAAACATTTATTTTGCAAAATTTGATTATTTGTAGCTATATTTAAAATTATAATACCCTATACTGAATTATATACTTATATACATATATTGTTTATATTATTACTAATTATTATAAATACCTTATTAAATTTTTAAAATCCAAACAATTAATATATAAAAGGGATATATTTCTTAATATTTTTCCAATTTTTATATTTATTACATATTATACGTATAAACCTTATATCATATATATATTTTCTTATGTATATATACATTTATTCACTCTTATATATATGATATTATATAATATTAAAATTAAAAAGAAATTACAAATCAGAAAAATTATAAAATGAAAAAAATCAAAATTAAAATAAAAATTTAAAAACCAAAACCCACAAAAGACTAAAAGAATACTTGTGTACATAACTCATTTTGATTAGACATAATCATTAGGCTACTTGGTTTGCTCACTGTGGTTTTATTTGCAGTATTAACATTAGGAGCATTTCTGGCCTGATCATCTTGGGCATAATGAAAATAACAGTTTCAAGAAATATGATAGTTTTTCCCACATAGTGGCAAGATAAGTTATCAAAAGCACCATAAAAGTTATGAGAAAAAGTTCATTCATGAGTTGTAGGTTGACTTCCACAAATTTGCGAACACCCTTTACTGTTAATAGAAGAACTACCTCGAGTAACATGATTAAGCACAATATTGTTGGATTGTTGCTGTTTCAGGATTCTTTGTTCATGTATGAGAAGGTAGCCAATTACTTTTGTAAAACAAATTGATTCAGAAAGACATTTGGTTATGATTATAGTCACACCATGATCATATTTAGGTGAAGGCCATTGATGATAGATAAAATAAGATCATCATCAATGGGTTTGCTAGAAGTAAAGGCCAGATCAGTAGCCAACTGTTTCTCTTTAGTAGTGTAGGATATAATGGTTTGATCACCTTTCTTGATATTTTCCAGTTCTTTTTGTAATAGAAGGTACGTGCCTTTGTTTTTTTTGTGAAAACAAGGTTTCAATAGAAGCCCAAACCTCACTATCACTGATCAAATGAGCGAGATGAGCCCCGATTTCTTCGGTAAGGGAGTTGAAAATCCATCCAAGAACCAAGTGATCGTGACGATGCTATTATAGATAGTCTTGATTTGGAGTGACCTAATCTTTTGTGCTGCTCATTGTGGTTAATAGAGCTGGAGTAGCACCATCAATGATCAAGAACATGTCGTAAGCATACAACAATGGTACAAGTTACACACGCCCGAGATCGTAGTTTGAGGCATTGAGAGAGGAGACAAATGGGAAGATGCTTTTGTTATGGTGGACATTGTGGAAGAAAAGAGGAGCACCGAGGTGCTTGGGATCTTGATACCATATTGATATGAAATGATGTATTGGAAGACCTGAGATCT
The DNA here is from genome assembly GCA_037367405.1 of Ottelia alismoides. Classification (NCBI taxonomy): domain Eukaryota; kingdom Viridiplantae; phylum Streptophyta; class Magnoliopsida; order Alismatales; family Hydrocharitaceae; genus Ottelia; species Ottelia alismoides. The sequence goes on along the minus strand of JAZKJV010010520.1, from coordinate 405,567 downwards.
GCAGCTACAAGTTCCATGCATTTATCGAATGTTACTGCTTTTCAGTAAAACAAAAAAACAAAAAGGATTAAATAAGGTGTAACTAACTGTTGTGATTAGTTGAGCAAAAACTGGATGTATTAGGTTATCAAAGGGTTGATAGGGTATCCTAGCAAAATCGTTGGTGTCTAGCACAGATGGATCTTAACCTAATGTTGTGCTTAATGATAACTCCACACAAAGTAACTATACTTACTATAGGAAAGTTCATACAAAATATGTTATTTCTGTAAGATATTGTCACAGAGTTCCATACACGAAGGTATAAGATAAATATGACGTCTAAACCAAGGCTTCCGCTAAGATGAGAAGATGATAGTATTTTGGGACAAGATTCATACATTACGGTCCTACGCTAGCATACAGATAGAGGGATCAAGCAGAGGTTCCTAATGCTTGGTCTTGGAGGGCTTGCAGTGTCCGACAAGTCAGATATGACAATCGTTATATCAACCGCTCTTGCGGTACTCAAAACATGGACAATCAATTAAATCAACAATCTACCCACATCGTACGATAATGCAATGCAAATGTGTGAGTCAAATTTTATTTTATTTTTACTCTACAAATTATATGTGCATAGTATAGTGTATATTGTCCAACCACATAGGGCAATGGGGATAGGGGTAATTATATCAATTAATTAAAATAAACAACAAATGTTTTTGCACTTTTCAGCTCTTTTTTAATTTTTGTGGGTTTTCATTATATTTAATTTTTATGGATTTTTAATGTTTTATTTTTAATGTTTTAAAATTTTTATTTTCTTTTTAGTTTTGCGAAAGGGAGTTTCATTTTGTTTTTAAAGATATAATATGTATATATATATATCTATATAATAATAATAATTGTAACAGATAGAATAATATATATATATATATATAAAGAAAATACAAATAAGAACAATCTTGTTTTTTTTTAATATTTTAAATATATTATAGGTATTTATAAATAATAATACTAATAATAGGTATATATAAGTAATATTATGTATATATAAGCTATATAGGGTTATATATTTTTATATATACTTTTATATACTCGGAATTTAAAAAAAAATGTTTTTGTGCTTTTTTATTTTCTCTATTTTTGTGATTTTTATATAATTTTTTCTGATATTTAGTTATTTTTAATTGATTTAAATATTCATAATAGTAGCTATAATAAATAAGATGTATTATTTTGGGTTTTAAGAAAAGATAATAAGTTTGAAAATGCCCAAACTATTTTTAATATATATTATATAATATAAGCAAAAATCCAGAATAGAAACAAATATTTTCAGATTTTTATTTTTTTTATTTTTATAAGGTTTTTGGGTTCTTCAATTTTTAGCAAATTTCTTTTATATTTTTTGTGATTTTTAGTCCGATGTTGTATTAAGCAATATATATAGGAATTTTTAGATAGGTCATATATACTGTATTTTTATAGTTAAATAGGGAATAAATAACTCCTATATGATTTTAATAAATGAAAAAATGCACCAAAATGTTAAATTAAAGTATGGCATGAACAAGCATAAGATTAAGCGTTTACTTTGATTTTTCCATGATTTTACAAGCATAGGAGCTATTTGAACAAAAAAGAAATGCAACAAAATAAATAAAGTCCTGACATGGGCATATTTGCAATAAAAGATAAGTGTGAGTAGTTCCATGCAAAATAACATAAAATTTTACACAATATTTTTTACGAATTTTCAGGACTAAATATGAATAAAGGAACCCGGGAGGGTTTCCTTGCATTTTTCCACCTCACGTGGACTGCCATGTCAGGTGAGCAAGCATGGACCTAAACGCAATATCCAATAAGTTCCAAGGAGTCGTGTAATTTTTACAAAAATATTTATACTAAACTTAATAATTAAAGGACTAATTTATAAATACAAAAATGATTGAAGGTTACTAATTAATTTATCAACTAAAGGAGTGTTATCGAGTGACTGAGTGGCTTCCACATGGCACGATCGATGGTCGAGGGGGCCTTCATTTCGCCTCGCGTTGAATGACACTAATTAGATTTGGGCCTTGACTCTGATTGGACGACTGGAAGGTTGGCTGGAAAAATGAGAAGAATGTCTTCTTCTCTGACGTTCAATCAGTTGTATCGTCATCCTTTGACCACCAAATGCATTGCCATAGGCCGCTCTAACCTCCTGGTAGCTCTCCGTGCTAGCCTGTACCCTCAGAATGATCCAGGCCCCATCGGAGAGGGCTTGATGATCTATCAACCTGGATATCTATTATTGATGTCAACATCCCTCACATGGGGTCTCCAAAACCTGCAAATTGTATATAAAGCATGGAGGTGCAATGATGAAGGGTTCATGGTATTTATTGGCGGCAGATCGAGGTGGGATATGAGAGGGCAGAGAGCTACAGGTGGATGTGAAGGACGTGACTCGGATTCACTTGATCCATGCAAAATCAAGGGAGGGAAGGGTGGATCTTGTGGAGAAGAGTGTGAGGAGTGACAGGGGAGCGAGAGTGAATCAGATTACAGGGGGGTTCACGGTGAATAGGAGCTGGAGCTGAAAGCTCCGACCAACTAAATTCTCTAAAATATAAAAGATTAACGACTAATTTCCGAAATTAAAAGTTCTACTAAGATGCAAGTATGAAAAGAAAGAATAAAACCTATTGCTATCAGTTGTACATGCCCATCCCAAGGAGCAAATGAATCATGGGTGGAGATGCTCTAGTGAACCTTGGATCGCCGCCTCCACCGCCTTATCATTGCCATGAAGGTTGGGGAATCGATGCTGTCACCAAGGAATTGACCTAGGGTTATTATTGTGAAAGGGAGATCAAATCCAAAAGGGGAAAATGGGGGAGCTATATATAAGTGATGGCGGCATAAGGTTTGAGGGATTGTTGCGTGCGGGAGGAAGAAGGTTGGTGAAGGCTAGAGGTGTGGCGAGGGTGACGGATGGTAGGGCTGCAGGATGGTGTGTGTCTCGATGGAGAAGACGACATGGAGATGGAGTAGAAACGGGGAGAAGAGGGTTAGGTGATGAATCTCCATTTCACCACCTTTATTCTTTCATTTTGGACTTTAATCCCTAGCTAAATGCTTGTATATATCACATTTTGCAGAAACTAACATTCATTATTTATTGTATAAATATTGTATAAAATACATTGTTTCAAGTCAAAATAAAAGAATAAAGTAAAGAAAAGAAAAAGAAATAAAAATTCCACATGTATTTTATGAGCTTAAACATTGAGACCTAGGCATCATGATGACTAGGTCGACTAGGAATAAAGTAGGGGGAGATAAGGGTCAAAAACACAACAAAAACCTAATTACTTATTTTTCAATAATGTATTTTTGGGACCTATTTTATTCTTTATCATTTATACATAAAATCAATAAACTTTTAATATGAAAATTGTAGATAAAAATATATAGAAAAATACAAAATTTTCTTTACATAAAAATATTATACAGTGTACATTCTATACTCGGACTAAAAAAATCCAAACTTCCCAGATCCATATCTTCTTCAAACAAACTCAAAATACATCAAAATCACTTTAATTGTATATAACTTTATTTAGCTATTTAAAGAAGGTGGTTTCACTTAATTTGGAGTTAAGATGTAAAAGTTAGGTTATGGACCCTTATTGTACAATATACCTGAATAAAATATTCTTTTTATTTATTCTTTATATTTTTCATTATTTTATATTTTTGTAATTTTGTAAATATTATTTGTATTATAGATGAATTAGAATAAAATAAAACCATTAAAAATAAACTAAAATAAATAAGTGCGTAAAATATATAGATGAATTACCTATACTTATATTATTTTTACCTATATTTAATTAAGTGTTCAAATGAACTCAAAAAAATACAATAAAATATATTTGTCTACATCTATAAGTTACAAATATATAAATTAGGTGTATAAAATAATAAATTATAAAATACAAAATAAAAATAAAACACATAATATAGGTAAATATACCTATAACTATACATGTAAATAGTAACTTGTAATAAATAACCTTGTAAAAATAAATAAAAATAAGAATACAATACTAAAGAAAATAATAATCATTTTTTTATTTTATAACCTAAATATAATTAATTCATTCAATATTTATTATTTATTTTATAAGGCATTTTGCTTTGCATTTTTCAGGTTGGTCCACGTGAACCAACCAGATTCGTCCTTATGTTGACCCAAGTCAACTGTACTACCCTCCTCTCTGATTTCTGTCAGAGCCTCGAACATCCCACTTCCTCGAATTTTCTAGGCCCCCTGATCACCAAATCACCTCGATCTCTTCTTCAATCCTTTTCACATCACGATCATCCTTCATGCGCCATCATTAGATCCTAGTGATCTCCATCGAGCCACGAAATAATCTCGATCGAAGTTGGCCCTAAACCATTTCCATAAATAAAACCCCATTATTATTCTTTGACTCTTGGATACTTCTTCAATCCCTGAACCCCCTTGTCTTGTGTGTGTTCCCGGTGACAGAGAGAGAATCCCCCAAGGTTAAGGCGACGCTAGGAGGAGAGGAGGCAATCCACGGTGGACCTCCGACGACACCTCTACTTCATGGTTCCCAAGTATGAACTGCGCACCTTTTATCCATTTTTAGTATATTTAGCTTAGGTTTTTCCATTCCTCCATTTTACTTCGTAGTGAGATCATAATCTTAGCCTAATTTCAAATTTTCGATCGTTGGAGCTCACTGCTCCGTTCATGTTACACAGTAAATCACATTCATTCCAATCCATCTAACATTTCCACCTTCTTCCCTACTGCATGTTGCACCCGTTCCACCCTTCGATCCCTCTTGGACCTTCATGAATCAGTGAAGCGGAGCTCCTCCGCTACCTCTCGTCGGAGCTCCTCCATCCCAAGTTCTTTCTGTATCTTTTCTTTATTTTCTTCTCCGTACTTATATGCATAAGTGTTTGGTAAGGACCACAAAAGACAAGTATAGGGAGGTGATGAATCTCTATTTCATCACCTTTATTCTTTCATTTTGGCCTCTAAACCCTAGTTAAGTGCATGTAAATAGTATTATTTTGCATAAAATAACATATACTATTTATTGTGTAAACATTGTATAAAATATCGTATTTAAAGTCAAAATAAAAGAATAAAGAAAATAAAAGAAAAAGAAATACCATAGGTATTGAATGACCCTAAAATCCAAGACCTAGGTATCGTGATGACTGGGTCCACGTTGAATAGAGTAGGAGGAGATAATGACCAAAAATATAATAAAACCCTAATTTTCAATGCATCAATAAGTCCATTTTGGAACCTATTTTATTATTTATTATTATTATACCTCAAAATAATAAATTTTGTGCATAAAAGTTGTAGATAAAAATACATAGAAAAATATAAAATTTATTTCATGCAAAAATAATGCATAATGTGCCTTCCATACTCAGAATAAAAAGTTAGAACTCAAACTTCACAGACATGTATCTTCTCTATATGAAATTAAAATTCATCAAAATCACCTTTAATTGTATATAACTTTAATAGGTGGTTAATTTAATTTAGAGTTAAGATGCAAAAGTTAGGTTTTGGACCCCTATTGTACGTTATACCTGAATAAAATAATCATTTTATTTATTCTTCATATTTTTATAATTTTAAATTGTTATAATCTTGTAGATATTAGTTATAATATATATACATACTTAGATTAAAGGAAATTCATTAAAAATGCAATAGTAGTGTACTCAAAGACATAGATGAATTACATATACAAATATCTATATAATAAATAAATTTATTTATTTAAGTATACAAATCACCTCAGAAAAAACACAATAAAAATATATTTAAGTGTATTTAAATAATTTATAAATATATAAATTATGTATATAAAATAATAAAATTTAAAATAGAAAATAAAATAAAATACATAGTATATAGGTAAATATACTTATATTTATACTTGTAAAAATAAATATATATTAAATTAATTTGTAAAAAATAAAAATCATAATCAAATTCTACATTAGTTAATAAATATTTTTCATGTTTTAACCAAAAACTAATAAGATTATTCATTATTTTCAAATGAATTAATAAGATTTTATTTCTCTTTTTGTCTTTTTCCTAGACTACGTGGACTAATGAGAGACCGGTCAGAGTTGACCAAGGTCAACTCAATGGCCTCCCTAGGTCTGCTCTGTTAGAAAAGTAGATCCGTTGACTTCCTTGATTTTTCCCTCCAAATTCTTTCACTATTTCGTTTCGAATTCTTCATGACTTTTGGACCTTAATTGTAGCCCTTTCATGCTGACAACATTTCTTGATCTGAGGATCAATGCATCAAGTTAAATTCTCAGTCAAACCATCCCCCATTTATATGCACTTCCACTGCCTCCCTTCGAGTTTTGATCACTCCTCCACCATCCTAACCCTGACCCTAAATCAGATCGATGCCCCTGGTGATAACAGGAGGCTTTCCAGTGGTTCGACGAGCGAGGAAGGGCATGATTCGAGCCAGATCCAGCTATGCCAGCCATCTCCATCGTGAGCTCCGCCCCCAGATACTCCAGGCAGGTGAGATCCATTTTCTTTGCATTTTTCTATTCCTTAGGATAACAATGGATTAGATTAGAAGTTAGATATTTCCTTTTCGCTTTAAAAATATAAAAACCTCAAAAAGAAACTCCACTAGAGCTCAGAGCTCCGGCCTTCCTCCTTCATCGAACCTCGCTACTTCGACTCCTCTAACACCTTCATCCTCTTCCCCTTCACTTCTGCTTCGCCCCAGACACTTTCATTGAACCTGATCCTTCCTATATCTGGAGATCGTCTCTCCTCTTTCGCCTTAAGCCATAGAACTTCCATCCAATGCCATTCCACTCCAACTCCGCCAAATAAGACCCCCTGAAGCATCCTTTTTGTGCACGCGTGCTTCTACCTGCATGTACTACAGATCAAAGCCTCTTGGGAGGCGATTTTGACAAAGGAACAGGTTCCCTGGATTTCCTGCCTTCTTCGACCTACCACGACCCCAAAATTGGGTCCTAGAGATTTTTGACGACATCAGTAGCTACCTGTGAAGTCATGCCTGAAGATGAGCTTGATGCCAGCCTAGATGGAGTTCACAGACAGCGACTCCCTCGTCCACGAGCCAATCAATAGTCTAATTCTCTTGTCCGTTGGGGGCTCCCCAGCCACAATATCTGCAAAGGAGCATCCAGGTCTGACTTCACCCACGAGAACCTTCCAAGAAGCCGAAGTCACCGGAGGCTCTTCATCAAAGGTCGAACCGACAACGGGAACAGAATGCGACATCCTCCTCGGAGAAGACAGGAGCTCCGTCGATGCCCCACGGCCCCACACGAGAAGCAACACGGAGGAAGGGTGCAGAACGACGCCCGATGCCCTCGTTCACTGCACCTATAACAACGCCAGTCGCACTTCGAGTGTGACACAAAAGTCCAACCCCCGCTCTCCTCCTTCGGCCCTCGCTCATGCCTCTCTGACTCCGCAACCACCGACCGATTCCACACTTTCTCCCCGCCCATCATTCGCCAATGCAGTTGCTCCCTCGTTCTCCTCTCCATCACCAAGGCCTAAAAGAAACTTTGATGATTCTCCAAAAATGAGTGATGATACATGTTGGAGTATATGTGTTATGTGTCACTTGTGGTTTAGATGGGTAAATGGATCACTCCAGGATCCATTTACCACATCCAGTTGTTTAGTCCCACATCTGCCAGTTGTGAGGTGTGGAGAGTCAATGAGGGCTATCGGCCTCCTCCCCACCCCTCCCCCGGAGGCCCCCGCGGCCTCCTCCCCCTCCCCTCCTTCAAGGAAAGAGGCGCTCTAACCCCTGGTCCAGTGGTCATCGCCGCTGCGCTCTGCCATCGGCGAGCTCGAGCCTCTGGAGGCGTTGCTCCATTGAGGCGAGGATCCCAGGAGACTTAGCATCTCCCCCACGAGCGCTTTCGATCGTCAGGTACCCTCTTTAGCCTGTAGCATAGCTTCCATTCCCGATTTTAGGTTTTGTGCCGCCGGCCGATTTCGGCCAATCCACACTGCTCCGACTGCCCATTTCCCCATCCGACCATTCGATCATACCCATGGGACTTCTCCGCACCTTCTACGCCCCTCCGATCATCTTGGTTCACCCCGGAACTAAGACTTAGGTCCTCCTCCGCTGTCGCTCGCCGGAGGACCACGTAACGCCTCATTGGGTCATCTCCTTCGCCGACTAATGGGTCGAGGTAGTTCTCCCTCGACCCCTCTTGCTTCCTATGCAGGTATCAAAGCTTAAGAGTCTCATCTAGAGGCTCGACTATTCAGGCCAAGGAGCTCCCAAAACCCAACTTTCACATACGAGCTCCGATTCACTTGAACTTGGTCTTGTTTTGAAGGTATTTGAATGTGCATTAGTTCAAAAGTGAGTAGGATCAAATCGGACACTGGATGGGGAAGATATGGGTCTTTTAGTCCGAAAATCCTGAAACTAGGGTTTGGGTTTTTGGTCCACTTACCAGGGCTAATTATATTTTTGTATTTTTCATTTTTCTTGTTAGTGATGTGTACACAGTGGATGTGGGTTTGTGTCATTCGGAGTTAGCATGGAGGAGTTAAAAATAGGGGAAGTTAGGCTATTTACAGGTCATTTTTGGCTTGGATTTTTGGCTTCTTATTTTATGCAGAAATTAATGCTAAAATGCAATTCTTATTAAACCATGCATAAATGCTAATTATGCGAAATAAATGCAGAAATGAAGTTGATTTTGAGGGATCTGAGCTTAATCAATGAGATTTAGAGTGATGAATCCGAGATTCATCATCCCCCTATACTTAAGCCATGCTCGTCCCTGAGCATAAAAAAGAAATGCCATGAAGTGAAATGAGACTGGGTTCCATACCAAGACCATGAGCTGAAGGTGAAAATGAAACTAAACTCGACCTTTGGATTAATAGTGTGGCGGAACTTCAGTGAGACTTAGGTTTTTTAAAATCAACAGCCCTCAAGTTTTACAAATCATTGTCACAGTTTCGGCTCAGAAGTCATCTTAGATCGATCCTCTTCCCAAAGTATACCTATGAACATTGAAAAACCGACTCATGTGTGTGATGGTTTTTAGCTCTTCCCATTCAGAATGCCGGACTACCATGCTCCTCTCCTCTCCTCTCCAGTAACTCCTCCTTGGGAAGTCAGGTATTTCCTTCTAAGGTCTGTCGCGCTGTGTTCACAATCGAAAGAGGGAGAAGATAGAAGAAAGAGAAAAGAACTGGAGGGTGGCCAGTGTAGTCACCTCTCCTTGCGAAGATGGCCAGTGTAGCTGAGTCTTTACCAAGATCTGCAGGTTCTTGAAGCTTGGACCTTTTTGGTCGAATTTTTATTTGGTAGAATGCTTCTTTGTATTTGGAATTTTTGGTGGCTCTTCTTGGATCTTGTTGTGCCCCTACGGATATAGAATCTTTTTGTTCCGTACATTTTTTGGGGTCTTAGAAAAAATTGTGCCCAGTCGTCCATCCCTTTTCCGAAGCTTTATTTCAACCCGTACTCCGGTCTTTAGATTTCCACGCTACCAGAAAAGAGACTTACACAGTCTTCCAACATCCCGTCTGGGTTGAGCTAAGTGCATAGTGCGAATTAATTCCCTATTCCAGAGTTGTACCCAGAATGAAGAGAACATGTTAGACACTAAGAGTCAAACACTGTACATTGTCATGTGGAACTTAAGGAATTAAGTCAAAAAGACCTGAAGCTCTTAAAATCCCATTTCTCGGTGAAGTTCCTCTGAAAATTAAGTAGATTAAGGTCAAGTTCAGACCACTCTCGGTTTCGGCTCATAACTCGGTTCAGAATCCAATGACTTTTCACAGATGCACATGCATGTGATGTTGGATGAAGTGCAGGTGTATGCAATGCAGACACAATTTTTTTTGAATTTTATTTTTGTTTTATGCAAGGGATTTTTTTATGCAGAAAATGGAATAAGAAGCCTTCTTTTTTTTTCAAAAATTTTGGGCAAAGTCAGTGTTAGTAGAAAAACTTTTTTTTTGTTTGTTGTGTTTTTTTTTCAAGTTAGTACCCACCCCGTAAATACATATAGACTTACGCAAAAGTACAAGATATGGGTAACATATATACATAGTATATACAGACCCCCCTATACTTAGCGAGTGCTATGTCCTCGGAGCACAAGAAGCGGAACGAAGACATTGCTCGGGCTAAGCGTAAGGGAGTGAAAATACAAAGAAAAATGAAGGGCGATCGGGATATGTGAATGAGGAGAGTATAAATAGGTGGATGTCGATTCCCCTATACTTAGGCTTTGGTCCACCTAAGTATGGAAGAAGGGTAGAGATGGTGCGATCGTGAGGAAGAGTGTGATCCGGGAAAATGATATATACAGATGGTATCGGTCCCCCCCTATACTTAGGCCTTGGCCTAAGTAGAGGAAGAAGCTGTACAAGGAGATCGATGTGGTCGAGAGGGAGGGTGGGAATGATCAGATAGATCTTCAATGTCCCCGCTCTGCGTGAAATAGATGACCTCAACTTGAATTGTCTGCTCTTTGGGTGATTCAATATATGGCTTCAGCATTTGTCCATTTACTGAGAAAGGTTGTGCATTATCTTTGAGTTCGGCAATATCCACGCTTCCATTGGTATGCACATCGATGACAATGTAGGGACCCGTCCATTTTGATTTTAGTTTCCCATGAAAAATCTTCAACCGAGCATTAAACAACCACACTTTCTGTCCAGGGACAAAGGTTTTATCTCGAATGTGTCTATCATGCCATCTCTTGACCTTGTCCTTATAAATCACACTGTTGTCATATGCACGATTTTGGATTTCAATTAGCTCATTCAGATTTAAGTCTCGACATAGTTTCCCAAGGTGACAACTCCTATTCAACTTTTTGATCGCCCATTCAGATTTGTGAATCAGTTCCGCAGGAAGATGACATGGCTTGTCATAGATCATCCTAAAAGGTGAAGTACCGAGTGGAGTCTTATAGGCTGTCCCATAGGACCATAGAGTTTGGTCCAACAGTTTCGACCAATTCTTCCTATCGGAACGAACCAATTTCTGAAGAATGCCCTTCACCTCTCTATTAGAAACCTCTGCCATGCCATTAGATTGTGGATGATATGGGTTGGCTATTCTATGCTCAAATTTGTACTCCTTAGCCAAAGATCTCATCTCCCTGTTCACGAAGTGGCTACCTCCATCAGAAATCAATACTTTTGGTATCCCGAACCTCACAATGATATTATCCTTGATAAACTTGCAGACGATTTTGCTATCTGCGGTTCGGGTTGGAATAGCCTCTACCCATCTTGATAAATAGTCAACCGCTAACAAGATGTACTCAAATCCATTGCTGTTGGGAAAGGGACCCATAAAATCAATCCCCCATGCATCAAAAACATCACAGAAAATCATTGGTTGCATGGGCATTTCATCTCTATATCCCACAGTCCCTCCCATTCTTTGAAAAATCGGGCATGACCGTACAAATTCATTAGCATCCTGAAATAAGGTCCGCCAGTAAAATCCACATTGGAGTACCTTGTGTGCGGTTCTCTTTCCCGAATGGTGTCCTCCCGCCTCGAGAGAATGACAGTGTGTAAGGACACTCTGATATTCCTCCTGAGGAATACATCTTCTCCAGACACAATCCGGTCCTTCATAGAAAAGGAAAGGATCGTCCCAATGGTATTTTCTCGAATTTGACTTTAATCGATCAATCATTTTTTTGGTCCAACCATAGGGAACCTTCTTGGAGACAAGATAGTTCACTATGTCGGAATACCATGGGGTTGAATCTATGACGCAAACCGATTCGTCTGGAAAAGTCTCCTTGATTGGTTCGATATCAGGATGATCATTTTGCTCTTTTCGGGAAAGGTGATCAGCAACAACATTCTTTATTCCAGGTTTATCCTTGATCTCCAAATTAAACTCCTGGATTAACAAGATCCATCTCAAAAGTCGTGCTTTGGCATCCTTCTTATCCATGAGATATCTAATTGCTGTGTGATCTGTGAAAATTGTCACCTTGGAGCCCAATATGTATGATCTGAATTTTTCTAGGGCCCAAACAACTGCAAGCATTTCCTTTTCAGTCACTGTATAGTTTCTCTGTGCATGATCCAACACTTTGATCGTGTAGTGAATCGCATAAGGGATTCCATCTCTTCTTTGTCCGAGTACCGCTCCAACAGCAAAATCCGATGCATCAGTCATGATCTCGAAGGGAAGAGACCAGTCGGGAGCTTGTAATATCGGCGATTCACATATTTTCTTTTTCAGGAGCTCGAAGGCCTCTAGACATCTGTGATTCACAATAAATTCCGTGTCTTTTTCTAAGAGCTCAGTCAGTGGGCGGGCGATCTTTGAAAAATCTGGGATAAACCTTCGATAAAATCCAACATGCCCTAAGAACGACATCACTGACTTAACGTTGGTTGGTGGCTCAAGTTTCTTAATCACATCCACCTTGGCAGGGTCTACCTCCATTCCCTTTTTGGAGATGACGTGCCCCAACACGATACCCTCAGTCACCATAAAGTGACTCTTCTCCCACGAGAGTACCAAATTAACCTCCCTGCATCTCTTAATGACTCGGTCCAAGTGTGTTAAACATGTATCAAATGAATCACCATGAACCGAGAAGTCGTCCATGAAGACATCCAGGAAATCACCAACCATTTCGGCAAATACAGCAATCATGCACCGTTGAAATGTGCCTGGGGCATTGCAAAGTCCGAATGGCATGCGCTTGAATGCGTAAGTACCGAAGGGACATGTGAACGTGGTCTTTTCCTGATCCTCGAGAGCGATAGCTACTTGATTGTAGCCGGAGTACCCATCAAGAAAACAGAAGAATGCTTTCCCTGCAAGTCTCTCCAATATTTGATCAATAAATGGCAGTGGAAAGTAGTCTTTCTTGGTCGCAGCATTCAGGCACCGGTAATCGACACAGACGCGCAACGACGTGGGTACTCGGGTCGCGATCTCTACCCCCTCCTCGTTGGTGACCATCTCGATTCCCGACTTCTTCGGGACGACATGAAGGGGGCTACCCACTTGGAGTCAGAAATGGGATAAATAAATCCTGCTTTGCACATTTCTCTATTTCTTTCTTCACCACTTCCCGAAGATTGGGGTTTAATCTTCTCTGAAATTCACGGGAAGGCCTTGCATTATCCTCAACATAAATTTGGTGCGAGCAGAGAGCGAAGTTTATTCCTATGAGATCTGACACAGTCCAACCTATGGCTTTTCGATTTCGCTCAAGGACTTTGAGTAGTCTGTATTCTTGGTCCACGGTTAATGATGAGCTAATGATCACAGGGAATTTTTCTTTGGGTCCATTGAGGAATGCATATTTCAGCGTGGGAGGTAGTGGCTTCAGCTCTGGCAATTCTGAATCGTCGATCAAGTCTGGCTGAATGACTTTTGCTTATGGCTCAGTATCGGTTGGCGGTGAATCACTGTGTGAGATGTTGGCTACCAATTTCGAAGAAAAGTGAGTCGGATCGCTAGAGTAGAATGGTAATTCGGCCAGAGCCGCGTCCGACTTATCATCGATATTTCTTGACTGTCTAAAGGTGATGGGACTGACAAAACTGAGAGGATTTCTGTGTCATCAAGAGTGTAATAATCTGGGGGTTTAGATATCTCGGAGACTGCATTGTGTATTATTTCCTCTTCTGAGGATGTGCTTTCTATCTGCATGTCTGGCAGTTGGTCCCATGGCCCAGTGGTTCTGAGGAGATTGCATTCTGATGTTTCGGCATCTTCAGTGGTGGATTCGGAGTCTGGCCTTTGCCACTTTGTTTGTTTCATCTCCAAGTCTACTTCTCCGCCTGGAGAACGGAATTTCATCATGCCAGAATCGTAATCGAATACAGCCTTAGCGGTTCTTAAGAATGGTCTCCGAGAATGATTTGCGATTCCTTCCAATGGTTCGGGGTCTCCATGTCTAGGACTGTGAAGTCCACTTTGTATTATGTACCCTCGATAATGATGATGACATTCTTCACTTCTCCCTTAGGTCTTTTAGTGGATTTATCAGCAAATTGGAGTAAAGATGATGATTTCTTTAGAGGGCCCAACTCCAATCGATAATATAAGGCTAAGGGTAGAAGATTTATGGAAGATCCATTGTCGAGAAGTGTGCGTGTGAATGCTATACCGCCAATGCGACTCTCCACATAATGGGCACCCAGATCCCTTTTCTTTCTTGGCAGATGCTGGTTTTTGACGCATTTGGTGGTGGCAACTGTCAAGATATGAGTCTCCACAAATTGATTTGTTCTCTTTGTACGAGTCCTGGTGGGAGTGCATTTTGTCTTCAAGTATTTCTGAAAGGCTGGATTACCGGCCACGTACTGATCAAAGGGTACTTTGACTGTGATGTTTTGTTGGCAGAATTTTTCCATGATTGGGTCATCTTTGATGTTTTTCTTTTGTTTTCCTTTCTTTAGGGCATGGGGGAAAGGAATGGAAGCATTTGAGACAGGAGATAGAGGGTCAAAATCATAAATAAGAGCATCTTTATTCGACTTGGAGTTTTTATTACAATCATAATAATCAAAATCAGGTTGCTGAAAAGGTGACAAAGGTATTTTTGCAGCAACTAGAGGTTCAAGGTCCTCTGCAGACTCCATAGATGCTTTCCCTTTATCTACTGCTAGGATCTTCGGGCATCCTTCATCTTCCTCCTCGAAAACATCCTCCGGTCGATCTTCCGAGTCTTCATGGTCTGATTCTATTGCCCGGTCAGGTACGACCACGGTCCTTCCGCTCCTGAGTGACATGGCATTGCTTTTGTCAAACGAAAGGATCTCATGTTCAGATGTGGAAAAATCTGAATAGTATACCTGATTATTGTGTTGAGATGAGTGGAAGTTGTTCAAGCTATTGGGGTTAGCTTGAACTTGGGCAGGAATGGTTGTGGCTGGAGCTGTCTGCTCATCCTTCCAACGGGACAAGCGGTTGACATCAACCCGTAGATCTTGCAGCTCATTTCGGAAGTGGCGAAACTCTTCAAGTATTTGTCTTTGGATGTCGATCGGCTCTTCTGGAGGTGTGGACGACTGAGCTGACTGGTTGGGGGCTTGAGATTGCTGACGGTATTGCTGAGGTTGGTTCTGGCGATTGTAGGGTTGTTGCAGCTTCGGATGCTGGAAAGATGTAGTGTGCTGTGGAGGAAATGCGGCATTATAGAAGGTGGGTGGACGCTGATAAGTCTGACGGTCCCCCATATTACCCTATCGGGTAGTGTCCTGGGTGTACCAGATGCTGTTTACTTCAAATGTCAGAGGCGGGGCTTCCTTGACTGTCTCAGTCGGTGGGGGCGGCTGTTGGGAAAATTGGGCATAGGATTGATCGTGAGCCCATGGTTGCTGTTGCTCTGCTCCTGGTTGCTCCGGGACATGATGCACATGATATATCGGGACAGTAGGTGCATTAGGCATCCCTATCTTAGACATCTTCTCAGTGAGCTCCTCCATTTGCTTTGGGAATTGGGAAATCCTACTGTCGATATCGTTCATTCTCTTGTCTACTATTGTCAATTTATCAGCAATAAAGTGCATGCTTGGAATCAAGTCCTCAGCTATTTCTGCAACCGTCTGCTTCCCGCCTTTGGCTTGAAGGGTGTTCAGGGAATCAGTGTATGCTCTACTGGCAATTTGAGACCGGCTTGTTTCTGCCATCTGCTCCAGTATTTTCCAGACGGTCTCAGCTCCACGTGATGTGTAATTCCCTCCGCAGACAGCACTAACTAACCCTTGAGTTTCATGGTTGAAGCCAGAGTAGAGTGACTGAACTAGGATGTTGTTGTCCAGATCATGGCAGGGACATTTTTGTAGTAGGTCCTTAAACCTATCCTACGCTTCGCATAGTGGTTCATTGGGCATCTGAGAGAAACTGGTGATGCGGGTCCTCATTTGATTGGTCCGGCTCAAGGGGTAGAATTTCTTCAGAAAGAGATTTTTGAACCTCTCATAAGTCATCACAATCACCACTAAGTTTTTCGCCCAGTAGTCTGCTTTCCCTTTCAAGGCGAAAGGTAGTGCAGTGAGACGAATGTAGTATTGGCTGACTTGTGGGTGCCTCAGATTAGAACATATCAGCTCCAGGTCCCTCAAGAATTCATATGGTTCCTCAGTCGTATTACTATGGAATTGAGGTAATTGACTGACAAAATGTGGCTTTAGTTCATAGTGGATCTCTGGCTGTGGTGGCTACAAATAATTCCACACTCTGTACTGTCCAGGGTTGTATGTGGATTCCATTGGCAGTTCTTCCCCAGCATTCATTTGTTCGAGCTGCTCCCTCAGTAACTGTTGTTGCTGCTCAGATGCAGCCAGTCTTGCGAGAATCATCTTCATTGGATCTTCATTATGTTCATCTTCAGGGTCTTTCTTGGAAGACATCTTGGGTGGCATCTCCTTTTCTTCACCTTCAGAATATAAAGGGTTTGAGTTAATAGATTGGAAAGAATTGATGTAGCAGTTATCCTTAATCTTTTCTGGTGAGAAAGAGAAAGTGTGAGTCTGTCTTCCTTCTAGGAAGAAGAAGGAATCGTAGGAATAGGGTTCTTGGGAAGGGTTTCCCGGAGGCCAAGCAGGTCCACAGTAAGAGTCTCTCTGGGCTTTTGAGACTGGAGAGTTTGTGGTAGAGGAAGAAGGGTTCGTAGAATCTGAACAAGAATTACCACAATCTTCCATTCTCGAGGTCAACAAGAGGTTTACGGTTTATGGTGTAGGCACAAATGTGCAATATTCGTTGATGTCTTACTTTCTATGCACAAACCAAACACAATACAAAGATTTCTTTCACCAACTCACTCAATGAAGGCCGTAAGAGTCTGGCCAATTATCTTGTCAGTTTTAATTGGTGAGAATTCAAGTCTTGCAAGCCGTTTAAATGAGCTGTTAGGTTTTGGAGCTGGGCTCTATCCTAGTGTGTGTCTCTCTCCTCATTGCAAGATAAAATCAAACAATATCGGGGTTGCTCTCCCGCAGAAATTCTTGATTTTATGGGTTATTTTTAAATCGGCTATATTTAGAAGTCCCAGTTTTAATTAGGTGATCACTGAAAAAATTAGATGAGCACAAATACACATCTACCGTCCAGTCCCAATTTCCTTTAGATTTATGTGATAAAATAAGAGGGAGAAATTCGAGAAAAGCCGATGCACGCGAAAAACTATGATGAATGCTCAGTTAGAAGACTTACAGTGAATCCTCGCAATCTCCATGTGGGATGCTAGATAGAATTGAAAATTACTCTAAATGCGTGCAAGCCGATGAAAATCGCACCTAAGCAGAAAGTTCTATTAGCGGAGAAGAATTGAATTGAATTTAGCTAAGTTGAACGATCTATGTACGTCTTGATTAAAGTAAAGTGTGGCTTAAGATCCTACAAGCACAATCAAAAATAAAAAATGCTCTGAGAGTCGTATGTGCAGGTCTATCCTAATCGCCACTCAAGTCGGACCCCACCTTCACCGGAGAGTGAAACAGGCCATGACACACCACAAGAATAGTTCAGAGTCTTTTTACACAAGCGAGAGTCCAAACGGACACCGCTATAAATGAGCAGAAATTAAAATTTGCAAAAATTTAAAACCTAGACTCTACGCTCTCTCACGACTCGACTCGATCTTAATTTTATTGCGGTTTCTTCGGATGTCGGTGAAGATGCGTCGGTTTCTTGAAAAACCGCTCCACTTGCGCCGGGTACCTCGCAATAAAAATAAGAGAGAAGATGTAAGAGAGTGACTCAAAAAATAATCAAAAATAAATAAATAAAAAAATGCTGAAAAATAAATACAGGAAATAAAATGGGATTTACAGTGACAAAATCGGGGGTCAGACTACCCGAATGCGAAAACTGAACAAAAATTTTCAAAACAGAAAACTAAGCCATTTGCCTCCCCGGCAACGGCGCCATCTAACGTGTTCTTTAATTAGGTGATTTTATTTTTCTGAGTGAGCGAGAGACGACACTTAAGGATAGAGCCCAAATCTGAAATCTCAGCTCGCTTAATTTTTGCCCAGATTAATTTATCACCAACTAAAATCGAAAAGATAATAAGCCGAGCACTTACGGCTTCATTGTGTGTGTTGGTGAACCCGGGGTTTGAATTGTGTTTGCATTTGTGTGCGTGAACCGATTTCAAGATCAATAGCCGCACATTTGATTTCTCTTGACTATCCTGTGCAATCATCTCTCCTCTCTTCTTGATAATGGAATTCTTGTAAAAAAATAGACCCAACCCCTCATTACTTTCAACTCTTTCAGAAATGACAGAGAATCCATCAGAACTATACTATGAAAACGAATTCGTGTCAGTTAGACCCAAAACACCTCCTCCAAGAGACTCTCAACCACCATCTCTTTTTACCAATCCGATCTGTTTCATGAATGACAATCCTCTGTTTTCGGACACGACAAATCAACAATCGACTGAGGTCTCTACTTCTTCATATATCAACCCTCTCTACGCCGATCATACAATTCATCCATCATATTCGGTGAATATCAATCCATCATTCCTAGGAGATGACAACCACATTATCGAATTGAACACTTCTTTACCTTGTCCTTCGACCCTTCCTTGGAACATTAATGATCAATCATCATATTGGATTGACCACGACAACCCCCTCTTCAGACATGACAATCATACAGAAGACTGGACTGACTACATAGAAACACATGAACCCTGTATGATGACTCCACCATACCAAGATCCGACCACTCATGATCAAAGGAATAAATTTTACTCGGACCGACTCCACATGTCTGGATCATGTGAGCAGCCACCTTCCATGATTATTGAGGAGATATTTTCTGAAATTAATGATCATATATTGGATATTCCAAGAAATTCTCCTCTCAGCACGAATGAGAAAATGGAAGATGAAAGTATCGAACACACACCGACTGCTCCCATGATTGATCATGAATTGAATTTTGAGGATGATATTTCGAGGATAAAAACAAGATTCGAATTGATGGAGGATAGATTTCAAAAATTCACCGATCGAGTAATCGCATTCTATGGTGGCTCGGACATTAAAATAAATGAGGAAATGATTGGATCTGAGATTGAAAATTCTGAGGATATTCAGGGACCTAGGGATGATTCTGAGAATTTCACTTCTACATCTTACTCCCCTAGAAATGACTATGCAGCAGACTATCACTCTGAATATCAAGGCCCCTTTTCATCTGAAGAACACCCCACACCCCCACACCACTCAGAAAACACCCAAAAATGGAAATATTTGAAAACCACAAAAAAATTGAAAATCTCGAAAATTTCATAAAAATTGAAACTGAAAACGATCTACGGAATTTGGATCCGACTATACGGGAAGCCCTGGAAAAACGCTTGATGTTTGAACTTCCCTTTATACAGGCCATTGAACACTTCCCCGACTTTAAAAGATTTATAATTGAGAAATTAATAAACAAAAAGTCGGGTAGGATACGAACAAAGACTGAAAGACATATCTTGTCAATGGCCTCCTCCTTGGTATTGAGGAGAAAAACCAAGAGCCGCATAGTGAAGCGGTTGCTCAGATTTGATTGTGAAATCAAATATACAATTTTAACCATGCTCGGATTGATGACGATTCACCAATCAATATCCTCCTGACCTATGTATTCCATGAACTCAAACTCGGACCGATTCGAAAGATACGAGAGAATGTTCAATTGGCGGATCGATCAATAAAGCGGCTGAGAGGAATCATTTCTGTCATCATGAAATTCCAAGGTGCTCCGCTCAAAGTAGAATTCACGATCATTGATATAGAGCATTAAGGAGAATTCGCCCAATCTCTAATCATTCTCAGAAAGCCATTCTTGGCATTGGCCAAGGCGAGATTGATTGTGAGACTCGGGAAATCAATTTCACAACATTGGAAGCACTTAGATTTGACCATATCTTTGAGGAACCACGATCTTCTGAGGCAACCCACGAAGTCCCCGGCAACGGCACCATATGACGAGTCCGGAAACGCCGAGTTAAGAGGTTGTTTTTATGTTCGAGTGTGAAAATAAATAAATATCGTTCGTTGTAGGGGGCGATCGGAAACAGTCAAGAAATAACCACAAATTTTATTCAAGTGGTTTTATGTTTATTTTACTTGGGCAAGTCCCAAGATCGATCACAAGGAGAGAAACGAACAACCTAGAGATATGTCTATCTAATTTCGTGTTCGGTTTTCAAGGCTGTCCTTTTTTGGAATTTTTAATGCAATAAAGGGATGCAAAATGCAAATTCGGCCTATTTTAGGGGCTAAAATGTAAACTTCGATTAAACAATGTCCGAAAAATACGAAACTTGGCCGATATGATAATTTTGATAAATTTAGTGCACTGTAATTTTTTTAGAATTTTCTAATGCAATATGAATTTTTTATGAATTTTTAAATGCAAACATAATGATTTTCAATATTTAATTATAATAAATAATAAACCTATTTATTTTCGAGAGATAAAATTATCTAAGATCTATCACTAGGTGATAGATCTCAGAAAAATCCTAAACCTTGAAAATGTGGAGTTTAATACCTATTAAAAATTAAATAGTGAAATATGCAAAATGATTTTTACAGAGCAAACTATGCATGCAAATGCAAAGATTTTTGGGCACAATGTTAACCACAATAAACTCTACACTATGTGATTTTTCGAGGATTTTTAGAGCAACGGTTAATCAAATATAAATTGAAGAGCATAAAATGGGCAAAGTTAGCAATTTTCCACAAAATCTTTATTTATTAATTAACTGTCAATCACAAAAATGGCCACAATATGTCCAGATGTAGAGAATTAAGTGAGAAACATCATGCAATTTTTAGATAAATAAAATATTGTCGAGAAGAGGTTCAAAAACTAAGGGGAAGACAGGGGTATCAATGCAATAAAAAATAAAATAAATAAAAGAGCACTGGGGGATCTAATGTTAATTACCTAAAAATAGGGGGCGAATATGCAATTGTTCCAGGGGGTCACGTGTTGTGCACGTGACCTTCTGGATATGGACTGAAGCGTAAATAGCGGAACTTCGGGGGGTCTGTCTGCAATTTACCCCGCGGTCACGTGTGGTGCACGTGACCCGGGGGATGACGCACGGATGACGTCCCTCGCCCCACATGCTACGCACGTGGCGGGGTCTCGGCCCTGGAGGCCGGTGGCGAGTGCGGCGGAGGGAGCCCCTCCTGGCGGAGGTGCTAGGCTGAGTCGTAGGCGGGCTGGGCGGAGGAGCCGACCGAGGTGGAGGTGTTGACGATGGCCGGAGCAGGTGGCTGTCGTCGGAGAGGGCGACTCTATCGATGACAGTGTAACACGGAGCCTGGGAACGTGTTGGGGCTCTGGTGGCACGGTGTTGGAGACGAGGTGTTGACGGAGCGGCGGGGATGAGGTTGCGAAGCCGGAGGTGTGGCTTGGAGGCGGAGGAGCGTCGGCCTTCCTCTGGCCGACACACGACCAAGAGGGGGCGAAGGGGAGGATCCTGCGCTGGAGTCGATGTTGTGGCGTCGGTGGAGCGCTTGCGGACGGCGGTCGATGAAGCTCGATGCAGGTGGCGTAGTCGTTGGAGTCTGGAGTTGAGGGTCGACGCCCGACGGCGTTGTTGTCGAAGATAGTCGTTGGAGTTGGCGTGGGCGACTGATGAAGTTGGTGAAGGCGACGACGACGTTGGTGACAAAGATGCTATCGTTGATGGAGTCGGAAGCAAAGATGAAGATGGTTGGTGGAAGCGTAGCAGTGATGATGGTTTCGGAGCGGAGCAAAGGGTGAGCGGCTGGGTATCCGAGCGATGAGGAGCTCGGAGGTGGAGGGATAGAGAGAGATAGAGATTACCGAGAGAGAAGAAGGCTCAACGGCGGTGCCGGAGCAAGAGCAGCGGCGGAGGCGTCGCTACGGCGAGGAGCGGGGCTTCTCGGATCACACCGGTGATGGAGTAGCTCGCGGGCTGTCACCACCGGAGAAGGAGGACTCAACGAGGGCTCGACGGATAGGGGGAACGGTGGCGGCGATGGTGTTTAAATAGGGGAGAGGCCGGAGATCTCGGGGCGATGGTTTTGCGGGAGCGGCGGTTGCGAAGGGCCGGCGAGGAGGCGGTCGTTGCGAGGTCCTCGGCGCGAGGACGGGGTGGCGGAGGTTTCGGAGGCGGCGGTTGGGGAAGGCGATGGTCCACGACCGTTCGATCAGCCGAGATCGAACGACCCCGTGTTGGCCACGTCGCTGGGGGTGAGAGGGAGCGGCACGTGCGTCGCACGTGCGGGCGGTTTTAATAATTTTTTTAATTGAGATTAAAAAGGCCAAAAATCAATGACACGTGGCGGCCTCTGGGGCTACCACGTGTCAACACCAGAAAAAATGAAAAATAAAAGATTTGTAAAATCAAAAAGAAATATCAAATAACCTCGAATCAAAAAAGTTCCTTCACAAAAAATGCTCGTCTCGAAGAGATCTACAACTTTCATGAAGACATCAAAGTCAAAATCGGTCAAATGTAAAAAGTGAATTTTTAGGGTATCCTATATACATAGTACACCTTGATTTTTGGGTTTTCTAATTTTTTTATCATTTTTAAACAAGATAAAAAACCAAAAAAATATGGAGAAATCAAATATAAATAAAAGACATCTAAATCTATTTTTTTTGGATTTTTATTGATTAATAAAATATATTCATAAAATATCGATCAATAGCCGCGAAAATATACAATGTACAAAAGAGGCCCAAAACCCAACTTTCACATACGAGCTCCGATTCACTTGAACTTGGTCTTGTTTTGAAGATAATTGAATGTGCATTAGTTCAAAAGTGAGTAGGATCAAATCGGACACTGGATGGGGAAGATATGGGTCTTTTAGTCCGAAAATCCTGAAACTAGAATTTGGGTTTTTGGTACACTTACCAGGGCTAATTATTTTTTTTGTATTTTTCATTTATTCTTATTAGTGATGTGTACACAGTGGATGTGGGTTTGTGTCATTCAGAATTAGCATGGAGGAGTTAAAAATAGGGGAAGTTAGGCTATTTACAGGTCATTTTTAGCTTGGATTTTTTGGCTTCTTATTTTATGCAGAAATTAATGCTAAAATGCAATTCTTATTAAATCATGCATAAATGCTAATTATGCGAAATAAATGCAGAAATGCAGTTGATTTTGAGGGATCTGAGCTTAATCAATGAGATTTGGAGTGATGAATCCGAGATTCATCATTGGTCTCTTTTATTAGAGATCACGATGGCTGATCTCATCTTCACCTTTGGAGCTATGCTAGGACAAACGAGGTGTGAAATTCCATTTGTAATGCACTATGATAACCAAATAACGGATGATGAAAAATAGAACTATACTATTATAGCGAAACATATGCTAGTCATGGTGTTTGTCTTAGATATGTTCAAGTCCTACCATTTGGATTCAAAGGTAATGATCTTCACAAACCACATGATAATTATATGCCTAATGGCTACGAACGATTCCAAACAAATACTTACATGTTAGATTGTTCTGCTCCAAGAATTTGATGTTGAGATAAAGGACAAACATACAGTCAAGAATGCTAAAGCAGATCACATTTTCGGATCAAAACTTGGTCGGATTTCTAATGGCTGCACACCAAAAATTATAGAGACTTTTTCTTATGAGGAAATACTTGTGGTTGCCTCGCTCCCATGGTTCATTAATGTCGTAATCTATTTATCTCCAAGGCATTTCCACAAGGTTGGCCCAAGATGAAACTTGAGACTTTCCATTGAAATTCTAGTTGTACAATTGGAAGGATTTGATCCTTTACCACAAAGGAGCATATATTATTTAAAGTCTATGTATTCCTTGGGTAAAAATAGGTGAGTGTCCACACTTAGTACTATAAGTTGGAGGTAGCGGAACATCATTATGAAAGGTTATAATATGCAAAAGTTATAATAGTATGTCTGGTGGTGGCCAACAATTTTCAAGGATGCAATTACATACACTAAAAAGTGTATTGATTTCCAAAAATCGACATATACAACAGATTTACTTCCGTGACATTCCGATGCATGGGGGATTGACTTCATGAGTTCATTTCCTATCAGTCAGGAATACGAATATATTGTGTTGGTCATCAATTATGTTAATAGATGGGTGAAAGCTATTCCCACCCAAGCTACAGATAGTTGAAACATATTTCGGTTCCTAAAAAATAGCATTCTTTCATGGTTCATGGCTCCAGAGTACTCATTTCAGATGGGGGTAATCACTTTATCAATTTAGAAGTTAAGGCACTTGCAGAAGAGTAGAACATTAACCATCGAGTTGCTTCTCCATACTGACGAGTCCGTAAACACCGAGTTAAGAAGTTTGTTTTTAATTGTCGAGTGAAAATAAATATGTGTCGTTCGTTGTAGGCGGCGATCGGAAACAGTCAAGAAATAACCACAAAGTCTTAATCAATTTCAGTCAAGTGGTTTTTATGTTTATTTTACTTGGGCAAGTCCCAAGGTCGATCACAAGGAGGCAAAGGAACAACCTAGATTAATGTCTATCCAATTTCATGTTTGGTTTTCAAGGCGGTCTTTTTTTGGAATTTTTAATGCAATAAAGGGATGCATGATGCAAATTCGGCCTATTTTAGGGACTAAAATATAAATTTCATTTAAACGATGTCCGAAAAATATGAAACTTGGCCACAATGTAAATGATAATGAAATGAGTGCTCTCTAATTTTTATGGAATTTTGGGATGCAGAATGAATTTTTTATGAATTTTTAAATGCAAACAAAATGATTTTCAATATTTAATTATAATAAATAATAAACCTACTTATTTTCGAGTGATAAAATTATCTAAGATCTATCACTAGGTGATGGATCTCAGAAAAATCCTAAATCTCGAAAATGTGGAGTCTAATACCTATTAAAAATTAAACAATGAAATATGCAAAATAATTTTTAAAGAGCGAATTATGCATGCAAATGCAAAGATTTTTTGGCACAATGTTAATCAAAATAATCTCTATGATATTTGATTTTTGGGGAATTTTTAGAGTCACAGTTAATTAAATAAAATTTGAAAAGCACAGACTGGGCAAAATATGGTAATTTCCACAGAATAATTAATTATTAATCAACCGGTCATCACAAAAATGTTCATGACATGTCAAAATGTGAGAATTAAAAGATGAACAAAATGCTATTTTTAAATAAATAAAATGATGGAAAACAGAGGTCTAAACTGAATGAGGAATGCAGGGGTACAAATGTAAATAAAATAAACAAAATATAAAAAGAATGAACTGCGGGGGGCCTAATTGCAATTACCTATAGTTATGGAGGCGTTTCTGCAAAATTCCCAGAGGTCACGTGCGAAACACGTGACCCTGGACTCGGTTGTGATAAGGAAGAAGGCCGGGCTGGAATGTAATTGTCCACGCGTCACGTGCGGAGCACGTGACTCGGGGATGGCGTATAGGATTGCGTCCCCCACGCACGTGCGAGGCACGTGCTGGGGTCTCGGGCTTGGAGCCCGGCCTGGCGTGGCTGTGGACGCGGCGGAGAAGGCCCAGTGGCGTGGGAGAGGGCCGCTCCGGTGGAGCCTGGTGGTGCGGCAAGTCGGCCCAGGCGAGGGGGCGGACTCAAGCCAGGTATCTGGAGGGCCGAGCGGTGCGCCGGAGCTGGCGGTGACGAAGGTCGATGCCGATCGGCTGGAGCAGCTCCTGGGGGTGTCGGAGAAGACGAAGTCCCCCGCCCCGCGTGCGTAGCACGCGACGGGGTCTCGGGCGTTGATCCCGGTCGAGTTCGGAGAAGATGTCGGGGCGGAGGCGCTGCGGGCTGGTGTTGCTTCGACCAGCGGCCGAAGGCGTTGGAGCTGTTGTGATGGGCGGCCGGCGACGGTGCTGTGGGGGCCCGGCTCCTGACCGGTCGAAGGCGAGGTGGAGAGGGTGTTCGAAGGAGTAATGGTGGATAGCGATGGAGTCGGAACGGAGAAGATGGGCAAAGCTCCGAGCGGAGCGAAGAGCTCGGAGGCGGAGAGAGAGAGATGTAGAGAGAGAGAGAGAGACAAAGGAAGGGGGAAGTACCTGGGGAGGATGGCTCGACGGCAACGATCGGCCGGAGCTGTAGCAGTAGCTGGACGTTGTACTGCGACGAGGTAGATGCTGCCTCGGATCACGCCGGCTGGACGAATGAATCGGTTGTCACGCCCAGGGACGTCCTGCTTGATGGATTGGCGGATAGGGAACGGGGGGTCGCCGGGGTTCTTTAAATAGGAGAGGGAGGCGGAGGTTGCGGAGGTCGGTTGGCCGGTGTGGGAGGCGAGGATAAAGGAGGGCGGTTGGCTACGCGATCAAAGGGGTTGGCGGCCGGTTGCAAAGGAGGCGGCGGCCGTTTGGAAGAGGGCGGAGAAGTCGGGGGAGACGCGATTTGGGGAAGATGATCAAGGGTCGTCCGATCGGCCGAGATCGGACGACCCAGATGTCGACACGTGGCACGAATAGGACAAAGGAGAGATGGAGCGGGCGCACGTGCAGTGCGCGTGCGGGGGTGGCACGTGCACTGCACGTGCGTGGTTTTTATTTTTTTTTATATATTTTTTTATTAATTTTATTTTTTTATTAAAAACGATAAAAATAAATGCTAAAAAACGCTGACACGTGGCAGCCTTTGGGGCTGCCACGTGTCAGCACCAGAAAAATCGAAGAGAAACTCTTTTGTAAAATCAAAAAGAAATAGTAAACGACCTCGGATCGAAAAAGTTCCTTCATAAAAAATGCTTGTCTCCACAAGATCTACAACTTTCATTAAGACATCAAAGCCAAAATCGGTCAAATGTAAAAAGTGAATTTTTGGGGTATCCCATGTGCATTGAATACCTTGATTTTTGGGTTTTATATATTTTTTTGTCATTTTTAAACAAGACAGAAAATCTGGAAAAATATGGAAAAATCAAAGATAAATAAAAGACACAGCAATCTAATTTTTTGGATTTTTATTAATAAAGAAAATATATACATAAAATATAGGTCAGAAAAGCCGCGAAAATATACAATGTACAAAAGAGGCCCAAAACCCAACTTTCACATATGAGCTCCGATTCACTTGAACTTGGTCTTGTTTTGAAGGTAATTGAATGTGCTTAAATTCAAAAGTGAGTAGGATAAAATCGGACACTGGATGGGGAAGATATGTGGCTTTTAGTCCGAAAATCCTAAAACTAGGGTTTGGGTTTTTGGTCCACTTACCTGGGTTAATTATTTTTTTGTATTTTTTATTGATTCTTGTTAGTGAGGTGTACACAGTGGAGGTGGTTTTGGGTTATGCGGTGTCAGCATGGAGGAGTTAAAAATAGGGGAAGTTAGGCTATTTACAGGTCATTTTTGACTTGGATTTTAAGGGACTTGAGCTTAATTAATAAGATTTGGATTTTAAGGGACACTGCTTATTTTATGTAGAAATTAATGCTAAAATGCAATTCTTATGAAATCATGCATAAATGCTAATTATGCGAAATAAATGCAGAAATGCAGC
The DNA here is from genome assembly GCA_037367405.1 of Ottelia alismoides. Taxonomy (NCBI): domain Eukaryota; kingdom Viridiplantae; phylum Streptophyta; class Magnoliopsida; order Alismatales; family Hydrocharitaceae; genus Ottelia; species Ottelia alismoides. The sequence goes on along the minus strand of JAZKJV010010520.1, from coordinate 377,983 downwards.
TGATTTTGAGGGACTTAAGCTTAATTAATGAGACTTAGAGTGATGAATCCGAGATTCATCATCCCCCTATACGTAAACCATGCTCGTCCCTGAGCATCAAAAAGCAATGCCATGAAGTGAAATGAGACTGGGTTCCATACCAAGACCATGAGCTGAAGGTGAAAATGAAACTAGAATTGACCTTTGGATTAATAGTGTCGCGGAACTTCTGTGAGACTTAGAATTTTAAAATCAACATCCCTCAAGTTCTACACATCATTGTCACAGTTTCGGCTCGGAAGTCATCTTAGATCAATCCTCTTCCCAAAGTATACCCTATGAACATTGAATAACCGACTCATGTGTGTGAAGGGTTTTAGCTCTTCCCAACCAGAATGCCAGACTACCATGCTCCTCTCCTCTCCAGTAACTCGTCCTCGGGGAGTCAGGTATTTCCTTCTAAGGTCTGTCGCATTGTGTTCACAATCGAATGAGGGAGAAGATAGAAGAAAGAGAAAAGAACTGGAGGGTGGCCAGTGCAGTCACCTCTCCTTGTGAAGATGACCAGTGTAGCCGAGTCTCCACCAAGATCTGCAGGTTCTTGAAGCTTGGACCTTTTTGGTCGGATTTTTATTTGGTAGAATGCTTCTTTGTATTTGGAATTTTTGGTGGTTCTGCTTGGATCTTGTTGTGCCCCTATGGATATAGAATCTTTTTGTTCCGTACATTTTTTGGGGTCTTAGAAAAAATTGTGCCCAGCCGTCCATCCCTTTTCCGATGCTTTATTTCAACCCGTACTCCGGTCTTTAGATTTCCACGCTACCAGAAAAGAGACTCACACAGTCTTCCAACATCCCATCTGGGTAGAGCTATATGCATAGTGCGAGAGTGCGAATTAATTCCCTATTCCAGAGTTGTACCCAGAATGAAGAGACCAGGTTAGACACTAAGAGTCAAACTCTGTACATTGTCATGTGGAACTTAAGGAATTAAGTCAAAAAGACCTGAAGCTCTTAAAATCCTATTTCTCGGTGAAGTTCCTCTGAAAATTAGGTGGATTAAGGTCAAGTCCAGACCACTCTCAGTTTCTACTCATAACTCGGTTCAGAACCCAATGACTTTTCACAGATGCATATGCATGTGAGGTTGTATGAAGTGCAGGTGGGTGCAATGCAGACACAATTTTTTTTATTTTTTTTGTTGTTTTGTTTTACGCATGGGATTTTTATTTATTTTTAGGCATAAAATGGAATAAGAAGCCTTTTTTTTCAAAAATTTTGGGCACGGTTAGTGTTAGTAGAAAAACCTCTTTTTTTTGCTTGTTTGTTGTTGTTTTTTTTTCAAGTTAATACCCACCCCGTAAATACATATAGACTTACGCGAAAGTACGAGATATGGGTAAAATATGCACATAGTATATACAGACCCCCCTATACTTAGAGAGTGCTATGTCCTCAGAGCACAAAAAGCAGATCGAAGACATAGCTCGGGCTAAGCGTAAGGGAGTGAAAATACAAAGAATAATTAAGCGATCGGGATATGTGAATGAGGAGAGTATAAACAGGTGGATGTCGATCCCCCTATACTTAGGCTTTGGTCCACCTAAGTATGGAAGAAGGGTGGAGATGGAGCGATCGTGAGGAAGAGTGTGATCCGGGAAAATGATATATACAGATGGCATCGGTCCCCCCCTATACTTAGGCCTTGGCCTAAGTAGAGGAAGAAGTTGTACAAGGAGATCGATGTGGTCGGGAGGGAGGGTGGGAATGATCAGATAGATCTTCAATGTCCCCGCTCTGCGTGAAATAGATGACCTCAACTTGAACTATCTGCTCTTTGGGTGATTCAATATATGGCTTCAGCATTTGTCCATTTACTGAGAAAGGTTGTGCATTATCTTTGAGTTCGGCAATATCCACGCTTCCATTGGTATGCACATCGATGACAATGTAGGGACCCGTCCATTTTGATTTTAGTTTCCCATGAAAAATCTTCAACCGAGCATTAAACAACCACACTTTCTGTCCAGGGACAAAGGTTTTCTCTCGAATGTGTCTATCATGCCATCTCTTGACCTTGTCCTTATAAATCACACTATTGTCATATGCCCGATTTCAGATTTCAATTAGCTCATTCAGATTTAAGTATCGACATAGTTTCCCAAGGTGACAACTCCAATTCAACTTTTTGAACCCCCATTCAGATTTGTGAATCAATTCTGCAGGAAGATGACATGGCTTGCCATAGATCATCCTAAAAGGTGAAGTACCGAGTGGAGTCTTATAGGCTGTCCTATAGGCCCATAGAACTTGGTCCAACAGTTTCGACCAATTCTTCCTATCTGGACGAACCAATTTCTGAAGAATACCCTTCACCTCTCTATTAGAAACCTCTGCCATGCCATTAGATTGTGGATGGTATGGGTTGGCTATTCTATGCTCAAATTTGTACTCCTTAGCCAAAGATCTCATTTCTCTGTTCACAAAGTGGCTACCTCCATCAGAAATCAAAACTTTTGGTATCCCGAACCTTGCAATGATGTTATCTTTGATAAACTTACAGACGACTTTGCTATCTGCGGTTCGGGTTGGAATAGCCTCTACCCATCTTGATAAATAGTCAACTGCTAACAAGATGTACTCAAATCCATTGCTGTTAGGAAAAGGACCAATAAAATCAATCCCCCATGCATCAAAAATATCACAGAAAATCATTGGTTGCATGGGCATTTCATCTCTATATCCCATAGTCCCTCACATTCTTTGACAAATCGGGCATGACCGTACAAATTCATTAGCATCCTGAAATAAGGTCCGCCAGTAAAATCCACATTGGAGTACCTTGTGCGCGGTTCTCTTTCTCGAATGGTGTCCTCCAGCCTCGAGAGAATGACAGTGTGTAAGGACACTCTGATATTCCTCCTGAGGAATACATCTTCTCCAGACACAATCCGATCCTTCATAGAAAAGGAAGGGATCGTCCCAGTGGTATTTTCTCGAATCTGACTTTAATCGATCAATCATTTTTTTGGTCCAACTATAGGGAACCTTCTTGGAGACAAGATAGTTCACTATGTCGGAATACCATGGGGTTGAATCAATGACGCAAACCGATTCGTCTGGAAAAGTCTCCTTGATTGGTCCGATATCAGGATGATCGTTTTGCTCGATTCGGGAAAGGTGATCAGCAACAACATTCTTTATTCCAGGTTTATCCTTAATCTCCAAATTAAACTCCTGGATTAACAAGATCCATCTCAAAAGTCGTGCCTTGGCATCCTTCTTATCCATGAGATATCTGATTGCTGTGTGATCTGTGAAAATTGTCACCTTGGAGCCCAATATGTATGATCTGAATTTTTCCAGGGCCCAAACAACCGCGAGCATTTCCTTTTCAGTCACTGTATAATTTCTCTGTGCAGGATCCAACACTTTGCTCGCGTAGTGAATCTCATAAGGAATTCCATCTCTTCTTTGTCCGAGTACCGCTCTGACAGCAAAATCCGATGCATCAGTCATGATCTCGAAGGGAAGAGACCAGTCGGTTGCTTGTAATATCGGCGATTAACATATTTTCTTTTTCAGGAGCTCGAAGGCCTCTAGACATCTGTGATTCACAATAAACTCGGTGTCTTTTCCTAAGAGCTCAGTCAGTGGGCAGGCGATCTTCGAAAAATCTGGAATAAACCGTCGATAAAATCCAACATGCCCTAAGAACGACCTCACTGACTTGACGTTGGTTGGTGGCTCAAGTTTCTTGATCACATCCACCTTGGGAGGGTCCACCTCCATTCCCTTTTTGGAGATGACGTGCCCCAACACGATACCCTCAGTCACCATAAAGTGACTCTTCTCCCAGGAGAGTACCAAATTAACCTTCCTGTATCTCTGAAGGACTCGGTCCAAGTGTGCTAAGCATGTATCAAATGAATCACCATGAACCGAGAAGTCATCCATGAAGACTTCCAGGAAATCACCAACCATTTCTGCAAATACGGCAATCATGCACTGCTGAAATGTGCCTGGGACATTGCAAAGCCCGAATGGCATGTGCTTGAATGCGTAAGTACCGAAGGGACATGTGAATGTGGTCTTTTCCTGGTCCTCGGGAGAGATAGCTACTTGATTGTAGCCAGAGTACCCATCAAGAAAACAAAAGAATGCTTTCCCTGCAAGTCTCTCCAATATTTGATTAATGAATGGCAGTGGAAAGTAGTCTTTCTTGGTCGCAGCATTCAGGCGTCAGTAATCGACACAGACGCGCCACGACGTGGGTACTCAGGTCACGATCTCTACCCCCTCCTCGTTGGTAACCATCTGGACTCCCGACTTCTTCGGGACGACATGAAGGGGGGCTACCCACTTGGAGTCAGAAATGGGGTAAATAAATCCTGCTTTGCACCATTTCTCTATTTCTTTCTTCACTACTTCCCGAAGATTGGGGTTTAATCTTCTCAGAAATTCACGGGAAGGCCTTGCATTATCCTCAACATAAATTTGCCTACGAGATCCGACACAGTCCAACCTATGGCTTTTCAATTTCGCTCAAGGACTTCGAGTAGTCTGGATTCTTGGTCCACGGTTAATGATGAGCTAATGATCACAGTGAATTTTTCCTTGGGTCCATTAAGGAATGCATACTTCGGCGTGGGAGGTAGTGGCTTCAACTCTGGCAATTTTGAATCGTCGATCAAGTCTGGCTGAATGACTTTTGCTTCTGGCTCAGTATCGGTTGGCGGTGAATCACTGTGTGAGATGTTGGCTACCAATTCCGAAGAAGAGTGAGTCGGATCGCTATGGTAATTCGGCCAGAGCCACGTCCGACTCGTCATTGATATTTCTGGACTGTCCCAAAGGAGATGGGACTGACAAATCCGAGAGGATTTCTGTATCATCAAGGGTGTAATAATCTGGGGGTCTAGAAATCTCGGAGACTGCATTGTGTATTATTTCTTCTTCTGAGGATGTGCCTTCTATCTGTATGTCTGGCAGTTGGTCCCATGGCCCATTGGTTCTGAGGAGATTGCATTCTGATGTTTCGGCATCTTTAGTTGTGGATTCGGAGTCTGGCCTTTGCCACTTTGTTTGTTTCATCTCCAAGTCCACTTCTCCACCTGGAGAACGAAATTTCATCATGCTAGTTCCGTAGTCGAATACAGCCTTAGCGGTTCTTAAGAAAGGTCTTACGAGAATGATTTGTGATTCCTTCCAATGGTTCGGGGTCTCCATGTCCAGTACAGTGAAGTCCACTTTGTATTCTGTACCCTCGATAATGATGATGACATTCTTCACTTCTCCCTTAGGTCTTTTAGTGGATTTATCAGCAAATTGGAGTAAAGATGATGATTTCTTTAGAGGGCCCAACTCCAATCGATAATATAAAGCTAAGGGTAGAAGATTTATGGAAGATCCATTGTCGAGAAGTGTCCGTGTGAACGCTATGCCGCCAATGCGACTCTCCACATAATGGGCGCCCAGATCCCTTTTCTTTCTTGGCAGATGTTGGTTTTTGACGCATTTGGTGGTGGCAACGGTCAAGATATGAGTCTCCACAAATTGACTTGTTCTCTTTGTACGAGTCCTGGTAGGAGAGCATTTTGCCTTCAAGTATTTCTGAAAGGCTGGATTACCGGCCACGTACTGATCAAAGGGTACTTTGATTGTGATGTTTTGTTGGCAGAATTTTTCCATGACTGGGTCATCTTTGATGTTTTTCTTTTGTTTTCCTTTCTTTAGGGCATGGGGGAAAGGAATAGAAGCATTTGAGACAGGAGATAGAGGGCCAGAATCATAAATAAGAGCATCTTTATTCGACTTGGAGTTTTTATTACAATCATAATAATCAAAATCAGGTTGCTGAAAAGGTGACAAAGGTATTTTTGCAGCAACTAGAGGTTCAAGGTCCTCTGCAGACTCCATAGATGCTTTCCCTTTATCTACTGCTGGGATCTTCGGGCGTCCTTCATCTTCCTCCTCGGAAACATCCTCCGGTCGATCTTCCGAGTCTTCATGGTCCGATTCCCTTGCCCGGTCAGGTACGACCACAGTCCTTCCGCTCCTGAGTGACATGGCATTGATTTTGTCAAACGAAAGTATCTCATGTTCAGATGTGGAAAAATCTGAATAGTATACCTGGTTATTGTGTTGAGATGAGTGGAATTTGTTCAAGCTATTGGGGTTAGCTTGAACTTGGGCGGGAATGGTTGTGGATGGAGCTGTCTGCTCGTCCTTCCAACGTAAACAAGCGGTTGACATCAACCCGTAGATCTTGCAGCTCATTTCGGAAGTGGCGAAACTCTTCAAGCATTTGTCTCTGGATGTCGATCGGTTCTTCTGGAGGTGTGGACGACTGAGCTGACTGTCTGGGGGATTGAGATTGCTGACGGTATTGCTGAGGTTGGTTCTGGCGATTGTAGGGTTGTTGTTGCTTTGGCTGCTGGAAAGATGTAGTGTGTTGTGGAGGAAATGCGACATTATAGAAGGTGGGTGGATGCTGATAAGTCTGACGGTCCCCCATATTTCTCTGTCGGGTACTGTCCTGGGTGTACCAGATGTCGTTTACTTCAAATGTCAAAGGCGGGGCTTCCTTGACTGTCTCAGACGGTGGGGGCGGTGTTGGGAAAATTGGGCATAGGATTGCTCCTGAGCCCATGGTTGTTGTTGCTCTGCTCCTGGCTGCTCCTGGACATGATGCACATGATAGATCGGGACAGTAGGTGCACTAGGCTTCCCCATCTTGGACACCTTCTCGGTGAGCTCCTCCATCTGCCTTGGGAATTGGGAAATCCTACTGTCGATTTTGTTCATTCTCTTGTCCACTATTGTCAATTTTTCAGCAATAAAGTGCATGTTTGGTATTAAGTCCTTAGCTATTTCTGCAACCGTCTGCTTCCCGCCTTTGGCTTGAAGGGTGTTTAGGGAATCAGTGTATGCTCTGCTGGCAATTTGAGACCAGCTTGTTTCTGCCATCTTCTCTAGTATTTTCCAGACGGTCTCAGCTCTACGTGATGTGTAATTCCCTCCGCAGGTAGCACTAAATAACCCTTGAGTCTTGTGGTTGAGGTCAGAGTAGAGTGATTGGACTATGATGTTGTTGTCCAGATCATGGCAGGGACATTTTTGTAGTAGGTCCTTAAATCTATCCCACGCCTCACAGAGTGGTTTATTGGGCATCTGAGAGAAACTGGTGATGCGGGTCCTCATTTGATTGGTCCGGCTCAAGGGGTAGAATTTCTTCAGAAAGAGGTTTTTGAACCTCTCATAAGTTGTCACAGTCACCCCCAAGTTTTTCACCCAGTAGTCTGCTTTCCTTTTCAAGGCGAAAGGTAGTGCAGTGAGACGAATGTAGTCTTGGCTGACTTGTGGGTGCCTCAGATTCGAACATATCAACTCCAGGTCCCTCAAGAATTCATATGGCTCATCAGTCGTATTACCATGGAATTGAGGTAATTGACTGACAAAATGTGGCTTTAGTTCATAGTGGATCTCTGGCTGTGGTGGCTGCAAATAATTCCACACTCTGTACTGTCCAGGGTTGTATGCGGCTTCCATGGGCAGTTCTTCCCCAGCATTCATTTGTTCGAGCTGCTCCCTCAGTAACTGCTGTTGCTGCTCAGATGCAGCCAGTCTTGCAAGAATCATCTTCATTGGATCTTCATTATGTTCATCTTCAGGGTCTTTCTTGGAAGACATCTTGGTTGGCATCTCTTTTTCTTGACCTTCAAAATATAAAGGGTTTGAGTTAATAGATTGGAAAGAATTGATGTAACAGTTATCCTTAGTCTTTTTTGGTGAGAAAGAGACAGTGTGAGTCTGTCCTCCTTCTAGGAAGAAGAAGGAATCGTAGGAATAGGGTTCTTGGGAAGGGTTTCTCGGAGGCCAAGCAGGTCCAGAGTAAGAGTCTCTCTGGACTTTTGAGATTGGAGAGTTTGTGGTAGAGGAAGAAGGTTTCGTAGAGTTCGAATAAGAATTAGCACAATCTTCCATTCTCGAGGTCAACAAGAGGTTTGCGGTTTATGATGTAAGCACAAATGTGCAGTATTCGCCGATGACTTATTTTCTACGCACAAACCAAACACAATACAAAGATTTCTTTCACCAACTCACTCAATGAAGGCCGTAAGAGTCTGGCCAATTATCTTGTCAGTTTTAATTGGTGAGTATTCAAGTCTTGCAAGCCGTTTAAACGAGCTGTTAGGTTTTGGAGCTGGGCTCTATCCTAGTGTGCGTCTCTCTCCTCCCTGCAAGATAAAATCAAACACTGTCAGGGTTGCTCTCCCGCAGAAATTCTTGATTTTATGGGTTATTTTGAAATCGGCTATATTTAGCAGTCCCGTTTTTAATTAGGTGGTCACTGAAGAATTTAGATGAGCACAAATACACGTCTACCGTCCAGTCCCAATTTCCTTTAGATTTATGTGATAAAACAAGAGGGAGAAAGTCGGGAAAAGCCGATGCACGCGGAAAACTATGATGAATGCTCAGTCAGAAGACTTACAGTGAATCCTCGCAATCTTCATGTGGGATGCTAGACAGAATTTTAAAAATTACTCTAAATGAATGCAAGCCGATGAAAACCGCACCTAAGCAGAATGTTCTATTAGCGGGGAAAAATTGAGTTAAATTTGGCTAAGTAGAATGATTTATGTGTGTCTTGATTAATGTGAAGTGTGGCTTAAGATCCTACGAGCATAATCAAAAAATAAAAATGCTCTGAGAGCCGTATGTGCAGGTCTATCCTAATCGCCACTCAAGTCGGGCCCCACCCTCACCGGAGAGTGAAACAGGCCACGACACACCACAAATAGAGTTCAAGATCTTTTTACACACGCGAGAGTCCAAACGAACACCGCTATAAATGAGCCGAAATTAAAATTTGCATGAATTTAAAACCTAGACTCTACGCTCTCTCACGACTCGACTCGATCTTAAATTAATTGCGGCTTCTTCGGATGTCGGTGAAGATGCGTCAGTTTCTTGAAAAACCGCTCCATGTGCGTTGGGTACCTCGCAAGAAAAATAAGAGAGAGAATGTCAGAGAGTGACTCAAAAAATAATAAAATAAAAAAATAAATGCTGAAAAAAAATTTATGGGATTTACAATGACAAGTTCGGGGGTCAGACTACCCGAATTTGGAAAACCAAACAAAAATTTTCAAAACAAAAACCTAAGTCGTTTGCCTCCCCGGCAACGGCGCCATCTGACGAGTCCGTAAACGCCGAGTTAAGAAGTTTGTTTTTAATTGTCGAGTGAAAATAAATATGTGTCGTTCATTGTAGGCGGCAATCGGAAACAGTCAAGAAATAACCACAAAGTCTTAATCAATTTCAATCAAGTGGTTTTTATGTATATTTTACTTGGGCAAGTCCCAAGGTCGATCATAAGGAGGCAAAGGAACAACCTAGATTAATGTCTATCCAATTTCATGTTCGATTTTCAAGGCGGTCTTTTTTTGGATTTTTTAATGCAATAAAGGGATGCACGATGCAAATTCGGCCTATTTTCGGGACTAAAATATAAATTTCATTTAAACGATGTCCGAAAAATATGAAACTTGGCCACAATGTAAATGATAATGAAATGGGTGCTCTCTAATTTTTTTGGAATTTTTGGATGCAGAATGAATTTGTTATGAATTTTTAAATGCAAACAAAATGATTTTCAATATTTAATTATAATAAATATTAAACCTACTTATTTTTGAGAGATAAAATTATCTAAGATCTATCACTAGGTGATGGATCTCAGAAAAATCCTAAATCTCAAAAATGTGGAGTCTAATACCTATTAAAAATTAAACAATGAAATATGCAAAATAATTTTTACAGAGCGAATTATACATGCAAATGCAAATATTTTTGGGCACAATGTTAATCAAAATAATCTCTATGATATTTGATTTTTGGGGAATTTTTAGATTCACGGTTAATTAAATAAAATTTGAAAAGCACAGACTGGGCAAAATATGGTAATTTCCACAGAATAATTAATTATTAATCAACCGATCATCACAAAAATGTCCATGACATGTCAAAATGTAGAGAATTAAAAGATGAACAAAATGGTATTTTTAAATAAATAAAATGATGGAAAACAGAGGTCTAAATTGAACGAGGAATGCAGGGGTACAGATGTAAATAAAATAAACAAAATATAAAAAGAATGAACTGCGGGGGGCCTAATTGCAATTACCTATAGTTATGGAGGCGTTTCTGCAAAATTCCCAGAGGTCACGTGCGAAACACGTGACCCTGGACTCGGTTGTGATAAGGAAGAAGGCCGGGGCTGGAATGTAATTGTCCATGCGTCACGTGCGGAGCACGTGACTCGGGGATGGCGTAGAGGATGACATCTCCCACGCACGTGCGAGGCACGTGCTGGGGTCTCGGGCTTGGAGCCTGGCCTAGCGTGGCTGTGGACGCAGCGGAGAAGGCCCGGTGGCGTGGGAGAGGGCCGCTCCGGTGGATCCTGGTGGTGTGGCAAGTCGGTCCAGGCGAGGGGGCGGAGAAGCCTGGTGTCTCGAGGGTGGAGCGGTGCGCCGGAGCTGGCGGTGACGAAGGTCGATGTCGATCGGCTGGAGCAGCTCCTGGGGGTGTCGGAGAAGACGAAGTCCCCCGCCCCGCGCGCGTAGCACGCGGCGGGGTCTCGGGCGTTGAACCCGGTCGAGTTCGGAGAAGATGTCGGTGCGGAGGCACTGCGGGCTGGTGTTGCTTCGACCAGCAGCCGGAGGCATTGGAGCTGTTGTGATGGGCGGCCGGCGACGGTGCTGTGGGGGCTCGGGTCCTGACCGGTCGAAGGCGAGGTGGAGAGGGTGTTTGAAGGAGTAATGGTGGATAGCGATGGAGTCCGAACGGAGAAGATGAGCAAAGCTCCGAGCGGAGCGAAGAGCTCGGAGGCGGAGAGAGAGAGAGAGAGAGATGGAGAGAGAGAGAGAGACAAAGGAAGGGGGAAGTACCTGGGGAGGATGGCTCGACGGCAAAGATCGGCCGGAGCTGTAGCAGTAGCTGGACGTTGTACTGCGACGAGGTAGAAGCTGCCTCGGATCACGCCGGCTGGACGAATGAATCGGTTGTCACGCCCGGGGACGTCCTGCTTGATGGATTGGCGGATAGGGAATGGGGGGTCGCCGGGGTTCTTTAAATAGGAGAGGGAGGCGGAGGTTGCGGAGGTCGGTTGGCCGGTGCGGGAGGCGAGGATAAAGGAGGGCGGTTGGCTATGTGGTCAAAGGGGTTGGCGGCCGGTTGCGAAGGAGGCGGCGGCCGTTTGGAAGAGGGCGGAGAATTCGGGGGAGATGCGATTTGGGGAAGATGATCAAGGGCCGTCCGATAGGCCGAGATCGGACGGCCCAGATGTCGACACGTGGCACGAAGAGGACAAAGGAGAGAGGGAGCGGGCGCACGTGCTGTGCGCCATGCGGGGGTGGCATGTGCGCTGCACGTGCGTGGTTTTTATTTTTTTATATATTTTTTTATGAATTTTATTTTTTTATTAAAAACGATAAAAATAAATGCTAGAAAACGCTGACACGTGGCGGCCTCTGGGGCAGCCACGTGTCAGCACCAAAAAAATCGAAGAGAAAATCTTTTGTAAAATAAAAAAGAAATAGTAAACGACCTCGGATCGAAAAAGTTCCTTCACAAAAAATGATTGTCTCGACGAGATCTACAACTTTCATGAACACATCAAAGCCAAAATCGGTCAAATGTAAAAAGTGAATTTTTGGGTATCCCATGTGCATAGAATACCTTGATTTTTGGGTTTTATATATTTTTTGGTCATTTTTAAACAAGATAAAAAATCTGGAAAAATATGGAAAAATCAAAGATAAATAAAAGACACTTTAATCTAATTTTTTGGATTTTTATTAATGAAGAAAATATATACATAAATTATAGGTCAGAAAAGCCGCGAAAATATACAATGTACAAAAGAGGCCCAAAACCCAACTTTCACATATTAGCTCCAATTCACTTGAACTTGGTCTTGTTTTGAAGGTACTTGAATGTGCATTAGTTCAAAAGTGAGTAGGATCAAATCGGACACTAGATGGGGAAGATATGGGGCTTTTAGTCCGAAAATCCTAAAACTAGGGTTTGGGTTTTTGGTCCACTTACCTGGGTTAATTATTTGTTTGTATTTTTTATTGATTCTTGTTAGTGAGGTTACACAGTGGAGGTGGTTTTTGTTTATGCGGTGTCAGCATGGAGGAGTTAAAAATAGGGGAAGTAAGGCTATTTACAGGTCATTTTTACTTGGATTTTTGGCTTCTTATTTTATGCAGAAATTAATGCTAAAATGCAATTCTTATGAAATCATGCATAAATGCTAATTATGCGAAATAAATGCAGAAATGCAGCTGATTTTGAGGGACTTGAGCTTAATTAATGAGACTTAGAGTGATGAATCCAAGATTCATCACATACCACCGTGAAAGAAATGGCTTGGTTGAAGTGTCTAATAATGAGATAAGACAATTTTACAGAAAACTATTTCTCTAGATAGGAAGAACTAGTCTCAGTTGTTGGACTTAGTTCTTTGGGTATATCAAACACCATACAAAACTCCATTGTAAACATCTCCATTTGGACTTGTACACGAGAAGTGTTGCCTTTTACTTGTGGAAATCAATCACAAGTAAATGGGTTATTAAAGGGGTTATTTTGAACCTAGAAGGAGCATGAGAGTAAAGAAAGGCACTGCTAGATGAGCCAATGATATACATGACTCGACCTTCTAAAGAAATGAAATTTACAAGAGTCAGATGAAGAAGTGTCATGATGCACATATCAACCATAAGCAATTTGAACTAGAGAAGAAAGTATAGTTATTCAATTCAAGGTTGAATCTATTTTCGAGAAAGCTATTGAGAAAACGGAAATTACCGTTTATAGTGAGAAAGGTGCATGAAAATGAATGAATAAAGATATCTGATTTATCCTCTAATGCAATTGTTTGGATCAATTGTCAGCACTCGAAGACGTATCTTGATCACGAACTGCTGACAATTGGAATTGCCCCTACCCATTTTGTGTAAGGGTGTGTTGACCATAAATTAGATTCTATGTCTTACACCAAAGTTGAATCATGTCTTGAACGTATTTGATTCCTTTTTATTTATTTTTTCTTTTGTTTTTCATCATTCATACAATTGTCTCTCATAAGCTTGTAGGTATACTTAGGATAACATGATCCTAAGTATAGGAGGTGGATAATCCACGTTGTTCATACGACCATACTCTTTCGAGAAGCAAAGATCCTGATCTATGTATGCTTATAGGCAAGAGGTGTCACTTCAGACATACATCTCCTACATGTAATCCATGGTGATAGAACCCTTCACCATAACGGGAGACAATGGATGCCATTTATATGATTAGCCTCCATAAAGCATTCATGTTTTAATTAATTATTATGAATGACATTCACATAACTAATTCTTCCAAGGGAATTACAACTCTATTCATAATAGAGTCTTTATTTTAATTAGATATAATAAATTTAATGATATAAAATTAATTATTAATCAAATTCAATCAACCAACAAACATTTCAGGTTTGCTTGATATTACTATATAGTATACACCATCACAAATGCGTATTATTTTGTATTTTAATAATTGGAGTACAACTTAACTTACTCATATTATTCTTTCCTCAGAAATAGATCCGTCCAGTATACTAGAGTCATGACAAAAGGGGGTATTTCCTTGACATGTAAGGCGCTAATTAGTAAACCAAGCCATCATACCCAGACTAGACATCTTCACCTTGAGAACGATACAAAATAATGCCCATGTACTTGTTGTTTTATCGATCAACTTTGATGATTGGTAGTATACTATACAATAATCCCTTAGAAATATTAGGCATCTTAAATCAAATTTGAGATCCTAAATTTCTAAGCATATCAAGCAGCCATGTTTTCCACGTAAAAGTTGTCCAACAACTATTGTAAGATAAACTTATGTTTTCATAAAACATACATTCAATAGGCAATGATATTTAATCAATTATTTTCACAAATATTAAGCATCGATTTAATAAAGGTAAATTCATAATTTCCATGATTTTCATTGCGTAATAAACACGTTAATCAAGAATATTTGATGGACCTATCATCATCCAACCCATCTCCACTAAAAATGGAATATCTACGGTAAACGGAGCCAGAATCGTCGGAAATAATTTTGAGCAATTTTGAGCAGTTTGCTGGTTTGGTTCTCTACTTTATTCAAGTGTTTATTTTATGTTTTATGATGGAAAAATAGTAAGAAAAAAATTATTTTCTTATCGATCCGTGAATACATTCAAAAATAATTTCATAGCGGGAATTCTTCGAATTTTAATTCATGCACTTTTGGTGCCAACATTTGGCTACAAATTTTCAGACATATTTAGAAATTCCAAATACTATTTACCTATTAAAAACCATGCCCAAATAGTGCATAGACATTAGATTTTTAGTTTAGTGAAAAACCAATTCGAAACTTCCATCTCATGCAAAACAATGAGTCCCAACATATCCGAAATACAAAACCTTGTTCACCTAGGGTTTTGGATCATATCCAAGACATTGACCAAGGCTCTGATACCACTTGAAGGTTATGAGCAAAACCTTAAGCGCATCATGGAAGCATGAAGATCACATCATGTGCGATCTGGAGGGACTAGTCATACTGGTCGCTCGTGGCAGCAGAATTAAAAAATTTTAAAGCGATGAAATCATATGATTCAAGAATACTTATCGAACCATTTCATCAATATCACAAAGAAGATATAGTAATACCTCCTGAAGCATGATTTCGATCAAAGTCTCTAAAGTAAGGGACCGCCTATCTCAAGTCCGACCCGGTAGAGGAGATGTTTGCGAGTGCATTGATGAGACACATCCTTCTTGCAGTCCAAGATGTAGATCCAAGCTAAAAATTTCCTGATTTCATTACATGAAATCTGAGTTCTTCTTCATGTGTAAGGAGCACCAAGGATGATGAAGATCCACGAATAGTCGAAGCGACAACACGACAGTGTAGTGATAATGATGAGTCTCTCTAGGTCAAGAAGTGGACGATCACTCTTTAGAGAGAGTGGGTTTGATGAGAATGAGAGGGAGAGAGAGCTTGCAAATTATGTTGTGTAAAAGAAGAGCTAGGTTTGCCTCTTCTTTTATAATATTTTGAGAGTCCATGGATCACAATTCATGTGCTACACAAGATCAATGGTTGAGATTGATTTGTGTTTTCATTCAATGGCCATGATTTTGTTGTACAAATTTACAATAACAAGTAATTTAATTTAAAATAAATATATATAATAATCATAAATATAGTTTAATTCAATCAAATAAATATGCATAGAAGTAATTGGAAGGAGGCAAGGCTCCTTCCAATAAAGTGGGGACAACCACCTTGATTTAGGACTCGAGGGTGACTGTCCACCCTCCCTACACGGAAGGTGCCTTCCTCTTCCAATTATGAGAGATTACATATCACAAATAATCCTTAGTTATTTACAACAAAAATTGTTGTAAATTAATTCAAAAAAAATTCCAAATTATTTTGTTATAATTTCAACCATTCCATTGGAAATTGTGAATCATATTCACACATTCAAAAAAATGTAAATTATATTTTCTTTTAATTGTCGAATATGAATCCAATCCACATCAACATTTTTATTATAAATACTATTTGTATATCTTTCTAATATATTATAAATCACATTTATAATTTATATGATTAATATGGATAGTAATATCCACGTTATTCATATCCATGATAATTAAATCATATTTAATAATCTTAGATCATCTTTCTCATTGCATCTCGATAATATGAATCACATTCACATTATTCATGCTAATTAAATCATATTTAATTATCAATTTTTCAATGCTCAGATATACAATTCAACAGTGGAATTATTCTTGAACTCTTTCAAGAATAATGCGCTTTCTTTGCTGATACATGGAGATGAGGAAAGGGCGATTGTATTTTCCACATATAGTGACTTTGATGTTGAGATCATATCTCAAATCCAGATTGCAGGACCTCTCAAAGATGCTAATCTTCTCATTGCATCCGAATCATATTCAGATCAATGTCCAACACTTGGAGTAAGATCAGATTACTTCTCTACTGAGAGGAGTCACTAAAACCTAGACATGTTTCATCAATCCCTCGGAATGGAAGTGTCATGGTTATACAATTGTTTATGATCACATCACCCTCAAGTATTCCTAATACCTATACATCCTATGTACTAGAAGATCTAGAATAAACCCGAAGATCCAAATCATTTTTATATTGTCTTCTTCAGTGTTTTATCATTATTTTTTTACATCGGGAGTTGGTATTGATCATACGCTTTCCAAAAGCATATATCATACCTACAAATTCTTCTCATGCTTCCAAAGCAAGATGGACATGCATGGAATTAGATTGGTCCCGATAACTCATGAGTGAGATCATGTTTTCCGGATCAGTAGTGAAGCTGTATAATCCCTTTAAGAGATCGTATTACGCATATGCCCTTGTATGCACACCAGCTCACTAATGTATAGACCTTGACTAGATCATAAATCTAATAGTATGCCAAATGTACATACTCAAACATATAGCAATACATATGTCTTTGATAAGAGGATGCATGCTTATATCATGACAGTATATGATATAGGTCTTTGTTATCTCAATCTCGTTAAGTCAACTATTTGACTTAACTTATCCGATACTTCCGAATCTTTATTTCTATGACAAGGACCGACATCAAGAGGCCAGTTACAGATCTACCTTTAGAGAATGAATGCCATCTCCTTCTCAGGCTAGAGATCATCTCTTAACAATCATTTAACGATGCTTGATGAGTCATCAATCTAACTCTTTAGATAACATCCAAGCACCAACCTCTATGATTCAACCATTGAGTCAATAGATGTATGATCAATAAGATGGCCATCGTACATAACCCTAATCATATTAAAGGGACCTTATAATGCAATCATTCATTTAATCTCTAACAGGGAGTGAAAAAAATCAATAATATTTATTGATATATCAAAGATTACAATAACATTTAATAACAGAAATAGTTCACCTAAGGCTCACATGGCTAACACCATCCACTAGCCATTGGCTCTCTAGATTGAGGCCCCTAAAGAAGTGTTGGAACAGACTAGTCCGAGGAATGTCGTGGTGAGGGCACTTATCCTATAAATCTCTAAGTCTCTCCTAGGCTTAATGGATATACTCGTGTGATCCTGTGGAGAAGTTATTAATTCTTTCTCGCATCTGGTTCAGATGACTCAAAGGATAGTATTTCTGGAGGAACGCGGACTTGAGTTCCTCCCGGTAGTCACGACATTCCCCAAGTGATTAATCTAGTAGAGAGCCTTGTCTTGAAGGTTGACGGGGAATACACTCATCTTGACTACGCCTAATGAGATGTTAGGGTAGTGAGTGGTGTGGTAGATGTGAGAGAATTATTGATAATGGATATACGGCTCGTCATTGGTATTCTCATGGAAGGACGGAAGAAAAGCCAGAAATTGCGACTTCAGTTCAAAATGTCTGTGGAAAATAGGGATCTATATCCACTGTATCATTTGGATGACGCCGGGATTATAGGCCTCTTTGAGAATAGGCTCATGAGCCTCTCCCCTTGGCTCATCAATGGGCCCTCCACAATGTCTATTTTCATGTTCATCATCATTTCCTCCTCCTCCTCCTCCTCTATTCTCTCTCTCTCCCCCCTCATATCATTCAGTATGTCTTGGAAAGCAACTTGGGCAAGATCCTGATATGTCAATTGTTGTTGGATAGACTGGATGGAAGCAAGCAATTGTGCATTGATAGTGTTATGAATCGGTTGTCCCTGATACGGTTGGTTTCGTCCCTTCACTTTTCCCTGAGGAGCAATCTCTGATTCAGACTTAGAGGAATTAATATGAATGGGGTCCAATGTTGTCTTTGTATTTGCACATGGAAAGTTACCTCGATCAGTCTGCCAAACTTGGCACAAAGTAGAATAGATTATCTGGAATTAGGGTCAATTCCAGATGTAAGTGAATGGAGCATTTGATATGAAGTCAAATTGATCTCCATCCGTGAGGGGCGAATGGCGGGAAACTAGTGATCATGATTTACTAGAATAAAGAAAGACATTGATGAGTCTATTGATCGGTTCACAAGATCCAAACCAGGTTATCGAGAATCACCTAAAATTATTGAAGGTGTCGAATTCATGGAATCGATGTCGGTGGCGACGGGGTCCCGACTAAACCATCCATGAGATGACATCTTGGATAGAAGCGGAGTGATGGGGAATGGAATATAACGATGAACAATAGATGGAGTGAAGAGGAAAACAGTGAAGGCTCAAAATAAGCGGGGTAGGAAGAAATAAAAAAAGATGAAATGAAAAATGGTGCTAGTGTGCAGGACTGGATCTTTGACCTAAATTCTAATTCATACAAACACAATACAAAATGGATTCACCAACCCAACACAAGTGAAGCCGTGAGTGTTCAACTATTTTTATCTTTTCAATTTTATAGTTATTTTCAAGCAATCTTATAGCACGTCCTTAGAGGCTAACCATATAGGAGAGTGAGTACTGTTAGAAAAGTATCTTGTACTTTCCACTTCCTCTGTAACATGTATCCTGCACTTTTTCAATAGAATCCTTACTACTGGGTCCGGATCCATTACTCGGCCAAAGAATAGAGGAGGAAGCCGAATGGCGAAACCATGCTTCCCTAAAAAAGGAGGTACTCATACATAAGATGGTGATGCAGACACATCCGTTAGGACATGGCCTAAGCTCAATCTTCAGATCAGTTCGAGTGTTTTACACAAGGCAAGAAAGAGTCGTCGACAAGGCCCTACTCGCCTACATATGATAGAAGAGCCAATACTTCATGAATCTAGTCAATAACATGGCAATTCTGAGGATGGGTTTTGGGCTCTAATCCTTATAGGTCATGACTTACCTAGTCTGGATAGTATCCGGAAACAGTTTGGGCTTTATGTACCCCAAACAATGACGGTTCATTACGAAATTTAATGTTGTCATAATTTATAAAATAATATTCTTGTTTTAATGTTTGATTTTCACTTTTTTGAGTATTTTTCAAAATAATTCTCCAAATGATTTTTTAGGTTTTCTTTAAATTTTTAGGTTTTGTAAAGCTAGGAGAAAAGATGGAAAAGCAGTGCAAGTTGATACTGAGATGGGAATCACACCTTAGTACCTAATGATGCATGCAAAATGAGAGGACTTACTGTGCTTCCTAGCTCTCTCCATGTGTAATGCAAGACAGAAATTTAAATTACTATGCATGCAAATGCAAATGGTGAAATTGCTCTTAGCAGGAATTGATATTTAGCGTGAAGAACAAATTTATTTGAGCGAAGGCCACATGTAGAATCTATAGGTGCATGCATATATTAGGTGTTTGACTCTATTTTACTCGAACAAGCAGTTCCTAAAATCTAAGGGCTCATTCACATAAAACAAAGGAAAATAAGGTAAAAAACTCAAAATGTGGAAAACAAAGAAAAACAAGTGGAAAATATGGATAATAAAATGTAGAAATATAAGAAAATGTGGAAAACCGATGAGGCCTCTAGGTGAACAATCACCCGAGCAATGGACCTCGGACTATGAAGTATCCAAAAATGTCCAGAGTACCTATATTATTATAAATTAATAATGAAAAATAAAATTTATCTCTCTCACCAAAATAAAAAGCTACACTAAGAATTGTGTTTCTCTCTCCATGTCTCGCTTTCTTTCTCTCTCCAATCAACCTATAGAGAAAAGGTTCATTTCCACGTGTCTCGAGTGCATTGGCTTCGTATGAAGTTGCCTTCACCATGCAGTCCCTAACAAAAAATACAATAAAGAAGATAGTCAGACACAAATAAGACAATTATTTAAGAAAAGAAATAAAAAGAAGAAAAAATGCAAGTGAATATGTATGCTAAAACCAATCCTACTTTGCTCCCCAACAATGACACCATTTGATAGAGAGGTTTCTACAAGGGTTCCTGATGCATTTCTTGGAGGGCTTGCGTTGTCCAACAAGCTGGATCCGGCAATCGCTGTGTCGGCCGCTCTCTCAGTACTCAGAACATGATCAACCTATCAAATTAACAATCAAAGCACAACGTATTATTAATAAAAGCAATTTTGTAAGTCGGATTTTTTTTTATTTTAAATCTACAAAATAATTGTATAGTGAATAGGTGTAGAGTGTCAAACCACAGAGGGCAAATACGTATATAGGAGTATTTATTGGTCTAAAAATAAATAACAAATGTTGTTTTTTAATTTTTTTTTGCTTTTTTTATTTTTATGGGTTTCTAGTTATATTTATTTTTTTATGGATTTTTAAGTATTTATATTTTTTGTTTTAAATTTATACTTTTTTCTTTTTAAGTTTTTTCTAATTTTTAGTTTTTTTTGTTTTTAAGATATAATAAGTACATATATATATATTTAAGAATATGTATAATATAAATACTATATATGATATATATAATAAATATATAAAAATAAAAAAATACAAATAAGAACATTCCTTTTTTTTAATGTTTTAAATATATTTAGAAATATTTTGTAATAATAATAATAGTAATGTATATGAAAATTTTAAGTACATATAGAATATATAGGGTTTTATGTTTATAAATATAGCTATCTAGAGTCAAAAATTATAAAAAATAATACTTTTATCTTATGTATATTTTTCTCTATTTTTATGATTTTCTGATGATTTTTGCTAATTTTTATGTATTTTTAAATTTATAACACTCCAAAATAAGGAGCTAATAAATAATTTGAATTGTTTTGAGATTTCAAAATAAATAATCAGTTCAAAATTACTCAAAAATATTTTTAATACGTACTATATAAAATAAAAAAAATATACAATAGAAAACTATTTGTTTTGAATTTTATATAGTTTTTACAATTTATTATAGAGTTAGTATGGTTTGTCTATATTTAAGGTTTTTCTATTTTATTTTTTGATTTTTTGTCTAGGTTTATATTATACAGTAATATAAAATATATGATTTTTTGGGATTTTTAATTTTTTTTTATATTTTTTTTGTATTTTATGAACATACTGGGAGTAAATAGCTTCTAAACGATTTTTGAAATTAAAAAAGCAATAAACTGCTAAAGTAAAAATATGGTGAACAAACACAATGTTAAGCCGTTAACACCATTTTCCAAAAATTTTAAAAACATGGGAGCTATTTAATGAAAATAAAAATGCAATAAAATAATTTACAAGCCTGGTATGGGTAATTTTACAATAAAAATAAATGATAAGGGCTTCATGCAAAAATACCAAAATCTTTACACGTATTTACAAAGTTCCAGGACTAAACGTAAATTACTAAAGTTGGAAGAGTACCCTCGTAATTTGCCTAACTCACATGGAGGACCACATGAGATGATCTTGCATAGACTGATATGCAATATTCAATAAAGTGCAAGGGTCCTTGCAATTTTTACACAAAAGTTTCTAATTAATTTAATATTTACATAACCTTTGGATGAATACAAAAAGGCACAAGGGGCCTATGTAAATTACCTCTTTAAAGGTGCTTCATTGGATAGAAGGAAGCTTCCACATGGCACTATTATTGGTCAAGGGCGCGTATCGCTTTGACTTTAATCAACATCCTAGATTATATCTAGGTCAAAGGCTCAATCGGATGACAAGGGGATGGTCTGGATGAACATGCAAGAACAACTACTCAAGCGACCTTCAATCGATGAAAGCTCCCCGTCTCAACCTCCTCTAATGACGATGACCAACTCTTTGGCTTCATAGAAGCTTTCTGCGCATGTAGGACGTCTCAATCAGCCCCGGGCTCCATCAGAGGGAGCCTGTAGGTCTATGCCACCTGGAGATCTATTTGGAGACTTGATTCTTGCTCCATGTGGATGCATACTCTTTATTCCCGAATAAAAATGGTGACATGCTTGAGCTAAAGGTGTTCGACCTGAGGGTAAATCTTAATAACAAGGGAATGAGTGAGATGAAAAGGTCCGGCGAAGGCAGAGGACGTGGACTTCAATCGGACTCGATTCATGCAAGACTGAGGTGGAAACAAGGGGTTTGATGGAGAACATACTGAGGATGAAGATGATGGCAAATGGGAGTCAGAATAGCAGAGAAGCATAGTGAATTTGGTGTTGGAGCTTAGACAGGGTTTCATACTTGGAGTAGATGGAGCTCACCGGAGCTGGCTGGTGTACCTTGGATAACCATGTTCCACTGCGTTATCCTCGCCATGGAGGCTGGGGAATTGATGTTGTCACCAACGACTCAACCCAGAAGGGTCCTTCAGGGGTTACGGTAGTGAAAAGGAGATCAAAATTTAAAAAGGGGGCGGATGTCAAAATTTATAAGCATGGTGATCGAGCAAAAAGGTGGGGAGATGGCGTGAAAGAGGAAGAGGGTAGGTGAAGATTTAGGCATAGGCGACAGAGAGGGAAGTTAGGGGAGAAGGATTGTGGGGCGCTCAAGGAGGAAGGAGCATGGAAGAAGGCCAGAAAAATGGCAAAATTCAGAGGTCCAAGGACCTCTAACATAATCGGGGGTGGGGCAAGGACTGTTGACTAGAGGTCAACAATCGGGAAGCTCTAGTTGGTCCACGTGGACCACACAGAAAAATGGGATCTAAAAATGGATTATAAAATCGATTAATAAGAATAAAATATTTATTTATTTTTTAATCAAAACATGAAAAATATGTATAATTTTATGTAGTATTTTTAAGAAATTTTTATTTATTTTTTCAAATTAAATGAAACCATCTTCGTTAAATAAATAATTTAATTTTATGAACAATAAAGGTAAGTTTGGTGAATTTTGGATATGTATGGAAAAAGATTCATATCTATAAAGTTTTCTTTACATCTTTTTAATCGATATCTCTCGGACACATTGTGCATTATTTTTTAATGAAATACTTTTTTATTTTCCTTTGTATTTTTCTTTCTTTTTTTATGTACAAGTTTAATATTGAGGGTTTCTTGATTTGAGGTATAAAAATAAGAAGTAAAAATGGATCCCAAAATATAATAATTGGGCTATAAAATCAAGGTTTATGTGTTATGTAATCTGTATAATTGGTTGTCATATCTCCCACTCCTTTATTCCTTGGCGACCAAGTCATCATGATGATTAGGTCTTGGGGTCTAGGGTCATTCAGTGTCTTTGATACTTACTTTTTTCTTTTCTTCCTTTATTCTTTTGTTTTTCGATTAAGTACATTATTTTAGAGTATTTTATGTGAATTGTTGAGTATTATTTTGTATAAATTAATGTTGTATACATGCATTTAGCTAGGGATTTAAGGCCAAATTGAACGAATAAAGGTGATGAAATGGAAATTCATCAGTATGTCGCCTTGATTCCCCGATACACCGATATTGTGAGTTATCTTGTCTCCAAGATAACTCTACAAGATTGACCAAAGCTACAATTTGACAAGTTCTTGTCAGATATACAGCTTTAAAAGTGGGAAGTTCCTTATCTATTTCAAGAGGGAGCATATTGCATCTGGAGAAGTTGTATTCCTAAGGAGGAATATACCAGTGTCCTAGAACAATGTCACAAACTCGAAGTAGTAGGACATCATTGTCGAAGGAGAACTGTAACAAAGTGCTTCAATGTGGCCTCTAGTGGCCAACTCTCTTTAAAGGTGCTATTGAGTATGTGAAAGGATGTACTGACTGCCAGAAAATAGGCGTCACCATCATCTCTAAGGATACCATGCCTCTTAAGTATATTCAGATAGCGTATGTCTTTGATGCAAGGGGTGTCTGCTTGATGAGTCCATTTCTAAAAAGTGAGTTTCGAGTACATCTTGCTTGCTATCAACTATGTCATTAGTTGGGTGGAGGTTGTCCCACTCGACCCATTGATGGAAGCAAAATCTATCGTTTCCTCAAACATAACATCGTCTCAAGGTTCGGGATTCTAAATATTATAATATCATTTGGGGGAAGCCCTTTCATTAATAAGGAAGTAAAGAAGTTGACAAAGGAATGCGATAATGAACATTGTGTTGCCTCTCCTTACCACTCGCAGACCAATGGCTTGGCTGAATCTTCAAACATGATGATTAAGACTATTTTGCATAAACTTGTGTGCCTTGATAGGGAGAACTGGTCACAATTGTTTGATTCATCTCTCTGGGATTATCGTACTGCGTACAAGTCACCGTTAGGCATGTTTCCCTACCGCCTGGTATATGGCAAGCCATGCCACCTGCCTATGGAACTCGTCTACAAATCTTTATGGGCAATCAACATGTGTATCTTGGATTCCAAGAAAGCTTGAAATAATAGGAATCAGAATGAACTGACTACTTGAATTCAGAAACTATGCATACGACAACAATCTAATGTATAAGGAGAAAGTCAAGAAGTGACACGATAAGCATATTAATGAATCTCCATTTCATCACTTATATTCTTTCATTTTGGCCTTTCATTCATAGCTATATGCATGTAAATAACATTATTTTGCAAAAAATAACTTCTCTTATTTATTGTGTAAAGTATAAAATAATGTATCTAAAGTGAAAATAAAAGAATAAGAAAAATAAAACGAAAATGAAATGAAATATCATAGGTATTGAATGACTCTAAACCTCGAGACCTAGGCATCATGATGTCTGGGTCAATAAGGAATAAAGTAGGGGGAAATAAGGGCTAAAGATACACTAAAACCCTAATTTATTTTCCCTAATATTTGAGTTTTGGGACCTATTTTATTCATTATTATTTATAAATCAAATCAATATATTTTTTACATGAAAGTTATAAAAAATATATAGAAAAATATAAAATTTATTTCACACAAAAACAATGCATATTGTACCTCCTACACTCTAAATAAAAATACAAAATCCCAACTTCCCAGACCTATATCACCTCCATATGAAGTCAAAATTCATCAAAATCACATTTAATTGCATATAACTTTTTATTAGTTATTTAATGAAGGTGATTTCATTTGATTTGGAGTTATGATGTAGAAGTTAGGTTTTGGACCCCTATTGTATCGTATACCTGAAAAAAATAATCATCTTATTTATTCTTTATAATTTTCATGATTTTATATTTTTATAATTTCATAAATATTATTTATAGTATTATACATAATTGGAATAACATAAACCATAAAAAATAGAATAAAATAAAATAGTACACTAAAATACATAGATGAATTACCTATACATATACTTATATAATAAATACATTTCTTTATTAAGTATATAAATAACTTCAGAAAAATATAATAAAAATATATTTAAGTGTATTTAAATAAGTTGTAAATATAGAAATTATTCATATAAAATAATATAATTCAAATAAAAAATATAAATAAAATAAATGATATATACGTAAATATACATATATGAATACTTATAAAAAATAACTTATAATAAATCAACTCATAAAAATAAATAAAAATCATATTAAAATACTACCTAAAATAACAAATATTTTTTATGTTTTAATATAAAATAATAAAACCATTTTCTATTTTATTATGAATTAATAAACTTTTTATTTTTCTTGGTATCCTCTTCTTGGCTAAGGTGGACCAATGTGGAGTGAGTCCACGTTGACCTCGGTCAACTGTTCATCCCTCCCAAGGTCTACATCTGACTTGCCTACACCCTCCTCTTCCTCGATTTTCCCCTTTGATTATTTCATTATTTTCAATCGAAGTCATCTTGACTTTTGACCCTCGATCCTTGGACTTTCACGTCCAAACATCTTCTCGATAGATGAGCATTTGAATTAGGCACAATCTTCGAGCCAGCCTTGCCCTATGCATATACCTTCCTCCGGCCACCATTTGAATTTGATCTCCCTTAGCCCCTCGAAATCCCCGAAGTTCGTGTTGTGAAGCATCATGGTGTCAGCAAGATCTTCAAGGACCACTTTGGCTTGGACAAAGAGGATATGAGGTTGAAGATTCTAGCTCTGCCGGCTAGCTCCGCCATGAGCTCCTCTCCCAGCTCCTGCAGGCAGGTGAACATCTATTTCCTTGCATTTTCAGTTCCTAGAATTAGCATTAGGGTAGATTATATTTTATTTTATAGGGAATTTAGATTTTATTTTGTTAAAAATAAAAATCACAGTTCACCCGAGCTGAACTGAGGCGAACCTATCCATCCTACTACGACCATGCTTCGCCTCATTTTTCTACTCCATTTCCTTTCCCTTCACCTTCTCTTTTCCCTGGACACATCATTTCCACCTGATCTTGCTCAGATCAAGAGATTTGTTCTCCTCCTCCGTTGCCTCATCGAGAATGCCACCTCAATCCATTCCTACTCTATTCTGCTCGCCAAGACCTCCGGTACCTTTCTCTTCCTTTGCTGGACTAACACTGCACGTACTGGAGGCAAAGGACCCATGTGTGGGATGATTTTGTCGAAGAACATATACTTGGAGCTACCACTCTTCACTGGCCTTCGAGGACCTCATCGATGGTCCATGGAGCCATTGAAGCCATCTAACAGGTCCGGAGTGCTTCCAGGCACCCTCGTGGCCATTTTGCAGCACTAAAGACCGTCAGAGGACACATCCAGGCCCGATTGAAGCTCGGAAGAACATGTGTTCTTCCCTATTCTTCTAAGTTTCTTCTCTTCCATTCGATTGCGTTCGCTCTCTAGATCAAGCAGTATTCGTTAGATGCTCGTGCAACCAGCCGTCAGATAATCCACTATCTTCTATACTCTAGTGTCTACTATGAACTATCATCGTGCAAGTAGGAGTCGACGCGTGTCAAGTGGAAGCTCCCAACAACTGGATCGCGCACCATGGGGGTAATTTTGCATGCTACCCTTGTAGTTTTTGTATTTCATATTTAATCCAGAAACATTCATCAATAGTGTAAAATATTTTAAATATTTTGCATTTCACCCCTCATACTTTCCATATTTGCACATTGGACCAATCCACATCACCTCACGTACCCGTGCGCATGAGGGGACTATATATTTTGCACTTTGGCCCTATGTTATTTTATACATTTTAGATTAGTCCCCATTTTGGAATATCAGTGTAATATTTTTGGGAAATTTAGCATCTGGATCCCTATCCTTTGTATTAATTGCAAAAACAGCCCTCTAGGTATAGATTATTAGAAATATTTGGGGAAAATACAGTTTTGGTCCTAAACTTCTTTAGGGTGTTTATAAATGGTACCAAGACTTTAAATATTTGCATGAATACCCCTGTCAGGCTATATTTTCTTTTTGTGGATTTTATTATTGTTAAAAACAACTCTTGATCCCCAAAATTCATAGAAAATTAGGATAAATACCTTATATAATATTCTACCACATATAATTTTACTAAATTATTTTACCCTATATTTCTATTTATGAAAAAAAATAGAGCTACTTTTTAATATCTAGCGAAGAAAATACAAAAAATATGGAAATATTTTGAGAAATTCTATAAAAAATTATTATTTATTTATTATGGTAGTTTAAACATAAATAAATAATGAAAAATAGAAAGAGAAAAACACTAAAAATTAAAAAACTCCAAGATTCTTATAAAAATTATAAAAAAATTTACAAAAAATCCAACAATACTTGTTTTTTTAGTAAATTTTGTTTATTATATTTATTATGTATTAAAAATAGTTTTCAAACATTTTGAGGCTTTTTGATATTTTATATTCCACAAAAATTCAGCATATTTATTCTAGTCTTCGTTTTGAATTTTTAATTCAACTAAAAATAAAAAATAGTAAAAATCATAAGAGAATACCAAAAAAATCTAAAAATGCAAAAATATTTTCTTTTGTGATTTTTTGGTATTTATAGGGGTATTTATGGATATAAAAGATATATATTTATTTTTATATAGATATATTTACTTATATTATTATTTATAATTATTATAAAAAGTAAAAATAAATAGGAAATTTAAAAAATAAAATATATAATATAAAATTAAATACAAATGAAAAATAAAAAAACAAAAAATGCAAAAAAATAAATAACTAAAATCCCACAAAAAAATAAAAAATCCCAACCAATCCCAAAAAACATTCATTATCTTTTGAGCCAATTTTATTGTATATATTGCATTCTCCCTGTATTCAAAACCCTACCATAGTTGTTACTATACACATTTCATTATAGGGTTATAATAAATTTTGATTTGCACTTGCGTGCATTGCCTCATCTTTACATTGTGTGGGTTGATTGTTGAAAAGTTCAAGTTTAGTGAGTGGTCGCCAAAATGATATTCTATCTTCGCTTTTCAGTGAGGATATCATTTTAGACCCTCGCCAAATCCATGCTCTTCAAATGGCACCGTTGCCGGGGAGAAAAGCGTAGGATAGAATTTTGGTTTCATTTTCATTTCACTATTTCTCTTTATTTGATATAATTATTTATTATGCTATTCTTTTCTCTTATATTTTTCTTATAAGGGACATCGAGACGACGACTACCGCTTAGGTGGTTGGAGAACCCGAGTGAAGAAGACTTGGCCCTTTTACTTGTTGACCAAGAGGAGAGAACAAGCGAGATAAATAGGGAAATTTAGCATAGCCTTCATTTTATTTTTGTGAGAGTGTGACATTTATTTTTTGCATTATTAATTTGTAATAATTCATGTGGACTTGGACTTGGACATTTGGGCCCAATTTCCAAGTGTTTGTTTACTTGGGGTCTCACTAGATTTTCTCATGTTTTCATCACCTTTATTTTCTTTGTTTCCTACGTTTTGTGTTTTCCACCTTATTTTTATTTGTTTTGGGGAATGAGCTCTTAGTTTTGTAGGATTTCTTCCTCAATAATCTAAGTTCAAACCCTAATAGACTGCATGTACCTATAGTTCTATGTTTGGACTTAGATCAAACTTAATTGTTGAATAATTGACTTGAAACCGCGTGTCGTGCAAGGTCTCCATACAACGCTTGCAGGACTCATTGTGCTGGACACTGAGGAGCCTCCAAAACCACACTCTAGGTTTATGTTCATGTATTTAGCATTTGGTTCACCCTGTTAATAACAATTGTTGTTTAGAGTGACTTCTTCTTGTGCATATCGGCATGTAAATTAAGTTTATAAATTCCTATTATGAATCCCGCATGGCGAGAGTTGGGAAGCATTGTAAGTCTTCTATCTTTGCATGCATCATTTGATACGAGGGTAGATTTCCATCCTTGTGTCCACTTGCATTGCTTTGCCTCTGTCTTCCTCTATTTTTGGATAACATATGAACTTAAAAAATCCAAAAAAATGTTAGGCATTTGATAGTTAAAATACTCAAAAAAAGTGAAAATCAAAAAATAAAACAAGGGGACTGTTAATTGCACTTTGACCTAAAACTAAATTTGTAACGAACAACATTGTGTTGGGGTTCACAAATCCCATATTGTATTCATGTACAATCTAGACAAAGTGAGGCATGACCCTTAAGGAATAGAGCCAAAGCCCGATTTGTGGCTGCGTCAACTACACCTGGGACCGGCGAAGTATTGGCCCATATATCGTACATGACCGAGTAGGGCCTTGTCGATGACAGTGTTCCTGCCTTGTGTGGAGCATCTGATTTAGTTTGAAGTACTAAGCCTATGGAACACCCTCACTGGTGTGTCTGTCTCATCCGTTTGCATCCGAGTACCTCACTTGCGATGGAAGCAGTGGTTTCTCCTATCAGCTTCCTCTCTCTTTTCTTTGGCTGAGTAGCCACCCAGGATCGGTATTGAGGATCTCAAAAAGTACAGATCACATGATACAACGGAGGTGGAACAAGTACGGGGATACTTTCCTGGTTGTACACGCTCTCCACTAGGGATAGCTGATAAGGACTTGTGACAACTTTTTTCTTGAATCAATAACCCTAAAATTTAAAAGATTAAAATTGTAAAACTCTTATGGCTTCAAATTTGGTTGAGTCGGTGGATCAAATTTTGTTTGGTGTTTGCTTGTTAGATTAGTATTCAAAGATCAATGCCCCGCGCACTGCATATGTTTGCCTTTCTTCTTTTCATACTTCCTCTTTGACCCTTGCTCAAAGTGAGCTTCTAATGTTTTCCACTCCATTTGTTTCTTGTTCATCACTGCATCCTTCTTCCAACTCGATCTTCTCTTTTCTCTCGAGATGAAATCTCCAATATGACTTAGTTGGGACTCCACTGACACCAACATCGATTCCTCGAGCTTGACATCCCCAATAATTCAGGGTGATTCCCAGCTACATGATTCAGACTCCGTGAACCACCCTTAGGACTAACCGCTTCTTCTTCACCCAAATTGGGAAAACTCTCTTGCTGAGTTCTGTCCTTTTTGGATGGAGATTGATTTCACTCCATACTCCCCTTCATCCTTAATGAGACCTAATTCTGAATTATTCTCTCCATATGGAGCTTGAATACAGACTGATCGGGATGTATTTCCTATTTCAGATCTTGATCCCATTCTTGAGCCCGTATCTTCGTAGTCAGCATCGAAGATGGCCCCATCATTAAGAGGAAAGGGACCTCTGTAGCAAAACACAAAGCAAGATACAGAGCAGGGTGCTTTCCTAAGCCAGAACGAAGTCAACAATCAGCTATTGGCCTCCATTTAGGCCATTCAATAGTGACTTATTGACCAAGATCTAGCTCAAGTCACCTTCCAACATATGCTAGATGACCTCAGGAGGAGATGGAAAGAGAGGGAGACACCTTGAGGAGGAGATGATGAGGAGGATAGCGATGATCGCTTTGTAGATGGACCTCATGGAAGCAGGAATGATGAATGTAGAGGCTGACCCAATCTAACCCTCAAGCAATCATATAATCTAGGGGCAGGTGTATCAATGAGTGGTTCCAGATCCCACCGATCCATGGATATTTCAACCTGAAGTCGCATCTCCTTTCACTCCTTCCTAGATTTCATGGGAATTCAAACGAGGAGTCGTACATCCATCTACAATGGTTCGTTCGCATCTGCATCACGACACACTACCCTAACATCCCTTTAGGCATAGCCAATATGTCAGCCTTCCCATTCAGCCTTCAGGGCAAAGCACTGTACTTGATCAACCATCTTGTTAAGGTGGTGATGATCTTGGTGGACTAGAAATCAGCTTTCATGCACAAGTATTATCCTCTCGATTATCTCAATATCACTCGATTATCTCAATATCATGCGGACGAAGATCTCTAGCATCTCTCAAGGACACCAAGAATCCTTTTATGAGACAAGGAAGAGGTTTAGTGATTTATAGAGAGGTGCCCCTAAAATAACATCCTGAGGACCAACCTAGTCCAACACTTCTTTAGGGGTTTGACAGAAGCTAGTCAACGTATGGTTGATGCCGCCCGCAAAGGATCTTACTTCAACAAGGTTGAGGACATAGTTTGGAAAATTTCTAAGTAGATAGCCAAGGGAGAGGCTGTGTTATCATCATCTCGTACCTTCCAGATTCAACCGCCACCACAGGTCCTCCGCAAGAATTTGAACATGGTAGATATGCATGAAGTCGACAAGTGTGGCAACTCTGACCTGACCATCATCGAGAACCACCTATCGAAGGTAGACATCATTGAGAAGAGATCTCAGGACCCAGAGAAGCTTGTTAGGATCGATCAAAGAATGAAGGTCTTAGATAAGCTCGATATCATCACTAAGAAGATGGAGCTGCTGGTGAACACCATCAGCACCTCTAACATCGTGACAGCCACACCTGAGCCTCCACCTAAGAAGAAAGAGCAGACATAATCAAAACTGCCTCAACCGAGTCGTAGCCAACCTCTGGTCAAGTACTTATACTACATACAAGCCTTGGAGAAGCAGCTGCCACTACTGCAGACTCATATGATTGTCTACCATCCGCCTGAGTACCAGCCATCATTTCTCGAGTCTTGTTATCCATGCCCCCCACACATCTAAGAGGTGAGTGTCGTTTGTGGTAATGATCAGCAGTTGACCCATCCTCAGGGACAATCGCAGGGTCAGAACCAGGCCAACCTGTCATTTCACCAACAACAAGGAGGGCGGAACATCCAACCCAACCCAGCCCAACAGCAACCTCCGCAACATGGATACAACTAGAGGCTGAACAACTACTAGTAGTAGTCCAGATACTGCAATAAGTAGTACCAGCAGTCTATTGCTCAGTACCATCACCAATACTCCTCTCCGCAATACCAACAACACCCTGCTCTTCCTTCTCCTCCTCACCAATCTCAGGGTTACTAGCAGCAACCTCCCTCCTATGAGAAGAATCAGCGGTCCGATCAGGCTGAACCTTTTGAGGTTGCCTGGTTAACCCAACCATGGATTGTCTAGCTCAGCTTTTGAAAAACATGTCTATGATGATCCTAAAGACAAATGACTTGATGGCCTCCAAGACTGTCATTCTAGCTCAGGTCAAAGTAAACTTGAATAACTTCCGTCGTAAGGAACAGGTAGCCTGCAGTGTCCTACCTGATTCAGGTGAAAAGACTTTCTTTTTATCTAATGATGTAATCCTAAAGAGCGGTAGGACACTCCAGCCATCTACGACAGTGAAGGGAAAAAGAAAAGTGTCTGACAGTGTGTTGTCGGACAGGCCAGCACCAGGGCAAACATCAGTTTTGGATGGAGATGCACCAAAGTCAAAAATACAAAAATGTAGAAAATACAAAACACAAAAGGAGAGCAGCAGTCCTAGTGAAACCGCACTAGCCTTGGGATGCCAACACCTTCAATAGTGCCAGAGCTACCAGATGGATCTGAGCCTGCCATTTTCGGTCCACAACATGTAGATGAATTTGATTCTTTTTGCCATCTACCTGTACAGAATTAGATGAACATAAACTTGAGTGAAAATATTTTTGATAGTGTAGATATGCCTTTTCCTTCTGCAATTAAATCAAAAATGGAAAAAAATTGAAAAATGCATTGTCTGATCGCAAAATAGTCCAAATTTTACAAAACTTGATTCTTGAAGTGACATTTTTAAAAGTCATGGAGTATATGCCTGCAGTGATACAAGAACTTAAAGAAGAATGTACAACAAATTGTACGAGCCACAAGAAGAAGAAACCAGAGACACATAGTTTGACTATTGTAACTGTAAATGCCATCAGCAATCTCCTGCATAAGATGAAAGATAAGGGAGTACCGCTCATTAGATGCACTATCATCAATCAGGAATTTGAGGTCACTTTGCTTGACAGTGGTTCTTCTATCAAACTTTTGCTGGCATTAGTACTCACACAATTTGGGTTAGGTCCGCTCAAGCCAAGCAAGATGATTCTGCAATTTGCGAATCGATCAATCAAGCGACCTAAGGGCATGTTATAGGATGTAATCATCATTGTTCAAAGGATGCAATTCCCTGTTGATTTCATTGTCCTGGATATGGACACCTCCGCACCTCTTTTCCATACCACGATCATCTTTGGCAAATCGTTCCTTCGAAAGGCCGAGGCAGTAGTGGATTATGGCACTAGAAAGATCACATTCCACTCTAGCACAGATAAGATACAGATGGAGATCATTCATGAGATGAAGCCTACAGAAGTTGTGTCTGAGATGAGAGTTCTTGAATTTCAATGTTTTGAGGACTATGATTTTTTAGCAGAGTTTAGAGATACAGATCTATTTTTGAATGATAGAGAAACCTCGGACTTCCTCTCCCCAAAGGAAGGATGGGAAAGCACAGCCAACTGGCTGAGGTCTTTGATGAAATTTGTGCTGATGTGCCATTAGAAGAACTCGAACAACCCCTCTCGTCTAAGCAGGAAGATTTCATTGCAGATCTGTGTGATATACTGAACAATGAAGCTTAATTGCCAAATGTGGATAGACAACAATTGAAAGAAATAACACATGCAGTTGTCATCGAAGTCACCACTGAGGTAGTTCCCACACCACCAGGGCTCTAACCTTTGCCCTGCAACATGAAGTACACCTTCCTTGTAGGAGAACCAAATATGTATTCGATCATTATCAATGCTCATTTGACTGAAGACTAAGAATCTCATCTGATGGAGGTTCTTGAACGAAGCTGCAAGGCGATAGGCTTGAAGATATCGGACATCCATGGGATCAACCCATCCTTATGCTTGCATCACATCTACTTGGAAGAAGATAACGAGCCTTTCCATCAATTCTAGCACCGACTGAATTCGAACCTCTGAGAGGTTGTGATGAAAGAAATTTAGAAATTATGCGACGAGATATTCATATATCCCATCTCCGACTACAAGTGGGTGAGTCTCCTGCGCATAGTGCCAGAGACCAACATTGTAACCAATGATGAAGGAGAGGAGATTCTGACTAGAGAATCGAAATCCTAATGAGTCTATGTGGATTACAGACGTCTCAACCACGCCACCAAGAAGGACCATTTTCCATTACCCTTCATTGACCTGAATCTCGAGAGAGAGGTCACGAAGTAATATTTTTGCTTCTTGAATGGATATTCTAACTAAAATCAAGTGGTAATCGTGCCTGAAGATAAAGAGAAGACCGCGTTCACCTATCCTTTTGGGATGTACACCTTCTGATGGATGCCATTCGGACTGTGCAACGCCCCCACTTCATTTCAGAGATGTATGCTGGCTATATTTGCAGACATGGTGGGAAATTTTATTGAGGATTTAATGGGAAATTTTTTGATCTACATGGATTCATTTGATCAGTGTCTTGATTATCTAGACCATGTTCTGAGGAGGTGTTGTGAAGTAAACCCCGTGCCCTCGTGGGAGAAGAGCGATTCTGTGGTGACTGAAGGGATCATGCTTGGTCACATTGTATATAAACATGGTATGATAGTGGATCGATCCAAGGTGGAAGTAATTTTGAAACTCGAGCCACTAACCAATTTGAAATAGGTCCGATCATTTTTGGGGCACATTGATTTATATCGATGATTTATCAAGAACTTCAACAAGCTTGCCAAACCGTTGACAGAATTGCTAGGCAAGGAGACCAATTTCATTGTAGATGACTGTGTTCACCAAGCCTTTAATCAGTTGAAAGATCTGATCAAACATGCTCCTATCCTACAGCCATCTGGGTGGTCTCTACCATTTAAAATCATGATGGACACATCTGATTTCGCAATTGGTGTTGTCTTAGGATAAAGATGGGATGGAGTTCCATTTGTTATTTATTATGTTTTTCTAACAGTGGATGAAGCTCAGAAAAATTTTATAGTGATAGAGAAAGAGCTGCTAGTCGTAGTGTTTGCCTTGGAGAAGTTCAGATCACATCTCCTCGGATCAAGAGTGATTATGTACATTGACCATTCTGCCATAAAGTACCTTCAGAGGAAAAAGGATGCCAAGCCTCGTCTAATTCATTGGATCTTTCTACTTTAAGATTTCAACTTGGAAATTCATGACATACAAGACATCAAAAAAATAGGTGGCGGACCATCTTTCCCGAATCGTCAATGTAGAGCCTCCTGAGCATAGTTCAATTACAATCATAGAGACCTTCACGGATGAGGTAGTTTTGTCTGTATCCTATCTCCTCGGGTATGCATATATTATGAATTATCTTGTCTCCAAGAAGACTCCGCCAGACTGATCGAATATCAAACGAGACAAATTCTTGGTTGACATTCATTTCTACCAGTGGAAAGAACCACATCTATTCTGAAAGGGTGCAGACTGCATATGGAGGACGTGTATACCTCAAGAGGAGATTATGGGTGTCCTAGACCATTGTAACAAGCTCGAAGCCGATGGACACAATTCTAGAAGGAGAACAACGACAAAAGAGCTTCAATGCGGCCTTTAGTGGCTAACTCTATTTAAGGATGTAGATGATTATGTTATGAAGTGCACTTACTGTCAAAGAATGGTCAGAAACATCAGCCATGCGTTATACAATGCCTCTGAAGTACATTCATATATCCGACGTCTTCTACGACTGGGGCATTAACTTCATGGGGTCATTCCCTAACTGTTAGCATTTTGAGTACATCCTCTTTGCCATCGACTACTTCAGTAGATAGGTGGAGGCAATTATGAATCTTCATTTCATCACTTTTATTCTTTCGTTTTGGCCTTTAAACCCTAGCAAAGTGCATGTATATAGCACTATTTTGCAGAAATTAACATTATTATTTATTATATAAATATTGTATAAAATACACTATTTGAAGACAAAATAAAGAATAAAGAAAAGAAAAAGACATAAAATGCCAATGGTATTTTATGACCCTAAACACAGAGACCTAGGCATCTTGATGATTAGGTCGATAAGGAATAATGTATGGGAGATAATGGTCAAGTGCACAAGGAAAATTCTAATTTTTACCCTTCAATATTGCATTTTTGAGACCTATTTTGTTTCTTATTATTTATACCTCCAATAAAGAAATTTTTTACTTGAAAATTGTAAACAAAAATACATAGAAAAATACAAATTGATTTCACACAAAAATAATATGCAGTGCACTTTTTATACCTAAAATAAGACACATATATTCTCCATATGAACTCAAAATGTATAATACTTTTATTGTATATAACTTTTCATAAGCTATTTAATGAAGGTGGTCTCATTTAATTTGGAGTTAAGATGGAAAAGTTAGGTTTTGGACCCTTATTGTATTATATACCAAAATAAAACATTCATTTTATTTAATCTTTTTATTTTATAATTTTATTTTTTTATAACTTTTTAAATATTATTTATAACATATGTACATATTTAGAACAGAATAAAACTACAAAGAAAATATTAAAATAAAATAGTATATAAAAATACATAGACAAAGATACTATACTTATACCTATATAATTAATACCCTTATTTATTTAAGTGTATAAAATACATCAGAAAAATATAATAATTTATAGATTTATAAAATATGTATATAAAATAATAAAATACGAAATACAAAATAAAAAAGACCTAATAAATATTTAAATATACCTATAAATGAACCCTTAAAAAGTAACTTGTAATAAATTAAGTAATAAAAATAAATAAGAATCACAATAAAATACTACATAAAATAATAAAGAAAATTATGTTCTAACCAAAGACTAAAAAATATTTTATTTTTATTTAATTGTAATTCTTAAAACAAGTTTTGTTCACTAGTACACCCACATGGACCAATGGGGTGTGAGACAAAGCTGACCTCCGTCGGCTCCTCACCCCACCAAGGTCTTCTGTGCGTGGTCGCCTACAACCTCGATTTCCACAATTTTCTCATCTCAATTCTTACATTATTTTCACTCAATTCCTTTACAAAATTTGTCCCTCATTACATGCACTTTCAAGCCATGATGATTCTTTGGACGATGGGCCATTGAATGAGCCAAGTAGCCCATTTAAACCTCGCCAGTATATAGTTTTGACTCACGCCTCCATTCGATTTTGATCCTTCTTTTGCCCATAAACCATAGGTTTGAGCTTCGATACCCTTTCCAGGTGACAACATTAGATCGATCAGCATCTCAGCGGTCTTGTTGGGTGTCGAATAGAGGCGATCCAGTTTGTCGAAGCTCCTCCGCCTGAAGCTCGCTCCATGTGTGCTCCCGGAGAGCTTTCTTCTTCTTTTCTCATGGTTTCCATTCATTAGCGTAGCGGTAAAGTAGGACAAGCTTTTCTTCTGTTTAATTTCATTTTATTTTTTGTAAAATCAAAATTTCACCCTCGTCGAAGCTATGGCTCCACCGCTTATTCCAGAGCAGCCCAGCTACCCCAACTTCGCTTCCATTGCCATCTTCTTGCTCTTTTGTCTCTTGACGATCCATGCACTTTCATTCACATGTATCTTGCAAAGATCTAGAAATATGTCTTCCTTCTCCGATGATCGTCAGAGGACACTTTGCGTTCCATCTCCATTGTCATCTGCCAACTAAAGCTCCCATGAGCTTCATCATTTTGTTGCTAACAAGCTCCTGCATGAAACAAAGAGAATCGAACCCTTTGCAATGGTCATCGAAGATGGAGACCACCTCCCAGGTCTCGAGCATCGCCAGAGCCCCTTCATGGATCTTTAGCCATTTTGAAGCTTCCTCGAGCTGTGGTTTGACTCCAAGAACAGTCTCTATACCTCAAAACCGCTAGAGACATCTGGGGTGAGGAGATTCGAAGGATCACAACTCACCCGAGCTAGATTCTACAGTTGTTCTTCCCTAGTTCCTCACCACCTTCAGATCTGGAGCACTCCCTAGTTACAGTAGGAGCCCTCTGATTGAGCGCCTCGAGAACTGTTGATCTTCATCGGATGATATAATCTCATCAGTCCATCATTGAAGGGGTATCCCCTGTTGGATGCGTGACATGAGGATTATTGAAGCGCCTTACACCATTCAATCTGCGCCTTAAGGGGGTATTTTCCATTTCTTCCCCCAACTTTTTTATATTTATCTTTTAGTCATGTAAGTTTGTTATTGAGTTTAAAACTTTTGGTAAAAGTTGTAAGTACACCCCTGCACTCTCACTAATTGCATTTAGGTCCAACCCACGTCACCTCACATGCTTGTGTGCGTTAAGGAATTGGGCATTTCATTTTAGTTCATTAAATTGCAAATTAGTGTAATATTTTTTTGGATATTTTGCATCTGGCACCATTTACTTGTATTAAGTTGCAAAAAAACCCTCCAGGTATATATTATTGGATATTTTTGTAAAAATTGCTTGATTGCCCCCTAGACTTCTCTAAGATGTTCAAATTAGGTCATAGAACATTAAATAATTGTAAAAATACCTCTGCTAGAATGCATTATCTTTTCGTTCCTTTTATTTTGTTTAAAATACCTCCAAGTCTTTAAAATGTTGTAGAAAAATACTATAAATTCATGAGACATATATCATATATATTTTTGGTTAGGTATTTTAAGGTTGTTTTCTATGTATTAAAAATCAAAACTTGCATAAAAAATACATGTTTGTAGTAAAAAAGCCCATAAAAGATATATGACCTTTTTGAAAAATTCCCAATAAAATTATATTTTGTTTATTTTAGTATTTTGTACCTCCAGAAAAAAATCCCTGAAAATAGAAAAAAAAGATTAAAAATTAAAAAGCTCCAAAATGCTTTATAAAAATACAAACTATAACCAAAAATTCGAAAAATATTAACTTATATTCTATAACTTTCTTAATATTATTTATTATATATAAAAATTGAGTTCAATATTTGTTGACTCTTTTTGTTATTTTTTAGCTTCAAATCTAATCAGCCTATTTATTTAATCCTTGATTTGGGATATTTTAAACTTTAAAAATTTATAAAAATTAGAAGAAAAATTCCCCAAAAACCTTCAAAATAGTAGAAAATTATATAAAATACAAAAAGATTTTATTATATTATTTTTAGTTATTATTTGTTATTATTATAATTATATTACTCTATATTGTATATGTAGTAATATATATTCCTATATTAATTATTTAAATAGGAAAACGAATTAAAAATATGAAAAATATAAAAAGAAAATAAAAATATACAATTGAAAACAACTAATAAATATAAAAACCAAAATTTATTTAAAAATATAAAATTAAAAACCCATAAAAAATTAAAAATACCCTAAAAGATCTAAAATCATTTATTGTCTTTCTTTGCCAATTTTTATTGTCTATCCATAGTTGTTTCCTATGTTCGATCCCTACTTTATTTGTCCGTTATACATTTCATTGCAGGGTTATAATAAATTTTGATTGATACATTTTTTGGGTTAATTGTTCATTGACCGTGGGGTCTTATAAGCGGTCACCTCAGGGACATGTTATCTTCACACTTCTTGAGGATATTATTTTAGACCCTCGCAAAACTCATGTCATCAAATGGAGCCATTGCCAGGGAGCGACGCAAAGGATCAAATTTTGGGTCATATTTGTTTCGTCATTTTTATGTATTTATTTTATTTTTTTTTATTTTTCATTGTTCTAACATCAATCTCTTTTATTTTTCTTGAGAGGGACTTCAAGACGACGACGACCACCTAGGTGGTCGAGGCACCTAGATCGAGAAGACTTGGTCATTCTACCGATTGACCAAAAGGAGAGAGAAAGAGAGAGAGGGGGGGATTTATCATTGTTGTAATTTTGTGGGAGAGTGCATTGTTAATTTGTAATGATACGTGTACTTTGGACTTTAGACATTCACACCCAATTTCCAAGTGATTATTCACTTGGGGTATCACCATCGTTTTTCATGATTTTCACCTCCTTTCTTTCATTTGTTTCCCAAGTTTTCAGTTTTTCGTCTTTCTTTTCATTGTTTTCTGTGATTGATCCCTTAGATCTAGGTGTTATTACTCAGTACCTAGTTCCATGACCCTAATGAAATTCATGTACCTATAGATTACTTTACGACTATAATTAGCTCAAAAATTAATTGTTAAATCTTGTGTTGATCATCGAGTGCCGAGTGAGGCACATATAGCGCATCCAGGACCCACTGTGGCGGGCACCAAGGCGGTCCCGAAGATCGGACTTTTGGCAGATCATTTTAGGGTTAGACATTTGGTTCTTCACGCTAATAGCATTGCCTTCTAAGGACATTTCATTGTTGCATTTTCGTATAGACTAGGTGTAAAAATTCTTGTGTTGCATCCTACATGGAGAGAGCTGAGAATCAATGTGAGTCTTCTATCTAAGCATCCATCATTATTTTCTGACTTGCATTGCATTACTGCCTTCTCCCACTGATTTTGACAAACTCAGCAAAAAGAAAAACAAAAAAATGTTAGGCGCTTCTTTGAATATACTCAGAGAAAGTGACAACATAAAAAAAGAATGGGACTGCTAAACATACTTGAACTAAATAAATTTGATTAATTGGATTCATTGCATTGGATGAGAAATGCCCGTATTGTTTTCAGGTACTTCCGAGGGAGGGAGGTGTCCTTCCCAGTTAGAGAGCTATAGTAAGGATTCAAGCCAAAAAAAACATCCTGGACACTACCTCGTTATACATCTGGATTTTCGAAGTAGTCGCATTGCTATCGTACGTGGGAGAGTAGGGTTTGGATGTCGACAATGATTCTCTCTTATGTAGAAAACCGACCACTTCCGAATTATTTGAACATAGGCCACGCATTCATGGGGGTGTCTGTCTCATCGTCTCACATCTGAGTAGGCTCTTGACCGCTCATGGGCAATTCCGTTACGAACGAGACCCGAAGTATTTTCTTCGCCACTATCAGCTTCCTCACTCTATTTCTTAGGCTGAGTAGGGAAATGATGAATCTACGATTCTCACTCTCTATTCTTTTATTTTAGCTCTTTATTTTAGCAAAACCATCTATAAATAATTGTAAATACAATAACTTAGCATTGTGCATGACTTTGTTAATAATTCATAATTAACACCTATTTTGCAAAAATAAAAGAATAAAGAGAAAAGAAAAAGAAGGATGTATTTAGAATAATTACAAAGTGACCTAAATCCCAAGAGAATGTCAAATTTTGACATGATTGCAAAGAAAATAAGTAGAGAGAAATAAGGGTACACTATTTATTGTACATATCACCTTACTTGTACAAAATATGTATTTATGTACTTATTTATTTATCTTTGACAAAATATAAATATTCTATTCTTTTTACACACTTGTATGTAGACCTTAAAATAATATAAAAATAAAATATATAACATAGAAACGAAATAAAAATAAAATAATCAATTCCTTGTACAAAAGACACATGTATATAATATAATTCCTATTTATTTTACAACTGTAACTAATTCATAAAAATCAAATAGAAGTAATTTTGTATTCCTAATATTATCGTGTAAACAAATAAAATATAAAATAAAAATAAATTTTGTAATAGTAATAAAATAAAAATATTAGTACATAATACATATGTATATTATACATGTATATAATTCATTATATTGTATATCACAGAAAAACAGCTTCTAAAATAATAAACATTTTTATTTTAGACATTATTTTATGTAAAAACATTTTACTGTTTTTTATTGAATTTCCTTTTATTTTTGTACATTCTGTATTCCTATTGGTCCACGTAGGAACGTTGACCCTGGTCAACATCTCCTTCCAGCCGGGTCGGGTCCGTACGTGTCTTGCTGGAGATTCTTCTCCAATTTCTAGTGCTCGACTCTGATCCCCATTTGCCTCGATTCCACACCCGATTCCTCTCCTAGGATCTGTGATTCTCACAGATCCCTAGGGAGGATCGAATCTTCCTAGGGTTTTTCTCCACGCTCCGATCTTTCTAGACCCTCGGTCGTTGCTATAAATATATTCTCCCCCTTCTCCAGATCCCGAGCTCGTCCCTCGCACCACCATTCCCTCCTAGCCACCTTCAGTGGAGTGACAACCATCTAGAGAGCAGCTCAAGATCCGTCAGAGATGCCTTGAGGCTTGTAGCTCACAACATGGTCGGAGCTTCCCCGCGTGAAGCCTCTCCTGCTAGCCATCGTAGGATCGAGGCCATAACCACCGCTTTTCCCTTCGCCTGGAGTTCTTGCATTCGTCAATAGCTTCAATCATCCATATCCCCCTTTCCTTCCATTTCGATTCCACTTTTTATTTCATCATCGTCATTGTTCCTTGGTTCCGATTACTGTGTCTAGAGCCCATTACCCACCTTTATTTGCACAAATCGACCGCTCTACTTGCCTTGCATCTTCCTACGCAACCTATCCCCCTAGATCCTGCTCATTTGAGTAGAATTAGGTCGGTCTTCCTCCCACCACCTTTTCCAGAAGCCCAAGACTCCATCCACCATCGCTTCTCTTCATTTTTCCATGCAATAACCCGACCGGAGCCATGCCCCCGAGTCACTCTATCCCTTGCAGGTGTTTGTTTGTGCAAGGAGGGCTAGTTGATGCCCTACTGCTCTGGCGGAGCAACTCCATGAGGTCCAGCATCACCACGCCCATCCAACCATCCTCACGATCATCGGAACAACCCACTTGACATGGAACACCCTCACGACGATGTTGGACGTATCAAATCCTTCATCAGAGCGCCGGATCACTCTCTACGCTCTAGAAAAGTTGCCAGATTGGAGTTCGTCCAGGACCCTCTTCTGCCGTTCGATTAGGAGTTGCTTTCCAGATCTGATCACGTCGTATGACCACGCCCTCATCATAACGGTCTGATCATCTAACACACATATCCCCGACCAAGTCAGAACCGTTAGATCCTTTGCAAGGGAAAATCAAAGGCATCCTCCTCCTCCGCCTCCTCGAGCATGCGTCACGTGTTTGCTGGGTATATTTCCCTTTCTGCCCTGCATGTTGTTTTATTTAGTTTTAGTCCAGTAAATGAAGTGTGTAGTAAAAAACATTTGCAGTTGGACCACTACACTTTTTATATTTGCATTTCAGTCCCTCTGAGTCTAAGTCACATGTGTCCCCATGTGCTCTTTGAGTTATTTACACTTTGTTTCCTGAACTTTTTATGTTGTTATGGAATGAATGAAATATTTTGAGATTTGCATTTATACCATTGTGAGCATGGATCACGTGTTGCATATGCTTTGTTCGGATTAATTGCATATTTGGCCCTACGCTTTAATATTTTGTTATTTGTATGGTCCTCAGACATAAAATATTTACATTTTGGTCCTTGTGAATTGTATTTAACTTCTGGTGTTTTATTGGACGAAATAAATATGAAGTCAACTTTAAAAATTACCTAAAAATTATTGTTAGCTCCTGCTAGTGTGTATTATTTATGCTAATTTTCATCAGTTGATTTACAAGCATTTGCTATTATTAAAAATTCAAAAATCTCTAAAAAGTGTCATGTTTGTGTTATAAATTATAAAAACTTGAAAAATGCCTTAAAAATTCCATAAAATTTATGTGATTATCTTTTGTTGTGTTTTTAACTTCAATATCATTTTTGTTTGAAAACTCCTCATAAAAACCGTAAAAATTATAAAACAACCAAAATATTTTAAAATTTAAGAAAATCAAAGAAAAATCCAAAAATTGTGTTTTCAGTTTTGTTAATAAGTTTTTGTTTCTATTTTATCATAAAAGTATAATCTTGGAATTTTGGCTCTTTAAGTATTTTTTATTTGAAAATTAATCCTGGTTATGCACTATTTTATCTTTTTAGGAGTGTTTAATTTTAAAAAAATTATAAAAAGATTTAAAAATCCAACAAAAATTACCAAAAACATTCTAAACCCTATAAATCAAAAAATATTTTAACTTTAATTTTCTGAGTATTTTTTACTATTTTGAAAAATCTAAAAAGAGTGTTGTGTGTGTATTCGGTTCCTTACTTTGGTTTTTGTTTTATTGAAAAATGGAA
Organism: Ottelia alismoides; assembly: GCA_037367405.1. Lineage (NCBI taxonomy): Eukaryota > Viridiplantae > Streptophyta > Magnoliopsida > Alismatales > Hydrocharitaceae > Ottelia > Ottelia alismoides. The sequence continues at coordinate 333,735 of JAZKJV010010520.1, read as the reverse complement.
AAAATTGCAAATTAAAAATCACTAAAAAATGCTTTTCTTTTAGAAATTTGACCACTTAGTTCTTAAATCGTGCTCCTTGTGTTCGACCTTGGTCGCTATACTAGGTATATAAAATAGCGAGACCGCTTACATTCCTTGCTTGATTTCTTCAGTGGTTTATTTTTCTCATTCACCGCACCGAGTGATGAGGGTCACAATAATCTTTGATTGTTTTCTTACTTAACCCTAGTTGCTTGGCATGTCACCAGAATGGCGCTATTGCCGGTGAGCACGACATACTAGTTAGTTTTCATTTTTGATTATTTTTGTATCTATTATTTATAACTGCTTTCTAACATTTCTGTTTCACTTTTTGTGTGAGGAACTGCTCGAGGGATGACTTGGGTCGCTTTTGGAGGAGCCCGCATCTAAGGAGGAGCAGAGGAGGAGAGAAGCTATTATAATAGATATATAGCTTTTAATTTTTTGCAAAAACTATTTCTGTAATAATTTAGACTATATTTTGACCCTTAGACACTTGGTTGATTCAGGGTCTATTTCGCTGACTGCTGGTGCACTTGGGGGACCTCACCACGTTTTCCAAGATTTTTCACCTTTCTTTTCTATTTGATTCCCGAGGATTTAGCCTCTAGATTTAGGACTTCGACTTGTTTGAGCTCATAATTAGCTAGGTCCAAACACCTTAATTGATTATATTTCTATAGAATGTAATTAGACTTAGTTGAAATAAACATAAAAAGTTAATCTATCCGGATTAGAGACCATGTGCTGAGAGAGGTTGTATACAATGCTGGCAGGACCATTGTGGTGGCCACCGATCGGCATTGAAGACCAGATCCCGATTTCTCTTCCTGATAGTTAACTGGTAATAGAAGTTGCTCATCATAGGGACGATTTCCTCGTGCAACATATAGGTAGTTTTATTCCTATCTTTTATTTTATGCACAGATCACCCTGCATGTAGAGTGCTGGAACCAGGTACGCCTTTCTATCTCTGCATGTGTCATAGTGTTTGATCGCGTATCGGCTTTTCCATCTTCCTTCCCCCACTTTTATTGGACTTCAATAACCAAGTACAAACTTGACCTAAAATCGATTTCACCTAAAAAACTTTATTTTGGGGAGAGTCATCTCCTCCTTGTTTTGATTTATCTGCAGCGAGAGAGCGACCCGCACACTAGGATAGAGCCACACTTGATCTCTCTTCAGACTACTGGGTCTTGTGATTAGTTTTCCTCCAGTGAAGATTTCACCAGGTACTTGATAAACGGTATGCACCCATACTGGCTGGGAAAATTTAGTTGTGAGATTCGGGACAGCCTCCTGGGAGCATTGGGTTCCTAATAGCTTGCTTAACTGCTCTGATAGATAGATTTATCACCTAAATAAAATTTGACAAGATTAACGACTAACCTTTTACAATCATCAGCTCACGTTGAGTAGGTGAAATGGGGGTTTGATTTCTCATCATGTTTGCATCCTAATCAAATCTTCATAAATCCCCATATCACGTGATTGGAAGGAGGTCCTTTAGGCTGCCTTTGACATCACATCTTTCTAGCAGTCCTCTCCATTCAGACCCACTCCATGAACTTGAATTTGCCTCCACCATGTTCTCCCTCGACCACCCTTCTTTCACCCTTGAGGTACCGATACAGAGGACATTACAGCTATTTGTTTATTTGACAACACCTGAGCTTGGGTATTTTGCCTTTGCAAAGACCTGAGGCATGGGCAATAGTGAGGACATGACTGATGAGCATCTGCAAGGATCAACATTTGTATTAGATCAGGCTGCCATCAACAACACATTGCTAGCTTCCTTGGAGACCATACATAGACATATCATTGACAAAAGAGCATTCATGGCAGAGGTGAAGCAAGATCTCGAACATATGAGAGCTGGGCGAGCAAAGCTGCAATGAACAACCGGTGGAGAGATACCCGAAGCTGAGGGAGGAGACGAACTTCCCAAGGAGCTGCAGGAGCTAGCCAGACCAGCACGTACGATGAGGCAGTTGCAAAAACCTAGTGCAACCCTCACCCATAGATGGATCTAGCTACCAGAGATCCTTGGCGACTTCGAGCTTCACCCCCAGACGATTCAGTTACTGCCCAAATGCCATGGGCTAGCAACTGAGGAGCCCCATCTCCATCTGTAGGATTTTGAAATGATATGCAGCATTGTCCACGACTGATTTGTGGATGAGGACACGATCAAGTAGATTGCCTTCTCATTCTCCTTGGTTGACAGAGTAGCCTACTAGTTGAAGCACTTGGGGAGGATAGAAACTAATTGGGAGCAGCTCCAGACCGAGTATTTGAACAAGTACTATCCACTCAACCGGACCAATGCAGCACGAGCAATAATCAACAACTTCACGATGATCCCAACTGAGCAGTTCCATGAAGCATGGGATCGATTCAGAGAGCTCATTAACCAGTGTCCACACCATGAGATATCCAAGCCCAACCTTGTTCAGAGCTTCTTTTGTGGGCTGACATTAGAGCTGTAGGGGCTAGTGAACGCCTCTTGTTGAGGTTCCTACTTCGCCAAGGATGAAGACCAAGTCTGGGCCATCTATGAGGAGATGACATGAAACTATACTGTGATGTCCCAGACCCGCTTCTATGATGATCCACGATTCATCATACTAAAAGATGAAAATAGAGCTTCGTTCCTAAGTAATTAGCTGCATTCAACCTTTTATTCTGCATTTTTATCATTCATGCATGTAAAATTAATATTTGCATTTTAACACTAATAATTGCATTCATAATCATCTTCACATTTGCACCCAACTTCATGCATTTTTCAATCATTCATGCTAACTCCAATTGACCTCAAACCACTTACATTCTACACATACTACTAACAAGATTAATAAAAGATACAAAAAATTACTAACACAAATAATTGGCCCATGGGACAAAACTTCAATTTCAGACTAGACAGACTAAAACGCTCATATCATCCTCATAAAGTGTCTGATTTAGGTCTACTCACTTTTAAAGTAATACATATTCAAAGATCTTTAAAACAAGACCAATTTCATAAAAATCAGAGCTCGTATGTGAAAGTTGGGTTTTGGGCCTCTTTTGTGTGTTTTGAGTTTCCCCTAATTTTGACTTAATATTTTATGTACATAATTAATTCTTTTTCTCTAATTTGCTTTTATTTATATTCTTCTATGATAGTTTTTATTTAAATTCATAAAAATCCAAATTCAAAATAAGATCGAAATCAAAGAAACCAAAAGAGTCCGAGTGTCATTTGCGAGTTTGTACGAATATCTCACTTTTTCTCCTTTATTTTATTTCCCTATTTAATTATTCACTAAAAATAAAAAAATAGATTATTGTATAAATATCTATCTTCAATTTTATCGTTATATTTTTATTTTTCTCTAGATTAAAATTCACTAAAAAAATTACAAAGCCCAAAAAATCAAGGTATCCTATGTACATAGAGTACCTCAAAAATTTCATTTTGCATAGATGCCCTCTTTTTCTCTTCGTCTCTTCATGAAAGTGGTAAATCTAATTAAGAGGAGCAATTTTGTGTTGAGCACTTTTTGATCCGAGGTCATTTGCTATGTCTTCTAGATTTATCTTTTATCATAATTTTTCAATTTTTAGGAGTTGACATGTGGTAACTCATGGAGCCGCCACGTGTCATTCAATTTTGACATTTATTTTCGTTTTTATTTATTAAAAATAATAAATAATAAATAAATTAACTAAAAAATTACCTCACGTGCTGTGCACATGAGGGACCTTTCCCTCTCGAGTCAAACTTTACTAAATCCATTCGACCTTCTCTGCTCGCACCTCGCGCGAGACCCGCAACCACCTGGGACACCCCTCCTTTATCTCCTCCAATGGACATCGCCACCATTATTCCCTCTCTCCCTCATCCTATAAGAGCATCATCGACTCCTACGTTCCGTGCATCCGCCAACTCACCACAGGATGAGAGAGATCGAAGGAGGGTGGTGACAACTCCTCCATCTACCCCTCGAAAACTCCCCCAATGACATCACTAGGAGCTTTGTCGTGATCCATCATGTGGCTTGGAGCGACGACAGGGGAGAGGGCCTCCGTCTGCCCACTCCATCTCAGGCATGACTCAATACCCCCTACAATCTTCTTCTTCCACCTTTTATATTTCCTCTGTTTTTCTCGTTTACTCTATTCCCAATCACCTCCATCAAGCCGCATGCCATCGCTGGGAGCACCGTGGCACGCCATCGCTAGGAATACCGCGGTGTGCCTCTACCACTCCTTCTTTATCAACCAGCACAAGCTCGCATGCCGCGTACATACGCCTCCAGCCACCAACTGCACGCCCATGTAGTCCTCCTGCTGCAGCCAACCTTCCAGCCATCACCGCGCCCCTCCACCGACGGAGCTCCGCGCACATCTCCAACTGCAGCTCTTGCAAGCCGTAGCAGCCCCAAGCCTGAGAACCCCTCCAGCTGCACGTGGATTCCAGGTGTGCCTCCCGCGTGCAGCATCCGCTGGGCAGAGCTGCCTCGAGCCAGTACCAACCTCATCAGCCATCCAATGTGGGCCTCCTCTCATCGGCCGTCGCTCCAGGCCTTCCGCCTTCGTCCGCACAACTCGAAGCAACTGATCGCTTGAAAAATTTAATTTTTGAAGAGAGATTTTTTTAATTAACTGCTAATTTCCAGAGGTTCCCGATCAGGTTCTTGCGTGTGTAAAAAGGACTGAACATTTTTCTGTGGTGTGTCTGTATGTTTCACCCTCCGGTCAGGGTGGGGTCCTACTTGAGTGGAGAAATTAGGATAGGCACATAGTAGTGTAAATTCAAATTCATTTGTGCCCTTCGTAATATAGGACCACACATACACTATAATTATACACACCTTAGATCTTTTTGACTTAGTCAAATTCAACTCACTTCTTCTCGCTAAGTAGAACTATTTGTTAGTTGTGGTTTAATCACTTGCAATTCATATAGTGTAAGAATTTCAATTCTATCTAGCATATTGCATGAAGATTGCGTGGAAGCAATGTAAGTATTTTCAACTCAGCATTCATCATTGTGTTTCCCGTTGCATGGCTTTTTTGATTCTCCCTTTGTTTTCATTCTCATTGGAATAAAAGAAATTGGAATCCCAGCGTAGACATGCATTGTTCCACACTTAAATTCAAGTGATAACCAAATTAAAATTAGCATATTGCTAACGTTATTGATTAATTAAAATTTGGATAAAAATGAAAATCATTGTTTTCAGGAGAGCAACCTTGTCACTGTTTGATTTCAGGCTGAGTGAGGGTACAGAGAGTGTGTGTACACACTAAGATAGAGCCCAAATCCATGCCTTCCATATCAACGTACCTCGCTTTTCGCAAATATCACAGGCTGAAGTATTCGAAGTTCAACTGACCAGCACTAAGTAACCTCCACTTGCTTTGGCAAGTAGATAGGGGTGAACCTATGGTGTGACGTGGCAAGTTGCTTAGTAACCCCTCCGGGGCGAAGTGACAAGCCTTGTCAGCTTCCACCTACTTCGGTAGGTAGATAGGGGCAGGTCCCTGAACTTCATTGGTATTAAACTAGTAAGATGGTGATAGAAGCCAAGAGAGGAATGGCATTGGTATCTCAGGCGACTGGTTAAACAGGGGAGACGAAGCCGATATTGAGATGACACCCCTTTAGGCCATCACGTAATCATTGCTAATTTTGCTTGAAAATCACACTTAAAAATCAACCAGATTAATCGGACCCAACGTCTGGGCCTTCACTGAGTTGAGTTGAAGAAATCGAGGTTTGCATTTGTGTATTGAATTGTGTGACAGTGCACTTGCACACACTGATCAGGGTTTTACGAATCAATATCTTCCATTCCATTCGAAGATGATGAGATATTTGCATTCATACCCAGATTCCATGGGTCACGCTCAGATGACAAATTCCCAATCTTGGTATCCACCTTCTTTTCAGAGAGACCCTCTCTTTGAGGTAGTTTCCCCCCAGTCACCATTTTCTTCACCCACCCACCACCCTTAGTTGAAACCTCAAGATATGAACTGCTCACAGAACCGATCATGTTCTATGAAGACACAATGAAGCAAGCAGACTCGAGGATGAATATAAGCGTAACCAACTTTGACAGAGGAACACGTTTCATGGTTACATATGAAAATTCATTATTTGAACCATCCTCTACTCGGGACGATACACAGCCTGAGTCTAATCACTTTTCATTTGACCACAAAGATGACACCCAAAGTCAAGGAAATAGACCTCATGACCAGACCTCGATCATAGAAGCTGACTATATCTCGGTTCAAGAGAAAATGCCAATGTGGCGGCATGCCGAGCATAGTCACTCAAATCCAAGTCATGAAACGATAATGGATGACTAGCTCAGATCAATAAGAGGACCGAGGTTTTTATTGAACAATTTGATAATGTCATCCAAATAGTCAAAGACATGATCATCAACCAAAAGCAGTCAAGAAAATCACAGAGCAAATCAAAAACCATCATCTGTCAGACACACAAACAGAAACACCATAGACCATTGATCCTCCTACTGACTTTAGTGAAAATTCCAAAAAAATTTGGACAACATCAATACGTAAGCATTTTGCAAAAGTCTGATCTTAGAAATTCCATTAATTAAGACCATAGAGTATGCTCCTGATCTTTAGAGATTTGTGAAGAGTCGATTATCACCTAAGAAGATGGGAAAGAAAAGATCTCGGATAGAATATCATTTAATCACTACGGCCAGTTCAATGGTGCTGACCCAAACAAACAAGGTCTGGAAAGTTAAATGGTTGACCAAGGAGACATGTAAAATTAAGAATATTGATTTTAATAATGTTAGAATTGACGATGATTCTACGTTGAATATCCTCTCGAAGTCCATGTTTGATAGACTCGAACTTGGACCGCTCAGAAAGACCCGAGTGATCGTTCACTTTCCTGATCGATCCACAAAAAGATCGAGAGGAATTATTTCCATTGCCATTAATTTCCAAGGTGTCACACATAGAGTAGACTTCATTACCCTTAACATTTAACATCGAGGAGATTTATCTTTGTCTCCCAATATTTTGGGAAAGTCATTTCTAGCTTCCGCTATAGCGATTATTAACTATGAGACTGAAGACATTATTTTCCGTATCACAAACCAAATTGAGCAAGTTCTCGAGGACACACCAAACCCTGAGACAATTGAATCACAAACCGTCAGTCATGACATAGAAGAATATTCATATGTTCAGACCTCTCCACTTATCACGAACACAAATGAAGGAGAGACATCTTATGAAACGGTTGACGAGCCTACGAAGGTGAACGATATCAAACGAGACACACCCAATTCTCCACAACTGGAAAAAGCTATGTCAGATCTCCCTAGGTCCACAAACGCAAAGCCAACAGAGAGTAAATACACAGGATGTGTGTTGACCTTACAAGAACATTACTATTTATATGAGACTCATCTGATAGGGAACTCATAGTCAGCACCTCACAAAGAATACTTCCTGAACTGACTAAAAATGTCACTTTCAATATTTCAGATTAATCATCAAGTTCGGAGGATAAAAGCAATATGAGAGAGATCGGTTCGGAGAATATGTAGCTTGATCTGATCAAGAAGTCATAAGTCGACCCACGTTGGACTTTCCCTACCCCTCCCTATTATTCATCTAAGGCCGACTCTCCTAGTCCAATTCAATATACTGGAACAATACGTTATGACCAGACTGACACTTGTTCATCTGAATATTCAGAGGAAGAAAAGATTGACTTGAAAACTGAGCGAGCTCTAAGAAAAAAACTTAAAAATAAAAATAGTGTGAGTGACGTCGACTTTGATTATTATGCCGATGACAGCTCCGACGATGGATGGGAATCGTCTGGTTCATCTCCTTCCAATCAATATTCGCTTCCATCACATTTCCTGAAAAAGATCGACCGTAAATCGCCTTAATCATCAGCCAAGCTTTGCCCTGCCCCCATCGATTCCCTGGTATATTTTCTTCCTAGACTTAGGCCAAGGCATAACTATAGGGGGATCAATGCCATCTGTATTTATTCATCATTCTACTCCTCATTCGATCTGTTTATTCTCCAGATCTCATCGGTTCTCATACTCGCTCTTGTCCTATACTTAGGCTGACCAGAGCCTAAGTATAGGGGGACTGATGCCCGTCCTGTATATATCCATCCATCCCTCCTCTTGACCTTGATTGCTCCACTTTTTGATCTTCTTCTATACATAGATTGTCCATAGCCTATGTATAGGGGGGCGGTCGACTTCTATACTTTTTTATTTTTTTCTTTCTTTTCACTCTCCTATGCTTAGCACGAGCTATGTCTTCATGTCGCTTCTTGTGCTCTGAGGACATAGCACACTCTAAGTATAGGGGGGTTTGTATATATTACATATATACTTTACCCATAGCTCGTACTTTCACGTATTTTTGTATATATTTTGCAATAATTATGAGATGGGTAAAATAAAAAAAACAAAAACAAAAACAAAAAATCAAAAAATGAACAAGAAAAACATAAAAATTCTCTTTATTGCATGTCATTCTTGCATTCATGTCAAAAAAATTCATCTTGCACCTCATATGCATCTGCATTTCATTTTGCATATCTAGCATATGCAAATGGAAAGTTATTGGGCTCTGAACCGAGTTATGAGTAGAAGTGGAGAGTGGTCTATACTTAGCCTTAATCTACCTAATTTTCATAGGAACTTCACCGAAAAAGAGGATTTTAGAAGCTTCAGGTCTTTTGACTTAATTCTTCGAGTGCAGCATGACAATGTACAGTCTTTGACTGTTAGTGTCTAACCTAGTCACCTGATTCTGGGTACAGCTTTTAAGTAGGGAATAAATCTGTTCTCTCGCACTATGTACTTAGCTCAACTCAGATGGGATGTTGGAAGACTGTGTGGGTCTCTTTTCTGGTAGCGTGGACATCTAAAGACTAGAGTATGGATTGAAATAAAGATTCATAAAAGGGATGGACTACTGGAAAAAGTTTTTCTAAGACCCCAAAACATGTACGGAAAAAAAGATTCCATATCTGTAGGGGCACAAAAAGATCCATGCAGAGTCACCAAAAATTCCATACCAAAAAGAAGCCAAACAACCAAATAAATATCTGACCAAAAAAGGTTCAAGCTTCAAGAAAACCTGCAGATCTTAGTGGAGACTTGGATAAATTGGTCAGCTTCATAAGGAGAGGTGACTATACTGGTCACCCTCCAGTTCTTTTCCCTTTCTTATAATTTCTCCCCCTTTCGATTGTGAACAATCGTGATAGACCTTAGAAGGAAATAACTGACTCCCCAAGTATGAGTTACTGGGAGGGGGGTTTGCATGGTAGTCCGACATTTTGATGGGGAGAGATAAACCTTTTCACACACATGAGATAGTTGTTCAATGTTCATGAGATATGCTTTGAGAGAAGGATTGATCTATGATGTCTTCTGAGCCGAATCTGTTACAATGATATGTAGAACTTGAGGGCTGTTGATTTTTAAAATTCTAAGTCTCACAGAAGTTCCTCCATTCTATTAATCCAAAGGTCGGGTCTAGCTCCATTTTCATCTTTGTTCATGACATTGGTATGGAACCCAAAATCATTTCACTTTTGCATTTCATTTTAGTTGCTCGGGGATGACCAAGGTTTAAGCATAGAGGGTTGATGAATCCACGATTCATCATACTAAAAGATGAAAATAGAGCTTCGTTCCTGAGTAATTAGCTGCATTTCATTATTTATTCTGCATTTTTATCATTCATGCATGTAAAATTAATATTTGCATTTTAACACTCATAATTGCATTCATAATCATCTTCACATTTGCACCCAACTTCATGTAGTATTAACTAATTAATGTTAACTCCAATTGACCGCAAACCACTTCCATTTTATACATATTACTAATAAGATTAAACGAAAAATGCAAAAAATTTACTAACTCAAATAATTGGCCCGTGAGACAAAACTCCAACTTCGGACTAGAGAGACTAAAACGCTCATATCTTCGTCATACACTGTTTAATTTAGGTCTACTCACTCTTAAAGTAATACATATTCAAAGACCTTCAAGACAAGACCAATTTCATAAAAATCGGAACTCGTATGTGAATGTTGGGTTTTGGGCCTCTTTTGTGTGTTTTGAGTTTTCCCTGATTTTGACTTGATATTTTATGTACATAATTAACTCTTTTTCTCTTATTTCCTTTTTATTTATATTCTTTGACAAAAGTTTTAATAAAATCCACAAAAATCCAAATTCAAAATAAGACAAAAATCAAAGAAATCAAAAGAGACCGAGTGTCATTTGCGAGTTTGTACAAATATCTCACTTATTCTCCTTTATTTTATTTCCCTACTCAATTATTCACTAAAAATCCAGAAAAATAGATTAGTGTGTAAGTATTTATCTTCCATTTTATCATTATTTTTTTATTTTTCTCTAGATTAAAAGTTACTAAAAAATTACAAAGCCCAAAAAATCAAGGTATCCTATGTACATAGAGTACCCCAAAAATTTCATTTTGCACATATGACCGCTCTTGATCTCGTTTCTTCATGAAAGTTTTAAATATCATCGTGATAAGAATTTTTTGTTTCGAGAACTTTTTGATCCGAGGTCGTTTGCTATTTCTTCTGGATTGATCTTTTTTTATAATTTTTTGAATTTTTAGGAGTTGACACGTGGTAGCTCCTGGAGCCCCCACATGTCACTCAATTTTGACATTTATTTTCATTTTTATTTACAAAAAATAAAAAATAAATAAAAATAAAAAAATAAAAAATTTTACCTCACATGGGACATTTCCCTCTCCTGTCAAACTTGACCAAACCCATTCCACCTTCTTCTCCGCACGCGCCTGGCACGAGACCCGCAACTACCGAGGCCGCCCCTCCTTTATTTCCTCCAATGGCCGCCACAACCATTATCCCCTCTCTCCCTCATCCTATAAGAGCATCATCGACTGGCATGTTCCGTGCATCCGCCAACTCTGCACAGGAATAGAGAGATCAAAGGAGGGTGGTGACAACCCCTACATCTTCCCCTAGAAAACTCCCCTGACGAGATCACCAACTGCTTCGTCAGGATCCACCGTGCGCTTGAAGCGGCGACAGGGGAGAGGTTCTCCGTCTTCCCACTCCATATCAAGCGTCACTAAATACCCCCTACTATCTTCTTCTTCCACCTTTTATATTTCCTTTGTTTTCCTCGTTTACTCTGTTTCTCTAACCGCCTCCATCAAGCCGCACGCCATCGCCAGGAGCACCGCAACATGCCATCGCCAGGAGCATCGCGACACACCTCTGCCAAGCCTTCTTCATTAACCAGCACCATCTAATGCGCCCCCACACGTATTCCTCTAGACACCGACTACATGCCCGCGCAGTCCTCCTGCTACAGTCGACCTTCCGGCCATCACCACGTCCATCCACCAACGGAGCTCTGCGCATATCTGCAGTTGTAGCTCCTGCAAGCCACAGGAGCCCTGATGCTGAGAACCCCTCCAGTCGCGTATGGATTCCAGGCATGTCGCCCGCATGCAGCATGCGCTAGGCAGAGCCGCCTCACTCCAGTACCACCCCTAGTTAGCCATCCTGTGCATGCCTCCTCTCATTGGTCGTCTCTCCAGGCCTTTCGTTTTCCACAGCAAATGACTTCGCAACGTGCCATCAGCAGCTTCGCTCCAACCGCCTCGCCTGCTGCAGTAGGAGGCAGCCCGCCTCTTCACGCCAATCATCCTGCAGTCGACCCTCAGCTCAACACCAACACAACCCAGCGAAAGAGAAGGCCTACTATCGCTGCTCCGTCACCTGCGTGGAGGAGAGGCACTGCCAACTCGCGCGAGCTGCCCTTCACCCAGCTCCACCCGTAGCCAGCGTAGGAAGAAGAAAGGGGAGAAACTCCCCTCACGTGAGGCGCATGTGAGTGGGGGTAACAATTGTTGCTGAGCACCTGGAGATCCCCCAATTACACAAGTTACTCTAGGGTCACGTGCAACGCACATGGCTACTAGAATACTTGCAACAAAGCCACCTATAAATCCAGAAAATCATAGAAATGTCCCCAGTTCAAGGAGGCACGTAAGGGGCATGTGACAACAGGGGAAATTTGCGCAAATACCCTCGGGAGTTTAGATAATTGCATAAATGTCCAGTCTGCATATTTATATTATTTTTTATTTATGTATTTGCATTCTGAACCCTGTGTTCTCTATTTATTTCGAACTTCATTCTGTCATCATTTTATTATTTAAAAATTAGCAATATGTTCTACAACTAATTCTCTACATTGAGGTATGCTCATGATATTTTTATGCACTATGGTTAATTAATTAATATTATTCTTACAGAAAATTGCATATTTTACACAGTTAGTGTTTAGAAATTCATATTTAATCAATAATAGCTCCAACAATTTCCTAAAATTCACGGATCATAGGATTAATTGTATTTAACATCGTGCCCAAAAAGAATTGCATTTGCATGCATATTTTTCTCTATAAAAATCATTCTGTGCATTTTACTAATTGATTTTTAATAGGTATTACATCGAACATTTTTAGGGTCTAAGATTTTTTTGAGATAGATCACCTAGTGATATATCTTAGATAATTATATTTACTGATAATAACTAGTTAATATTTATTATAATTAATTATTGAAAATCTAATTGTTTGCAATATTTTATTCACATAAAATTCATCTTGCGTCCGAAAATTCCAAAAAAAAAACAGTAGCTTAAGTTCATCCTTTTTCACACTCTAGCTATGTTTGGGAATTTTTGGACGTAGTTTTGATTGAAATTTGCAATTTAGCCTCTGAACTTTACCAAAATTGCATATCACGCATTTATCGATTTAAAAATACCAAAAAATCCTCTCCCAAAGCCTAAATTCGAGATTCACGTTCAATCAACCTAAGGAGTCAGTTGTCTGCCTGAGTTCAACCTTGGAGTTACCTAAGTAAAAAAATTGACAGCTAGCTTTAATTAGACATTAATTAAATTTGTAATTTTTGATCAATCGTGAAAATGCATGCCTATAATTTAATATCTTTTAAGCCTTAATTCCATCGAATTAAGAGGGCATATTCATGGTTCTTTAGTCTACTCTAAGGGGAAGCTTCTCCTGCAGGTGATTTCATATCAGAAGATTACACGCATTGATGCCGATCCCTCCACTTCTTTCTCAGCGGTAGCACTAGTCGAGTCTTCAGCTGCCAACATGGGCATTATCAGCCAAAATTGGACCTGATCGAGCCTATAGAGAAGAAGCATAGCCAAGGGATGAGCAAGCTCAACAGTCTTGATGAGATTACCCAGACCTTGAGTGACCTGAAGATCCAGATCATGTGTCTCCAAGAGGCACAAACAGCTTCATCCCTGTATTAGGTCACGAGATGATCAAAGGAGCAGTTCCACCCAGCCTTCTACCTCGTACCTCTAGGTTCACCACATTTAGGCGGAGCAGCTCCAGCATTACCAACATCCACCACCATCTCTAGACACTCAGATAGTGGTCTGCCGATCAGATCAGCCATTAGCAGCCCTTCTCCCACCACACCTCGAGCAGCAGGATCCATTGATGGAAGTCAACCAGATCTGGTACTCCCAGTACCAACTGCAGCCCAGGATTCATCGTGGCCATCCTAGCTTTGGATGGTCCACTGGAGGCACCTCTTCCAAATAGCAGCTCCAGCTCAGGCAGGGCAAGCCACCCATTCTCAGCAGCCACAGTACTCCCAACAGCAGCATCAGGGTCCTCGTCCCTACTATCGGGGACAACACTAGAGGCAGCAACCTCAGTTGTATTCCCAGCCTCCTCCTCACTACCGGTAGCAGCAGACTCAGCCTCATTTCCAGCGAGGCAACCCGTCCAATTCTCATGCACCAGTCTATGAGAACCCAACCGTAGATGACCTCACCCGCTTGCTCTCTAATCAATAAGCTTCTTTCTGGCGAGAGATGGATGAGTTCCGGTAAGAGATGAGGGAGTTAATAAAGGGCAAGTCCACTATACCCTCTCAGATTGAACCTAGCCCGAACAATCTGAAGAGAAAATCTGAGCAGGTACATGTTATAGAGACTACCACTCCTAGTGATATTTTACGTGATACTTCTTTCACTATAATTGATAATGATTTTGTGACACTTAGGAGAGGTAGGATGTCAATCGGCGGTGACTTGTCTGAGTGACGACCCGATGCAGATTCTAGGGCGCCAGACATCGACGGAAGCAACGCTGATGCCGATGATCATGATGATGATGGTGGTGGTGGTGCTGATGCCACAAAGGATGTTGATATATACGACGGTACTGAAGTCGTCATATCTCTAGTTGTGGATGGTGGTGATGCCGGGCTAGAGTACGGTGATGATGCCGTAAGTTAAGATGTTGTGGGTGGTACTGATACCACCGAGTTACCTTTTGTTGTGTTGCTACATCTTGTACCTGAGGACAGTTATAGAAAAACACAAAATGGAAAACCAAAAATAAAAAATATGAATAAAGAAAAGGCTTTTGTATCTCATGTGATTCTATCTACTTTACATGATGATTATTGAATGGGTTCTAGCCTATTCCCTGAAAAGGAACTTACTCCTGACCCTCATCTCTCTGAAGAGGGTCCTTCCATCCCCTTCCCACAACCACTCCGCTTAGGAAAGGGCTCGCAAAAAATAAAATCCAAAAAAGAGACACTAGATAGAGTTCAGCGAGCAGATGATAGACATATTCCAGATACAACTGACTCTACAGGAGGCACTAGATCACATTCCTCTATTCTAAAAGAACTTGAGAGAGAATACGATCGTCCACAAGAAGAAGAGGAACCACAATGTAGAGATCCATGTGCTCACCCATGCTACTTGCTTTGTTATTCAGAACTGATTTCCAGCCAAGAGACCTAATGCAGAAGTTCCTTATGTCAGATGCCACATTCATGAGCAGCGGTTCGATCGTACTCTATTAGACAACGGTTCTTCGATTAACCTCCTAACGGCTGCCTTACTCAACCGATTTGAGTTTCTTCCTCTTAGGTAGAGCAGGGCAGTCCTTCAGTTTGCCGATAGAACTGCTAAGATGCTGAAGGGGTTACTCAAGGATGTTGTCGTCACAATTCAGGGCCTGAAATTCCTCGTGGACTTTGTTGTATTGGACATGGAGATCCCTGAATCGGTGACTTATACTCTCATCATCTTAAGATGACCTTTATTGGCCACAACCATTGCAGTATCTGATCATGATAGCAGGAAGGTATACTTTCATGTCGAGGGTGAAAGTGTATAAATAGAGACGATCGATGAGACCAGAGCTAGAGATTTAGCTTGCTCAGAGCAGATGAGCGACTCAGAGCAGACGAAAGATGTAGAGCTAGACATCCACCATGAGTGTGATTTTGTTATTACAAATGATGAAGAAGTTTAGGAAGATCTAACGTCACGAGCTCTTGTCACAGCTTTAGATACCGCATAATTACATATTATAGCTGATGAGAGTTTGGAGAGCACACTCATGGCATAGGACACCTTAGAGGCTGATGATCGTGATCAGGATAGCGAGGCAGATTTTATTTCTTATGATTTGGATTCGGATCCCTCAGATTCAGACATTGATTGGCATGATTTTGATGATTATTTACCATGTCTAATTTCCTTAGAGCCAACATCTAGGACATAGAGCGAGCCAGGACAGTTGACAGATACACCAACAGGGTCATCTTCGTCAGATTCACACATTTAGTGAGAGCTCTCTCATACAGATATGGTATCCTTCACACAGACATTTCAGAATACAGATTTGCCATCTCCCACTTGTCTCGAATTGAAGACCTTGCCACAGAGTATATAGTAGAGATTCCTTGCATGTGAGCCATATATGTTCTCAGTCATTATCTCAGCAGATTTGACTGAAGACCAAGAATCTCATTTGATGGAGGTTCTTGAAAGAAACCGCAAGGCAATAGGATGGAGTGTAGCTGATCTCCATGGGATAAGTCCGGCCTTGTACTCCCACCACATCTATGTTTAAGAAGACGCCAAGCCATCGCATGAGTTCCAACGAGAACTGAATCTGAATCATCGAGATGTGGTCATGAAGGAAATATCGAAGTAGTGGAGCGTCGATTTTATCTACCCCATCTCTGACTCCAAATGGGTTAGTACATTACATGTGGTACCCAAGAAGACGGGTATCACCATAGTTTTGAGTGAGTTTGGAGAGGAGATAGCTACCCGAGTACCCATTTCTTAGAGGGTTTATGTGGACTACAGACGATTGAATCAAGCCACCAAGAAGGATTATTGATCAAATTATAGAAAGGCTAGCTGGGAAGAGTCGCTACTGCTTTCTTGGTGGGTACTAGGGATACAATCAGGTAGCCATAGTGCCCGAAGACTAGGAGAAAATGACGTTCACATGTTCATTTTGTACGCATCCTTTAGGTGGATGCCCTTTGGTTTATGTAATGCCCTGTCTACAATCCAAAGGTGCATGCTTTCCATTTTCTCGGACATGGTGGGCGAGTATTTAGAGGTCTTCATGGATGATTTTTCGGTCTATGGCGATGGGTTTGATGCTTGTCTTAATTGCCTAGACCGAGTACTTCAGCACTGCATTGAGGTCAACTTTGTTCAATCTTGGGAGAAGAGTCATTTTATTATGACTTAGGGGACGGTCCTTGGCCATATCATCTCCAACAGGTGCATGGAGGTCGATCCAGCCAAGGTGGATATCATCAAAAAATGCAATCCACCGTCCAATTTGTGACAATTGTGGCCTTTTCTAGGGAACGTTGGTTTCTTCCGATGGTTCATGCAGTTCTTCAGTTTTATAGCCCGACCGCTTACTGATTTGCTGACTAAAGACACTGAGTTCATAGTAGATGATAAGTGTCTTACGTCATTTGAGACTCTCAAGGGATTAGTTGTTCAGGCTCATGTCCTTCAGTCATCCGATTGGTCTCAACCATTCGAGATCATCACGAACATTTCTGATTTTGCCATATGGGTTGTGCTTGGACAGAGGAGGGATGGATTGTCGTTTGCCATTCACTACTCTAGCCGAACTTTGGATGTCGTTCAACGGAACTACACCGTGACTGAGAAGGAGATGCTAGCTTTAGTTTTTGCTATGGATAAGTTTCAATCATACATTCTTGGATCTAGAGTGACTATTTATATAGATGACACCACCAACCGATACCTCATGGCAAAGAAGGATGCCAAAGCCAGATTGACCAGATGGATCCTTCTACTCTAGGAGTTTGATATAGAGATTAAGGATAAACCTAGAGTCAAGAATGTGGTGGCGGATCACCTCTCCCGATTAGAGCATCTTGAGGATTTAAAGCAGACCACACCTATTACAGAGACCTCCCAGATGAGGCGATTCTTGCTATCACCTCGTTTATGTGGTATGCTGACATTGTGAACGATCTTGTTGTCAAGAATGTTCCACAAGGTTGGCCTAGACAACGACTTGAGACTTTCTTTGCGAAGGCTAAGTCGTACCATTAGGAGGATCCCACCGTTTATCATGAAGGGCTAGGGGTAGTGTCTGGCATCGGTGTATTCTTCAGGAGGAGCACCACAACGTCCTCACCTACTTTCCCAAGCTTGAGGCAGGAGGACATCACTCTGGGAGACGAACAACACAGAAAGTTCTCCAATCCGACCATTGGTGGCCTGCCCTCTTCAAGGATTCAGATGAATTTGTGAAGAGGTGCACTGACTGTCAGAGGGTGGGCACTTGTGGACAGCGTGATATGATGTTGATGCAATGCATTTATTTCTGTGAGGTTTTTGATGCATGGGGCAATTTCATGGGTACATTCCCTAAGAGTCAGGGATTTGAGTACATTCTGCTTGTTGTAGATTATGTGAGTCATTGGGTTGAGGCCATCCCCGCCCGAGCCGCAGATGCTAAGACTGTTTGTAAATATTTGAGGAAGAATATCATTTCATGGTTCGAGGTACCTAGAGTTTTGATTTCTGACGAGCGACTCACTTTATCATTGACAAGGTAAGGGCCCTTGCTAAGGATTTCAGCATTGAACATCGAGTTGCCTCTCAATATCACCCTCAGACCAATGATCTTGCTGAAGTATCGAATAGGGAGATCAAGACTATATTGTAGAAGGTTGTCCGCTCATATCGAAAGGATTGGTCACAGCTTTTGGACTCGGTCTTTTGGGCCTATAGGACTTCTTTCAAGACACCTTTGGGCACATCTCCCTTTTGTCTCATTTATGGCAAGCCATGCCACATACCAGTGGAAATCAAGCACAAGTAACTTTGGGCAGTTATAGAACTATTATTGGATCCCAAAAGTGTAGGAGATGAAAGGAAAGTAGAATTGGCAGCCCTGGAAGAGTTGAGAGACACAACCTTCTCAAATAGCCTACAATATAAGGGTAGAGTGAAGATATGGTATGATTCTCTCATCAGCAATAAACAGTTTGAGCCGAACTAGGGAGTATGGCTATTTGATGCTAGGTTGAGATTATTTCCAGGGAAGTTACAAAGCAAATGGAAGGGACCATACTTGGTCAGAAAGGTGCATAACAATGGAAGCATTGATATATCTTAGTTGTCATCTGACTCCACTTCTCGAGTTAACGGTCAACGCCTGAAGCCATATCTTGATCATGATCCGTTGATTGTTGACATTTCCCCTATTCATTTTGTGTGAGATGTGGTCTATGAATCACATCATTTTCATCTCATACCGGATTACCACTTCTCCTTCGCAAGTGTATAGATCTAGATTGTCCATATCATTCATTCTTTTTGTCGAATACCCCGTCTTCATCTTATGATATGCTATACTTAGGATACACTTTGCCCTAAGTATAGGGGGGTATCAGACCTGTGATTATTCATTTGATTTCATTACCTATGTTTTGTTGCCTATACTTAAGGATAGTTTACCCTAAGTATAGGAGAGGTAACACCTGTACATCCTATTCTTCGGTTTTCTCCTTGTGTATAATCTTCTATGCTTAGGATTACTTGATCCTAAGTATAGGGGGGTCATCGATTTCTATTCTTTCATTCGTCATTATAGTATAACATTCTTTTCACTTCCCAATACTCAGCACGGGTTATGTCTTCCCTTCATCGCTCTTTGATCACTCTGAGGACATCGTTCGAGCTAAGTATATGGGTGTGTCGTATATATTGTATATATACTTTAGCCATAACTCGTACTTAGTCTGTGTTAATAAAATGGCAAAAAATCACAAAAATTTAAAAAAAAACTCTTGCTTAAATGTTTGTAAAAAGCCTTTTGTAAAAATTATTTTTGTACAAAAATTTTGCAAAAATGATATTTTTTGTAAATTTTTTGAAAATTTTTTTGTATCAAAATTATATATATATATAGCACACAATTTACGAGAAATGTTTGAAAAATCAAAGTTTGCCAAAATTTTTTTGTAAATGTTTGTAAAAATATTTTGCAAAACTTTTTTCTTCTTTCTTGCATTCAAAAACATCCATAAAATTTGCATATTTTGAAAATTTTTTCACAAAAGAATTATATATATATTTGCATGTAGATTCTTCTGAATCATGGTTGACATTTAAACTAGTCTGGAAATAAATTGAAAAATGGAGCTTGTTTAAGACCTTAATCCACTTAACTTCAGAGGAACCTTATAGGATTTGGGGTTAAGATTTTTCATGTCCATAGTGACTTAATTCTTTGAGTACACTAGGCTATGTTAACGTGTCATCTTGATGAGCCTATGTAGAACACTTAACATTGCACACCTGACTTCCAGAGATAATGGCTTGACTTGGACACGTATCTTACACGTAGCTCAACATGGATGAGGTGGTCAGGAGGCATAATCCTTTGTCTTGGGGTAGCATATGATGATAGTACTTCTAGCCAAAACCTCTCATCTTCCTCTAGGTAGGGATGTGCGCCTTAACCCGGTCTAGTGGCATTGAGGTCTAAAGACAGGAGTCGGTGGGTTGCAATAATGCTTTAAAAGAGGAACATTCTACTGGCTCAAGAGGAAAAACTCCTTATGCACATGCTGCACCGTGTAGATATGTTTTATATTTGCACATCAAAAAAATGTGCCAAAATATGAAAAACTCCAAAAAAGGGGACATGTCTGATTGAAATAAAATGCCTATCAGAGTGTATATAGTGAATAAGCAAAGCTTATGTATTCCACCGTCGCATCTCATGGAAACTTGCAACTAGAGACTTAGCTACACTGGATTTGCTCCATGGGATACATGGCTACACTGGTCATGATCCATTCTCTTCTTTCCCCTCTTATTGAGCTGGTTGAACTTGAACTTAGAAGGAAATACCCTTCTCCTCAAGGAAAGAGTTTCTAGAAGGGGGATTAGAGTTACCTTGCTGAGGGAGGATGTTTCTTTGCCATTTCTGAGGTAGGGAGCTACATATCACTTACACGGTACAAGGAAAGATGCATAGTCATTAGAGTTTGGGTATATAGACTTGTTATGACCTGGTTATTAAGGAGTCATGATCATAGTGGAACTTGGAGGCTGTTGTGTCTTAAGCCTATCTCCCATTAATGTTCCGCCAAACTAATCATCCAAAGCTCTGACTGAGCTCCATACTCCAATTTAATTAAGATAAGTTTAATAATCAACTTTGGTTCTTTTTCTTTTCTTCCCTTCTCTTTCACTTCTTTTCCAATAAGTGTTTGCTAAGGGACTAGCAAAGGTAAAGTATATGGGATGATTAATCCATGATTCTCATTATTTATTCTTTTCATTTAGCTCTTTCTTTTATCAAAACCATCTATAAATACCTGTAAATACAATAACTTAGCATTGTGTATGCCTTTGTTAATAATGCATAATTAAACCCTATTTTGCAAAAATAAAGAATAAAGAGGAAAGAAAATGAAGGATGTATTTAGAATAAATACAGAGTGACCTAAATTCCAAGATAAGGTCAAATTTTGACCTGATCGCAAAGAAAATAAGTAGAGAGAAATAAGGGTACACTATGTATTGTACATCACCAATACTTGTACAAAATATGTATTTATTTATTTTTGACAAAATATAACTATTCTATTCTTTTTACACACTTTTATATAGCATATAAATAATATAAAAACATAAAAACATAAAAATAAAATAAAAATAAAATCATCAATTCCTTGTACAAAAGATACATGTATATAATATAATACCTATTTATTTTAAAACCACGTCTTATTCATAAATATCAAACAAAAATCATTTCGATTCCTAAAACTATTTTGTAAATAAATAAAATATAAAATGAAAATACTTTTTTTGTAAAAATAATAAAATAAAAGTATTTGTACATAATACGTAAGTATATTATACATGTATACAATACATTATACTCTATATACCTTATTCATTTTTTCATAAAAAATAATTAAAAATCACAGAAAAATAGCTTATAAAATAATAAACATTTTTTATTTTATGCACTTTTTAATGTAAAATCATTTATTATTTTTTATTGAATTTCCTTTTATTTGTATACATTCTGAATTCCTATTGGTCCACATAGGAACGTTGACCCCGATCAATGTCTCCTTCCAGTCGGGTCAGGTCCACACGTATCTTACCGGAGCTTCTTCTCCAATTTCTAGCATCCGACTCCGATCCCCGTTTGCCTCGATTCCACCGCCCGATTCCACTCCTAGGATCTGTGATTCTCACGGATCCCTAGGGAGGATCGGTTCTTCCTAGGGTTTCGCTCCATGCTCTGATCTTTCTGGACGCTCGGTCGCTGCTATAAATATGCTCTTCCGCTCCTCCAGCTCTTGAGCTCATCCCTCGCACCACCATTCCCTCCTAGCCACCTTCAGTGGAGTGACAACCATCTGGAGAGCAGCTTAGGATCCGTTAGAGATGCCTGGAGGCCTGTAGCTCACAACACGGTTAGAGCTCTGTCGCGTGAAGCCTCTCCTACCAGCCATCGTAGGATTAAGGCCATAACCACCACCATTCCCTTCGCCTGGAGTTCTTGCATTCATCAGTAGCTTCAGGTATCGCTCATATCCCCCTATCCTTCCATTTCGATTCCACTTTTCATTTCATCGTCACCATTGTTCCTTGGCTCCGACCACCAGGTCTGGAGCCCGTTACCCACCTTCATCCGCACAGATCAACCCCTCTACTCACCCTGCATCTTCCTACGCAACCTATCCCCCTGGATTCCGCTCATCGGAGAAGGATTAGGTAGGTCTTCCTTCCCCCACCTTCGTCGTAAGCCCCAGACTCCATCCATCGCCGCTTCTCTTTGTCTTTCCATGCAATAACCCGACTGGAGCCATGCTCCCGAGTCGCTCTATCCCTTGCAGGTGTTTGTTCATGCAAGGAGGCCCAGTTGATACCCCTACTACTCCGACGGAGCAGCTCTAGGAGGGCAATCATCGCCCCACCCATCCGACCGTCCTCCCGATCATCGGAGCAGCCCCTTGACGTGAAGCACCCTTACGAAGGTTCTAGGCTTATCAGAGCCTTCATCGGAGCACCGGATTACTCCCTAAGCTCTGGAGAAGTTCGCCAGACCGGAGTTCATCCAGGACCCTCTTCTGTCGTTCGATCAAGAGCTACTTTCCAGATCTGATCAGGGTTGTACGACCATGTCCCCATCCTAACGGTCTGATCAGATCTTGGGATTCATCTGACACGCACGTCCTTGACCAAGTCAGAGCCATCAGATCCTTTGCAGGGGAATATCAGAGCCATCCACCTCCACCTCCTCGTGTGTGCGCCACGTGTTTGCTGGGTATATTTCCCTTTCTGCCCTGCATGTTGTTTTATTTAGTTTTAGCACAGTAAATAAAATGTGTAGTTCAAAACATTTGTAGCTGGATTCCTACACTTTTTATATTTGCATTTCAAAACCTCCGAGTCTAAGTCACATGTCTCCCTACATGCTCTTTGGGTTATTTCCGCTTTGTTTCATGAACTTTTTATGTTGTTATGGAATGGATGAAATGTTTTGAGATTTGTATTTATACCCCTATGAGCCCGGATCATGTGTGTACATGCTTTACTCAAATTAATTCCATATTTAGCCATGTGCTTTATTATTTGTTATCTGTTTCATCCTCAAACTTAAAATATTTACATTTTGGTCCCTGTGAACTGTATTTAACTTCTTGTATTTTATTGGATGAAATAAATATTAATTTAACTTTAAAAATTACCTAAAATTATCTTTAGCTCCTGCTCCTGTGTAGTATTTATGGTAATTTTCGTGAGTTGATTCACTTGCATTTTTCTATTATTAAAAAATCAAAAACCTCTAAAAAGTGGCTTGTTTATGTTATAATATTATAAATATTTGAAAAATGCCCTAAAAATTTCATAAAAATTAATGTGTCTTTTATTGGGTTTTAACTTCAATATCATTTTTGTTTGAAAACTCCTAATAAAAACCCTAAAAATTACAAAATAACTAAAATCTTATTAAAATTGTAAAAAATCAAAGAAAAAAGAAAAAATGTGTTTTCACTTTTTGTTTGTAGTTTTTTGTTTCTATTTCTTCATAAAATTATCAACCTCGAACTTTGGGCACTTAAAGTATTTTAAACACACTATTCCTGGCTGTGCACTATTTTGTGTTTATAGGACTGTTTGTTTTTAAAAAAATCACAAGAACATTTAAAAATCCCATAAAAATTACCAAAAACATTATAAAACCTATAAAACCAAAAAATGTTTTACTTTAATTTTTGAGACTTTATTACTATTTTGAAAAATCTAAAATGAGTGTTGTGTGTGTATTTGATTCCTTGTTTTTGTTTTTGTTTTATTGAAAATAAAAAACTTGCAAAATTAAAAACTACTAAAAAAATGCTTTTCTTTTAGAAATTTTACTACTTAGTTCTTAAATCATGCTCCTTTTGTTCGACCCTGGTTTATATACAAGGTATATATAAAATAGCGAGACCGCTTACATTCCTTGCTTGATTTCTTGAGTGGTTTATTTTTCTCATTGACCACGTCGAGTGATTTTGTTCACAACGACCTTTGATTATTTTTTACTTAACCCTAGTTGCTTGGCATGTCACCAGGGATCCAGAGCTAGATACAAGGACCTCAAAAGGTACAGAATACAAGTTACAAAATAAGGAAGACAAGTACGTGATACTTTTCTGGTGGTACTCTTAATCCTATAGGATTAGCACCTAAGAACTCATTCAAAGATAATTGCCTGAAACAATCAATCTAAAACATACAAAGATAATTATCGAACCTTTATAGCTTCATGGGTTGAGTTGGTGAATCCATGTATTGTGATTTTATTAATTAGTATGTTAAGGTCAAGATCAAAAACATCACGCCTATGCACCTTTTTGTCATATCGTATCTTTTGTATATTTATCTTTTCCTTCGGTCACTTTGAGTAGTCTATTGTTTTACACTCCTTTTGTTCCTTGTTCATCTCTGAATCTTTTGTCCATCATCTATCTCCTTTTGACCCTCTTAGATGTCTTCCCACGGATGATTTATTCGGGACTCCGTCGACACCCACATCGATTCTATGTCATCGATATCTCCAATAATGTGGGGTGATCTCCAAGGCATCGCTTCGGACTTTGCAAAATTCTCCTTGGACTCCTCGATCCTCTCTTCTTTCAATACTTGACTTTCTCTAATAAATCCATTGTTTAGGATGGATTCGCATCCCGAACTAGCACTTACTCTTCAAATAAAAAAGGATTATTCTTGTATCATAACCAATCCCTTGTTGATGGAGATTGATTTCAGTCAATATACTATGCTCCATTCACAACCATCTGGGATAGACCTTAATCTCAGACTCATCTCAGCAGTTGGTGTTCAAACATAAACTGATCAGGGTTTATTCAACCTTGCGTATCAAAAACCTAATCAAGAGACATAACTTCAATCTGAACCAAAAATGTCTCCTACTTGAAGAGGAAAGGGAAAGCATCCCCAACTATCCAAGCATGCAGATTAGGGGGAGGGGCAGTACACAACACAGAATGAAGTCAACAACCAGCTCCTTGCATCAATCCAAGTAATCCAGCAGCAGTTAACGGACCAAGGATTAGCCCAGGCTGCTTTCCAAGATATGTTGAATGATTTGAGGAGGAGGACTGATGAGAGAGATGTCAAGAGAGAAGATGAATTCCATATAGAATATAACAAGAACATGGAGGATGTTGAAGACAACTATTCAGTAGGTGGACCTTGTTATGAGGAAAGAGTGGCAAGAACACCACTGCCAAAGCCCACATTAAAGCAAACTTACAACCCTGGGGCTGGCCATGTCACTGTGTGGATTCAGATTCGACCCGTCCATGCTCATTTTGATATTAAACCACAATTATTGTGTCTTCTTCCAGTCTTCCATGGGAATACAACAGAAGTACCATACATCCACCTATAACAATTCGGTCGCATCTACGCAACAACCCACTACCCCAATATTCCTCTAGGGGTGATCAAGATTATTTTCTTTCCCATTTAGTCTCCAGGACACGTCCCTTTATTGGACGAATCATCTAGGGAAGATAGTGACAATATGGGAGTAGCTAAAATATACATTTCTTTACAAGTCCTATCCTCTCGATTGCTTGAATCAGATACACACCCACATCTCCAATTTCATCCAACAGCCCCATGAGATGATCCATGAAGTGTGGGAGAGATTCAGATATTTGCAGGAGAAGTTTCCCCACCACAAAAATCCAAAGACTAGTTTGGGTTCAGTACTTCTTCAATGGGCTGACACTAGAGAGTCAAAGATTGGTTAATGCCTCCTGTGGTGGCTCACATTTTAAGAAGGATGACGATGTAGTGTGGAAAATCTTTGAGGAGATGGCCAAAGGAGAGGCCGCTCAATCCTCGTTGCGAGCCTACATGAAGGTGTTCCCAGCCAGCCATAAGCCTGTCAACATGGCCACTGATTTCAAGGACAAGGATGAGAGCTCCAACCTTAGCATTATCGTGAGCCACTTGTAAAAGGTGGAAATCATTAAGAAGAGGTTGCAATACCTCAAAAAACTTGTTGTCATCGAGAAGAGAACCCAAGGCCTTGACAAGCTCGACCAGATTGACACATAGCCGGAGTAGCTTGTCAGAGCCATTAGCGCTTGCAACTCGATGTCCCCTACCATCAAGACTCCTGCTGAGTAGAAGGATCCTGCACCGACACAAGCTTTTTAGTCGAGTCCTCCGCCATCTCAGCCCATCCAGTACGTATACTACATGCAGGCCTCTAAGAAGTAGCAGACCTAGATGGTGTTATCAATCCCAGTACCAACATCCTCCGCAACATAAAAATAATTGGAGGCAGGTATACCAATAGTCTGATTACCGGGCATCATAGTTTCACTAGTAGAAGTTGACTACTAACTATCAGAATTCATACCCCTCTCAGCATAACCAACAGTACTCTATCGTCCCCCCTCCTCGCTATTAATCTTAGGGATACCAACAACAGTCTCCCCAGCAATACCAGAGTTAGAGGCCCCATCAGGGCGACTCTTGTGAGGTTGCATTGGTAAACCCGGCTCTTGCCCGCTTGGAACAACTGATGAAAAATATAGCCTAAATGAACCAAAAGATCGATGACCTAACATCTGCTAAGATCATCATCCCAGCCCAGGTCGAGGCCAATCCAAATTATTTCTGATACAAGGAGCGGGTAGACTGTAGTGTTCTACCCAATTCAGATGAAATTAACTTGTTTATCTCTAATGGTGTCACTCTTAGGAGCAGTAGAAATCTTTGGCTATCGACGTCCGTGAAAGGAAATAATCATGCATCTGATGGCGAGTCATCATCCCGTACAGCAGCAGGAGCCAAGAAATTTTTCGAGGAGCACCATCTACAGAAAATTCAAAAAAAAGAAGAAAATACAATAATACAAAAAGACAGCAGCAGCACCAGACCTAGTGGAGACTGACCAGACTTGGAGATGCTAGTACCTACAACAGATCCATAGCTAGTCAAGGAAGCTGAGCCTGCATTTTTTGGTCCACCATGTGTGTATGATTTTGATTCTTTTTTTCAACACATGTACATAATGATATGGAAAAAATTGTGAATGATACAGTTATAGATTCTGTGTATATTCCATTTCCTGATGCACTGAAAAAGACCAAAAAATTGAAAATTTAATAAATGCTTTGTCTGATCCTTCGATTGTGGAAATCATACAAAACTTGATCTTAAATATGACACTGATGAAAGCCATGGAGTACATACTTGCAGTAAAGAAAGGACTCAAGGAAGCATGTACAACAAGGCATCGGCCTTGACCTCACAATCCCAGAAGCTAGTGTTGGAAGAATGAGAAACAATTCCTCACCATGGCAGCCATCAATGCCATCAGCAATCTCCCAGATAAGAAGAAGGACAAGGTAGCGCCACTCATCTGATGTAGAATGTTCAATCAAGAGTTTAAGCAAACACTGCTCGATAGAGAGTCTTCAGTCAACCTTATGCCAGTGTCTCTATTCACTGAATTCGGGCTAGGACCACTTAAACCTACCAAGATGATTCTGCAGTTTGCATACAAGTCAGTCAAGAGGACTAGGGCATGTTGGACGACAAGATCGTCACGATTCAGGGAGCTCAATTCCCTATTGATTTTTTCGTACTAGACATGGATGTCTCCGCACATCTGCTCCACACCACCATAATCCTTGGACGATCATTCCTTCGAACAGCCAAGGCGGTAGTGAACAGCGACACTGTAGAGATCACGTTTAGCTCAAGCATCCACAAAGTACAGATAGAGATCATAACTGAGTAAAAACCATCATAGGTTGCATCTGAGTTGAGCGTGCTTGCACCAAACTTCCATGAACACTTCAACATTTTAGCAGAAATACAAGATACAAACGTATTCATTGACGATATCGAGATCCAGTAATTCTTTTTCCTTGAGTAAGGAGTGGAGACATCAATCGAATTCCCCTCTGTCAATAAAAATGAGATCTTTGCTGAAATACTTGACGAATTATGTGTGGGCCTTTGAGCCTCAGAGACCAATAGTAGATTATCAAGGATTTATACTATCATGATGTTATCGTTGAAAAATTCTGTGAATCATTGAGGAATTTGAACAGACACCAATGGACATTGAATTGATGAAAGAACCAATATCTGTAGCGATGGCCGAAGTAACCACTGAGGTAGCTCCCACTTTGCCAGAACTCAAACTCCTACCCTCCAACATGAAACATGCCTTCCTTGCAAGAGAGCCGAACATGTATCCAATCATTATCAATTCCCATCTGACCAAAGACCGGCAATCTCATCTGATGGAGGTTCTTGAATGAAATCGCAAGGTAATAGGCTGGAAGATATCGTATCTCCACAGGATTAATCCATCACTGTGCTCGTATCACACTACCTTGAAGATGACTGCAAGCCCTCCCACGAATTCAAGAGGAGACTAAATACTAACCTCTAGAAGGTTGTCATGAAAGAAATTCAGAAATGGTGTGCTGCGAGGTTCATATATCCCATTTTCGAAAGTAAATGGGTGAGTCCCCTGCACGTCGTGCCAAAGAAGTTATGGATCACCATTGTTACCAATGACAAAGAGAGGACATTCTGACCAGAGTGCCGACCTCGTAGAGAGTATATGTGGATTACAAGAATTTGAACTTCACCACAATGAAAGACCACTTTCCACTGCCCTTCATCGACCAAAATCTCTAGAGACTAACCATGAATGAATACTACTGCTTCGTGGACGACTATTCTGGATATAATCAGGTCATCGTCACTCCTGAAGACCAAGAGAAGATGACTTTTATTTGTCCATTTGTGATGTATGCTTTCTGACGGATGTCATTCGGGCTGTGTAACACCCCCGCTACATTCCAGTGATGTACACTAGCTATATTTGTCGACATGGTGGTAGTTTTCTAGAGGTATTCATGGACGATATCTTGGTCTATGGGGTTTCCTTTGTTCAATGCCTAGACTATCTAGACCGAGTACTATTGAGGAGTTGTCAAATCAATCTTGTGCTCTCATAGGAGAAGAGAAATTTCATTGTGAGAGAAGGGATCGTGATGGGTCACGTTGTATCAAAACATGTCCTGTAAGTTGACCCAACCAAGGTGGAGGTAATTTCAAAACTCAAGCCACCTACAAACCTCAAACAGGTCTGGTCATTCCTAGGGCACGTCGGTTTCTACCGACAATTTATCAAAGATTTCAGCAAGCTCGCTCGACCGTTGATAAAGTTATTACGCAAGGACATAGACTTTATTATTGATTATGGTGTGCTCCAAGCCTTTTCACAATTGAAAAAATTGATCACTCAAGCCCATATCATGCAACCACCAAACTGGACACTGCCATTTGAAATCACTACTAATGCATCAGATTATGCCATTGGTGTTGTACTGGGATAGAGGAAGGAGAATGTACCATTTGATATTCACTAAGCTAGCAGAATACTAGATGGAGCTCAAAAGAATTACATTGTCATCAAGAAAGAGATGCTAGCGGTAGTCTTTTCCCTCGAAAAGTTCAGATCCCATCTCCTTGGATCCAAAGTTATAATTTACACTGATAGTTCTACCATTCGATACGTGTAGCAGAAGAAGGATGCAAAATCATGCCTTCATATGGATCATTCTACTCTAGAAGTTTGACCTCAAGATCTGTGACAAGCCTAGAATCAAAAACGTAGTGGCAGATCATCTCTCAACGTTACGTGAGCTCGAATCTCCTCAGTTGAATTTGAGGCCAATCACCGATACTTTTCCAAATGAAGCCATATTGTCAGTCATCTCACTCCCCTGGTATGCAGATGTTGTGAATTATATTGTATCCAAGAGAACTGCACAAGATTGGCTGAATCTAAAAAATTAACAAATTCTTGTCTAATATCCATCTCTACTAGTGGTAGGACCCATATCTCTTTCGTGGACCCATATCCCTCATTTATTTAAGTGTACAAAATACATCAGAAAAATACAATAAAAATATATTTATGTATCTTTAAATAAGTTATAAATTTATAAAATATGTAGATAAATATTAAAATACAAAATACAAAATAAAAATAAAAGACCTGATAAATAGGCAAATATACTTATAAATGAACCCTTAAAAAGTGACTTGTAATAAACTAAGTCATAAAAATAAATAAAAATCACAATAAAATACTACATAAAATAATAAATATTTTAAATGTTCTAACTAAAAATTAATAAAATCATTTAATATTTTTTTTAATTGCATTTTTCTAGCTTGTTTTATCCACTAGTGCTCCCACGTGGACCAACGGGATGCGAGTCAGAGCTGACCTCGGTCAACTCCTCACCCCCATGGTCTTCTGCGCATGGTCGCCTACCACCTCGATTTCCCCAATTTTCTCATCCCAATGATTCCACTATTTTTACCCGATTCCTTTACGACTTTTGTCCCTTGTTCCATGCACTTCCATGCTGTGATGATTCCTTGGACGACAGGCCACTGAATCGAGCCAAGCACCCTAGTCAAACCACACTTATATATAGTTTTGCCTCGCACCTCCATTCGATTTTGATCTCTCTTCTACCTATAAACCATAGGTATGAGCTTCGATTACCCTTGTTGGTGACAACAGGAGGTTGATCAACATCTCAGGGGTCTTGTTGGGTGTGAAATCGAGGTGATCTAGTTCGCCCAATCTCCTCCACCTGAGGCTTGCTCTAGGTGTGCTCCCGGTGAGCTTTCTTCTTCTTTTCTCACATTTTTCATTCCTTAGCGTAGCAGTAGTGTAGGACCAACTTTTGTTCCTTTTAATTTTATTTTTTCTCTTAAAATCAAAATTTCACCCTCGTTGGAGCTGCGGCTCTGCCGCTTGTTCTCGACCAGCCTAGCTAACCCCGACTTCGCTTCCATTACCATCTTCTTTTCCTTACGTCTCTCGACATTGCACACACTTTCAATCGCCTAGATCTTGCAAAGATCTAGAAATATGCCCTCCTTCTCCAGCGATCATCGGAGAACACCATTGTGCTTCATCTCCACTGCCATCTGCCACCTAAAGCTCCCCTGAGCTTTGCCATTTGTCGTTAACAAGCCCCTACATAAAACAAGGAGAATAGACCCCTTTGCAATGGTCATCAAAGATGGACACCACCTCCTATGTCTCGAGCAACGCTCTATCTGCTTCAGGGGTATTGAGCCATTTTGAATCTTCCTCAGAATGCGGTTTGACTCCAGCAACCTTCTCCACATCTCATCTCTACTAGAGACCTCTTTGGTGAGGAGATGCGATGGATCGATACTCGCTTGAGCTTGGTTCTTCAGCTTTTCTTCCAGAGCTCCTCGCCACCGCCAGATCTGGATCACTCCTCGGTTGTAGCAGGAGTCGTTCGATTGAGTGCCCCCAAACCGTTGATCACCGTTGGTTGATATAATCTTAGCAGTTCATCATCGAAGGGGTACCCGTCGTTGGATGCGCGACACGTGGATTAGTGAGGCGTCTCACACCGTTTGATATGCACCTTGAGGAGGTATTTTGCTTTTCTTCCCGCCACTTTTGTTTATTTCTCTTTTAGTCATGTAAGTTTGTTATTGAGTTTAAAACATTTGGCAAAAGTTGCAAGCACACCCCTGTACTCTCACTAATTGAATTTAAGTCCAAGCCACGTCACCTCATGTACTTGTCCACGTAAGGGAACTAGGCTTTTTGTGCCTAAGACCCTAGGATTTATTGTATTTTGTTTTAGTTTATTAATTTGAAAATTAGTGTAACCTTTTCTAGATATTTTACATCTGGCACCGCTCACTCGTATAAATTACAAAAATACCCCTCAAGGTATATATTATTGGATATTTTGGAAAAAAAATTGTGTGATGCCCCCTAAACTTATCTAAGTTGTTCAGATTAGGTCCCAAAACTTTAAATATTCACAAAAATGCCACTGCAAGTATTCATTTTTGTTTTGTAGCTTTTATTTTGTGAAAAACAGCTCCATGTCTTTTAAAAATTCACAAAAAAATCCTATGAATACCGGACATATACTTATATCACATAATTTTTGTTTAGGCAATTTAAAGTTTTTTTATTTATTAAAAATAAAAAATAGCACAGAAAATCCTTATTTGTATTAAAAACCCATAAAAATACAAAAAAAATTTGAAAAAATCCAACAAAATTATATTTTCTTAACTTTAGTATTTTGTACCTCCATACCAAAATCCCTAAAATAAAAAAAATAAAAAGACTAAAAATTAAAAAGCTCCAAAATCCTTTATAAAAATATAAACAATCGCCAAACGTCTCAAAAATATTAATTTCTATATGTTATTTTCTTAATATAATTTATTATATATAATAATTCAGTTGAAGAATTTTTTACTCTTTTTGTTAATTTTTTATTTTAAAATCAAATCAATCAATTTATTTAATCCCTATTTTGGGAAATTTTTTACTTTAACAATATTTACAAATTTGCAAAAATTGCCCAAAAACCCAAAAATAGTAAAAATTATATAAATTACAAAAAAATATTCTTTAGTTTTAGTTATTTTTTGTTGTCTATATAATTATATTACTCTATATTGTATATGTAGTTATATTATTCTTGTATTAATTATTTAAAAAGAAAAAGGAATTAAAAATATGAAAATATAAAAATAAAATAAAAATATAAAACCTGTAAATAACTAAAAATTAAAAAAACAAAAATAACATAAATACAAAATTAAAAACCTACAAGAAATTCAAAATACCTAAAAGATCCAAAATCATTTATTATCTTTCTTTGCCAATTTTTTATTGTCTATCCTTAGTTGTTTCCTGTGTTCGATCCCTACTTTACTTTTCGCTATACATTTCATTGTAGGGTATAATAAATTTTGATTTATACACTTTGTGGGTTAATTATTCATTGACCATGTGGTGTTGTCAGTGGTCGCCTCAGGGACATTTTTTCTTTGCACTTCGTGAGGATATTGCTTTAGACCGCCGCAGAACTCATGTCATCGAATGAAGCCATTGCTAGGGAGCAACACGTAATATAGAATTTTGCAACATATATGTTTCATCATTTTTCTCTATTTATTTTATCTTTCATTTGATATTATTGTTCATTATACTAACATCGATCACTTTTATTTTATTGTGAGGGACTTCAAGACGATGGTGACCCCTTAGTTGGTCGAGGAACCCGTATTGAGAAGACCTGGTCATTCTACCTATTGATCAAAAGAGAGAGAGAGAGAGAGAGAGATTTTGCATAGAGTTTGTTATATTTTTGTGAGAGTGCATTTGTTTATTTGTAATAATACATGTCCTTTCAACTTTGGATATTCAGGACCAATTTCTAAGTGATTGTTCACATGGGGGATCACCGTTGTTTATCATGATTTTCACCACCTTTATTTTATTTGTTTCCTGTGTTTTGAGTTTTTCATCTTTTTTCTCTTTGTTTTCTATGATTGAGCCCTTATATCTAAGTGTGCTTGCCCGGTAGCTAGGTCCATAAGGGTTTGATATTTTATTCTCCACGCTAATAGTACTGCCTTCTATTAGGACGATTTCATCATTGCATTTGCATATAGACTTGGTTTAAAAATTTATGCATTGCATCCTACATGGAGAGAGATGGGAATCATTGTGAGTCTTCTATTTGAGAATTCATCATTGATTTCCAACTTGCAATGCATTTCTGCCTTCTCCCTCTGATTTTGATGACCTACGCAAAAAGAAAAGCCAACAAAAACGTTAGGCGCTTGTATTGAGTCTACTCAAAGCAAGTGACAACATAAAAATTAAAACATGACTATTAAAAATACTTGACCTAAATAAAATTTATTAATTAGATTCATTGCATTGGGTATCAAAGACCGCATTGTGTTAAGGTACTTATAAGGGAGGGAGGTGTCCTTCCCAGTGAGAGAGCGTTATCGTAAGGATTAGAGCCACAAACCATCCTAGATACAACCTTGTTGTACGTCCAAATTTCTGAATTATCGATGCTGGTATCGTACGTAGTTGAGTAGGATTTGGTCATCAACAATGATTCTCTCTTATGTAGAACACAAACCACTTCTGAAATATTTGAGCATAGTACACGCCTTCACAGGGGTGTCTCTCATCATCCCGTGTCCGAGTAGGCTCTTGATTACTCATGGGTGACTCCATTGCGGATGAAGCCATATCTAGAGCACGACACATTCATGTCCATTGTGGATTCCATATAAGTTTTATTTCAAGATGGTTTCTCAGAGACAGAAGGATTAGATGCAAAAAGCTGAAAAAACTCAAAAAGAATTTATTTTCTTCTTTTCTTCTTTGTGTTTTCATTTTTTCTATTTCTTCCGAAAAGGTTTTCACCCCTTTCATTATTGTTATACATAGAATGTACCTTTTCATAAGTATAGGGGGTGATCACCGTGAGGTGTTCATTTCTTGGTCCCTCACATGTCCCCTCAACTCCTGATATTTTGTATAGAATTAGGGATATTATACTCTAAGAATAAGGGGGGAAAGGTCAAGCTGATGATTTTGTATATCCCCTCCTTGACCTTCCCAACCTTGTGTACGGCCTACTATACTTACGAATATTTCATCCTAGGTATTGGGGGGGGGGCGATCAACTTCTCATTCGTTCATTCTTTAGTTATTATAGTATAGACTTTTCTATACTCACTACAAGTTATGTCTTCTCTTTTCTCTCTAATCTATGAGGACATAGCCCAAGCTAAGTATAGGGGGGTCGTACATACGTTGTATATACTTTAGCCATAACTCATACTTTTGTATTTATAATAATATGTCTATTTAATAAAACACACACTAACTCTTTGAAAGCACTTGTAATAAATGGGTTAAAAATGTTTTGCAAAATGTCTGAAAAAATGGTCGAAAAATCTCCTTAAAAATCATTTGAAAACTATTTGGAAAATATTTTGTAAAATATTTTAAAACCTTTGTAGAAATATTTTGTTTGTATAAACTTCTTTTGTTAGTTTGAAGAATTTTTTTGAAAATTGATTTGCTAAAAATTTGAAAAATGGTTGAAAAATTATTTGAAAATATATATTGCTTGGAAAATGTTTGCAAAATGATTTTAAAAGTTTATAAATATTTGTAAAAATTATTTGCAAAATAGTTTTCAAAAGTTTAGGAAATTTTTTTAATTTTTTTCAAAAATGTTTTGGAAATCCTGAGTAAATTATTTCACCCAAATTCTTGTAAATAACAAAACCAATTCCCGTGTAAGTATTTGAACATATTTCTAACTCTTTTATTTTCAAAAAATTCCCTAAATTTTCCAAAAAAAATAAAGTTTCAAAAACATTTGCAAAATGTTTTCAAATTGCATAAAATTTTGCCAAAAAATAAAAAAATCAATAAAAAATTCAAAACCAGAAAATTGCATCGTATTTGCATTTTTCGGAATGATGTTGATCATCGAACAAGTCTAAATAAAATCCGAAGATTGGATCTTGGTTGGACCTTAAATCCACTTAATCACAGGAACCTTAAAAGGAACTGGAATTGAGACACTTCTGGTTTGCTAGACTTAATTCTTTGAGATCACGAGACTTCGTTCAATGTTGTCTTGACGACCTAAGTAGAATATTCTGGAACATGCGCATGACTCTTGTCAGCAGTGACCTAGCTTGCATACATGCACATTACACTTTGCTCACCTCAGTTGAAGGGGTAGAGGGTTGGATTTGCCAAGATAAGGCACAATCTAATAGAAACATCAGAAGTCACACATTTGTGGCCATTGTTCCCCAACTTGATCCCGTAGCCATGAGGTCTAATGACAGAGGTTTTGAGTTGCAATAATACTTCAAAAGAGGGATAGTCTACTGGCACAAGAGCAAAAAGTCCAAATATAAATGTTGTTTTATATAGTATTCAGAGAGAGAGAGAGTGCAAAAAACTCCATAAAAATAGATGGGTAAAATTCAAAGAAAAATCAATTCCCGTCGTAGCATGTATATATGTATTCAATAAGCAAGCTTGAGCTTCAAAATCAATATGTATGTGAGCCTACAGTCAGATGACTTGGTTACACTGGTCAAGCATCCTAGTATAGGTAGCTACACTAGATACCATCCATTCTTTCTCCACCTCCTCTTGTTGAGCAGATTGTACTTGAACTTAGAAGGGAATACCCAGCTTCTCAAGGAAAGAGTTGTTTGATTGGGGAATTAGGGTCACCATGTTGGAGAAGAATGACTTTTACCGCTTCAACTGAAAGGAGCTACATAACGTTGATAATGTACAAGATGGAGTCATAGTCATAGGGACTGCATTTGACATCGACTTGTTCTGACTTGGCTTTGAAAAGACTTGGGCAGAGTCTTGTGGGTCTTAGAGGTTGTTGTGTTTCAAATATGTTTCCCAACATGGTTCTTACCAAACTTAACTTCTGAAGTTCTGATAGAGTTCCAAATATTGATTTTATGAAGACAAGTTTTCAAGTTAAAATTAATCCAAGTTCTTTCTTTTTCTTTTCTTTATTTTCTTTTCTGTATTTATAATCATTTTGTCAGGGACGAGCAAAGGCAAGTGTATGGGGGTGATGAATCTCCATTTCATCACATTTATTCTTTCATTTTGTCCTTTAAACCCTAGCTAAATGCATGTAAATAGCATTATTTTACAGAAAATAGCATCTCTTATTTATTGTGTAAAGTATAAAGTATTATATTTAAATCCAAAATAAAAGGATAAAGAAAAGAAAAGACAAATAAATGAAATATCATAGGTATTGAATGACCCTAAACCACGGGACCTAGGCATCATGATGATGGGTCGACAAGGAATAAAGTAGGGGGAGATAAGGGTTAAAGATACAATAAAACCCTAATTTATTTTTCTCAATAATTGACTTTTGGGACCTCTTTTATTCTTTATTATTTATACCTCAAATCAATAAACTTTGTACATGAAATTGTAAATAAAAATACATAGAAAAATGTAAAAACTACTTCATTTAAAAATGATGCATATTATACCTACCAAAAAAAATACAAAATCCCAACATCCCAGACTTGTATCTCCTCCATATGAACTTAAAATTCATCAAAATCATCTTTAATTGTATATAACCTTTCATTATCTATTTATGAAGGTGGTTTTATTTGGTTTGGAGCTATGATGCAAAAGTTAGGTTTTTGACCCCTATTGTATGGTATACCTAATAAAACTATTCATTTTATTTATTCTTTATAGTTTTCATGATTTTATAATTTTAAAATTTTGTAGATATTATTTATAGTATATGTACATAATTGTAATAACATAAAAAAATAAAAAATAGAATAAAATAAATTAGTACACCAAAATACATAGAAGAATTACCTATATATATTCCTATATAATAAATACTTTTATTTATTTATATATATAAATAACATCAGAAAAATAAAATAAAAATGTATTTAAGTGTATTTACATAAGTTATAAATATATAAAGGGGTTGATGGGGCTGCCCCCTGGGGGTAGCCTACATGGCTGCCCCGCCTCGTTTTTGGGCAAATTTTTTTATTTTTTTTGAAAAATATCGCCATGTATATTCACCTCTATATCCCTCCTATATGCCATTCGAATTTCGTCAGAAACAGAGACTCCTACGGCCTCCATCCAGACAAGGTCGATTTAAAAAATCCTGCGACCGTTAAAAAAATGACGTCTTTATTGAGTTCGTTGGAGTCTCTGTTTTCTGACGAAATACGAATGACATATAGGAGGGATATAGGGATGAATATACATGTTGATATTTTTCCAAAAAAAATAAAAAAAATTGTGAAAAATGGGGTGGGGGCAGTCCTATTTTTCCCATATATAAATTATGTATATAAAATAATATAATTAAAAATTAAAATAAAATACATTATATACATGTAAATATACCTATATGTATACTTGTAAAATTTAACTCATAATAAATCAACTCATAAAAATAAATAAAAATTATATTAAAATACAATCTAAAATAACAAATATTTTTCATGTTTTAACCTAAAATTAATACAATCGTTTACTATTTATTTTTAATTGATAAACTTTTTATTTTTCGTTTTGTCCTCTTCCTTGCCGATGTGGACCAATGGGGAGTGAGTCCACATTGACCTCGGTCAACTGCTCACCCCTCCCAAGGTCTGCATCTGATAGGCCTACACCCTCCTCTTCCTTGGTTTTTCCCCTTTGATTCTTTCATTATTTTCAATCAAACTCTTTTGACTTTTTACCATCGATCCTTGGACTTTCACGCCCAAACATATTCTGGATCAATAAGCATCTGAATTGAGCACAATCTTTGAGCCACCCATCCCCTCTACATATACCTTCCTCCTCCCACAATTTAAATTTGATGTCCCTTAACCCCTCGAAATCCTCGAAGTTCGTGCTGTGAAGCATCCTTGTGACAACAGTATCGTCGAGGACCACTTTGCATGGAGGAAGAGGACCCGAGGTTGAAGATCCAATCTCCATCGGCCAGCTCCGCCATGAGCTCCACTCTCATTTCCTCTAGGCAGGTGAGTGTCTATTTCCTTGCATTTTCAATTCCTAGACCTAGCATTAGTGTAGATTAAGTTTTATTTCTGAGTAATTAGCTTTTATTTGGTTAAAAAAATTGTAGTTAGCTCTGATGAACCTCTCCATCATACACCAACCGTGCTCTGCCCCATTTTTCACCTCCATTTCATTTTCCTTCGCCTTCTCTTCGCCCTGACACAACCATTCCCCCATATCTTTCTCAAAAAAGGAGATCTATTCTCCTCCTCCGTCGCATCACCAGAGAACAATGCCTCAGTCCATTCCCACTCCATTCCGCTTGACAAGACCTTCGGTGCCTTTCTCTCTTTGTTGGGACTAAAACTACAGTACTGGAGGCCAAGGACCCCTGTGGGGGGTCGAATTTATCGAAGAATAGGTACTTGGAGCTCCCGCTCTTCACTGAGCTCTAAGGACCTCTCTTGTGGTCCTAGGATACATCTGAGACATCTAATAGGTCTGGAGTACTGCAAGGAACCCTCCATGACATTTTGCAGCACCAAAGATAGCAAGAGGATGTAGCAACACACGACTGAAGCTCGGAAGAATAAATGTACTTCCATGTTCTTCCAAGCTACTTACATGTCGTCCGATTGCACCCGCTCTCTAAATCCAGCAGCAGCCATTGGATGCTCGTGCCATTAGTCATCAGATCGTATGCCATCTTCTAATCTCCAACGTCCATTGCGAACTGTCATCGCACAAGGAGGAGTCGACGAGTGTGAAGTGGAAGCTCCCATCCATTGGATCACGTCTGTGGGGGTAATTTTGCCCACTACCTTTGTAGTTTTTGTATTTTATATTAAATCAATAAACTTTTATCTGTAGCGTAAAATATTTTGGATATTTTTCATTTTGCCCCTTGTACTTTCCATATTTACACTTAAGTCAAAACCATGTCACCTCACATGAGGGGACTGGGTATTTTGCACATCGGCCCTGGAATATTTTATATATTTTAGTTTAGTCCACATTTTTGGAGTATCAGTTTAATATTTTCTAGAAATTTTGCATCTAACTCCCCATCCTATGTATTAATTACAAAAATACCCTATATTGACTATTAGAAATATTTGGGGAAATTGCAGTTTTGGCCTTAAACTTCTTTGAGGTGTTCGTAAGTAGTAGGAGGACGTCAAATATTAATAGGAATACCCCTTCCCATTTGTATTTTCTGTTTGTGTATTTTATTTTAGTAAAAAATAACTCTTGCACCATAAAAATTTATAGAAAAATAGGATAAATACCTTATATAATATTATATGACATATAATTTTATTAAGGAATTTTACCCTAGCATTCTATTTATTAAAAATAAAAAACAATGCTATTTTTCCATGTCTATCATAGAAAATAACAATAAAAATATAGAAATATTATGAAAAATTCGAAAAAAATATTATTTCTTTCATATGGTATTTTGAACCTAGACCAAAAATCCCTAAAATTAGAAAAAGAAAATCACTAAAAATTAAAAATATTCAAAATTCTTATATATTTTATATAAAATCTACAAAAATCTAAAAATACATGTTTTTGTTCCTAAATTTTGTCTATTATATTAAATTTATTGAAAAATAGTTTTCGAAAATTCTAAGACTTTTTAGTATTTTTAAATTCCACGACAATTCAGCCTATTTATTCCAGACATTGTTTTGTCTTTTTAATTCAATTAAAAAACTAAAAAAAATAGTTAAAATCATAAAAAAAACCTAAAATAGAGAAAAATCTAAAAAATATAAAAATATATATTGTTTTGTAATTTTTTGGTATTAATATATCTATAAATATAAAAACTCTATATATTTATTTAGTAGTATTTACTTACATTATTATTTATAATTATTAAAAAATAGAAAATTTAATAAAGAAAATAAAAATTTAAAATATGAAAATAAAAATAAAAAGATAGAAACAAAAATCTAAAAAATAAATGATTAAAAACCCAAAAAAATTAAAAAATCTCTAAAAATCTCAAAAACATTTATTGTCTCTTGAGACAATTTTGTTGTCTATCCCCCGTTCTCCCTATGTTCGACACCCTACCATACTTGTCACTATACACATTTCATTGTAAGGTTGTAATAAATTTCATTCAAGCTTGCTTGCATTGCCCCCATCTTTACATTGTGTGGATGAATTATTGAAATGTTCGGGTTTAGTGAGCGGAGCCTTAGTAACATTCTATCTTTGCTTTCAGTGAAGATATCATTTCAGCCCCTCTCCAAATCCGTGCTCTTCACATATCTGTCGGAAGACTTTTAAATCGAGCCTGAAGCATGGTTGTTAATGCAAAGTTAAAACTTTTTCTAGGCATGCTGACGAGCAAGTGGACTGAGCCATTCTTAGTCGAACATGTGTGTGACAATGGTATTATCTTGATATCTGGTTTGTCATCTAACGCACAACCATTCATTGTCAACGAACAGTTACTGAAGCCATACTCTGAGAATGACACATTCATGTCCATTGTTGATTCTATTCGGGAGGTGTTTCAAGAAGATCTTTCAGTAGCTACAACATATTCATACGAACATCCAAAAACATTTTTATTAATTTTCTTCTTTTCTTCATTTCTTATTTTCATTTATATTTTTCCTCCTTTCATCACTTCATTCATCCCATTCATATGTTATTTACTTAAGATATACTTCATCCTAAGTATAGGGGGGATGAGTGTATGTGGGTCATTATTTATTTATTCATTCTCTTTCTTGTCTCTCAACTTGTCGATACTCTACTATACTTAGGAATATTTCATCCTAAGTATAGAGGGGACAAGCCTAGACGATTGATTTTGTACATTCTAACCCTCGATCATCCTCATTTTGTGCACAGTCTCTTATACTTACGATTAGCTGATCCTAAATATAGGGGGGATGATCGATTTCTCATTCTTTATTTGGTCATTGTATTCTATACTTTCCTATACTCAACACGAGTTATGTCTTCCATTTTCTCTTTGATCACTTTGAGGGCATTGCTCAAGCTAAGTATAGGGGGCGTATATATGATGTATATACTTTATACATAACTCATACTTTCATATTTTTGAATAATATGGCTAATATACTATATGGGTAAGGGTATACGATTAATCAATGATAAATAATACACTTTATTTATGCATAAAAATTTTTTAAAATTCATTGTAAGCATAGTTAATAAATTGGTTTTAAATGTTTTGCAAAATGATTTGGAAAAAAATGGTTGGAATTATCTTGGAAAATCTTTTGAAAACTATTTGGATTTTTTATAAAATGTTTTCAAACCTTTGTAAAAAATATTAGGTGAATATTTGCATATTTTTTTCATGTGTTTGAATAAAACATTTTGAAAATCTATTATCAAATGATTTGGAAAATGGATGTAAAAATACTTTGAAAAATCTTTATATACCATTTGTAAATATCTGTAAGATGTTTATCATATTATTTTTGAAAATTAGTTTCAAAATGTTTGTGAATAATGTTTTCAAAATGTTTTGAGAACCTTGTACATAATGGTGTTAAATAACAAGTTCAATAAAATTCGTTATAGGTGTTGAATCCATGATTCATCTTTATTCTTTTATTTTAGCTTAAAATCCTTGGAAAACACCAGTAAATAAAAATAATTCTCACCTTTTATTATTTATCATCCATTTATTAATATTGTTTACTTATCACTTATTTACACCAAAATAAAATAATAAATAAGAAAAGAAAAAGAAAAGAAGGGAAGGCAATATATATGAAATAAATACAAGCCGAATATCATTACGAGAATAGGTCAAGACTTGATATGAGCAACAAGGAATAAAGTAAGGGGAGATAATACCTTCATGCAGAAAAATTCAAAAAAATAATCTTCATCTGTGATTATTCATCATGTAAATCCATCACTGTATATATTGTATATTTTGCTTATTCTATTTATTTATCACCTAAATCACCTCAAATAAAAATGTTTTCTTTTTGAAACTTTTACATAAAAATATGTTGTAAATATTAAAAATAATTACAGGGAGAGAACATGTAAATATTGAAAATAATAACACTTTGAAAAAGTTGCAAAGCTCATCTTGTTAGATCAATATATTCTCCAAAAAACTCAAAATAAACTAAACTTACTTTTATTGTATTCAAAATTAAATAGGCTTTTAATGAATTTGGTTACATTAAAATAAGAATTAATATGTGAAAATTGACCTTTTGGAGTGTATTATATAGTGTACATATGTTGTACTATATTCTACGTATTGTATTTTGTCTATTATTTTTGTACATATCGTATTTTTAAATATTTATAAATATTGTATTTTATTCATAAAAATGCAAATAAAAATCACAAAAATAAAAAAAATCAAAAATAAACTCATGCATATATTGTATAAATATCACAAACCTATATTGTAAATATCTCTATTTACTTGACCTAATAAATTATTGTATAGAAATAAAATAAAAATATGCTAAAAATCCTTAAAATTGTTGTAATTTAATACATTATTAAATTATATATTTATTTGTAAAATTAGATCATTAAAATACATGTGTTGTATATATAGATATATATACATATGAAAAAAAAGATAATTATCTATTTTTACGTGATTGTTAATTTATTTAAGGGTTTTTATAAGTTGTGCCCCTCTGAGATCTTGCAATTTCAGTTATGCCTCTCCCTTTTTGGGAACATCAACAGTGCCCTCGACTTTTTGGCATTCTATCAATTG
Organism: Ottelia alismoides; assembly: GCA_037367405.1. Classification (NCBI taxonomy): domain Eukaryota; kingdom Viridiplantae; phylum Streptophyta; class Magnoliopsida; order Alismatales; family Hydrocharitaceae; genus Ottelia; species Ottelia alismoides. The sequence continues at coordinate 290,465 of JAZKJV010010520.1, read as the reverse complement.
TGCCCCTCGAGTTAGTGGTCGTCTATACCCACCGTAAACGGACGTTAACTTTGGGGACAGAAGTGGAATTTATTTTATTTAAAAAGGGATGGAAAGTCATCCCACTATCTCCCTCCTCCTCCCCATCATCTTCATCTTCCTCTGCTTCTCTTCCTCCTCCCCAGCCTCCTACTCCTCCTCCACCGCCTCCTCCCCTCACCCCCAGTGATGCACCTGATCATGATCATGAGTTTTCAAACTTTTTGTTTTCAAATACATCGAAAAAGTCAGAAAATAAGATTGCTGCTATACAGTGGATCCAAGTGGTGTAGGGGGCGGAGGGGGGAGGTGCGGGGGGCAGAGGGGGGAGGTGCAGGGGGGCAGAGGGGGGATACGCGAGGGGGTGGAGGGGGAAGGTGCGGCCGGAGGGGAGGTGCGGGGGGCGGAGGGGGGAGATGCGGGCGAAGGAGAGGTGCGGGATGGGGGAGGGAGGAGGAGCGGGGGGCGGAGGGAGGTGCTGCGGGCGGAGGGAAGCTGTGGGGTTGGAGCGGGAGCGGAGGGGGGAGGTGCTGGCAAAGGGGAGGTGCGGGTGTTAGCAATGTGAGCCCGAGGAGAACCATTCCTATAATAAATGTTATTGTAATAAATGATTTATCAATAAAAGTTATTGATTGTTTTTTACTCCCTTTCTAAGATTGAATAAATGAATGCACTATAAGATCCCTCTGTACAATAAGGGTTATGTACCATGGCCAGCTTGACAATCATACAGTTATTGATTCGTTGATTGAATCATAGAGGTTGATGCTTGGATGAATATCTAAGGAGTTAGATAGAGGACTCATCAAACATCATCAAATGATGGTTAAGTGATAATCTCCCGTCTGAGTAGGAGATGGCAATCCTTTCTCATTTGGCTGATATCTGACCGACCTCTTGATGCAGGTCCTCTGCATGGGAATAGTGATTCGGAGATGTCAGATTAGTTGAGTCAATGGGATGACTTAACGAGATTGAGATAATCAAAGACCTATGTTGAACACTGTCACAACATAGGCATGCATCCTCTGACCAAAGACAGATGTGTTGCTATATGTCTGAGTGTGTACATTTAGCAGACCAATAGGTTGATGACCTAATTAAGGTCTATACACTGGTGAGCTGGTGTGCATGTAAGGACATATGAGAAATACGATCTCTCAAAGGTATCATACATGTTTTCATGTAAACCGGAACACATGAGCTCACTCATGAGGTATTGGGACTGATCAAATTCCATGCATGGTCGTCTTGCTTTGGAAGTATGACATGAATTTGAAGGTAAGATATATGCTTTGGGAAAGCATATGATCTATACCAATTCCCAAATGACCAAGATTGAGAAACTTTGTGATCAAACCCTGGAGATGACAGTGCAAAATTGATCTACATCTTCAGGATGATCATAGGTCTTGCAGTATGCAGGATGTACAGGTGTTGGGAATACTTGAGGGTGATGTGATCATAATTGATTGTATAACCATGACGCTTCCATTCCAAGAGAGTGATGAAACATGTTTGGATTTTAGTGACTCCTCTCAGTAGAGAAGTGACCTAATCTTAGTCCATGTATTGGACATTGATCTGAATAAGATTCAGATGCAATGAGAAGATTAGGTCTACGGCCTTGATTTAATCAAGCATCTGGGGGAGGTCCATGAGATCTGGATTTGAGATGTGATCTCAATATCCAAGTCACTATACGTGGAACAATACAATCACCCTGTCCTTATCTCCATGTATCTGCGGAGAAATCGCATTATTCTTGAAAGGGTTCAAGAATAATTCCATAGTTGAATTATATCTAAGAATTGAGAAATTGATAATTAAATGTGATTAAATTATCTTGATGCTTGAGGAAATTATGCAATATAATTAAATGTGATTTAGATATTATGGATAAGAATAATATGGATAGCAATATCCAATTATTCATAATATATTATAAATGTGATTTATAATGTACTAGAGAGAGCTGATTATGATTTATGTTTGTTAATTAATTAATGGTGTGAATTGGATTCACATTGTATAATTGATTCAAAATGTAAATTATATTTTGTTTTGGGTTATGAATGTAATCCACAATTTTCCAATGGCAAGATTTTAATATTCTCAAAATTAATTATGAATTATTTTTGTAGAATATTTCACAACAAAAGTTGTTGGTATAGTAAGGGAGATTTTCATGGAGATATGCAATCTCATGAGATTTCATGAGATTCCTCCACCAGTGAAATAAGTGTACGGCACCAAGTCCTATATGGAATTGGTGGCCATCCCACCTATTTTATGGGGAGATGTTATCTCCATGCTAATTATCTCCTTATTTGTTTGATTTGATTTAGGATTAAATTGTATTTGATTTATCAAATCTATTTGATCTAAATTAAATTATTAGTTGTTGGTTTTTACCAACAACAATCTTGACCATTGGATTAAACACAAATACATCCCATCCATTGATTTTGTCTGTCCCATGGATTGTGATCCATGGATCCCAAAACCCTATAAATAGAGAGGCATTCTATGCTCTCTAGGTTTATGCAATTGAGACACATCTCACTCTCTCTCCCTCTTCCACACGTCAAGCCTCTCCCCTTCTCCATTGGTGGTCGTCTACAAAGCCCTAGAGGAGGAGCATCGTCGACGCTTCGCCACCGCGCTGCCGCCTCGACATTCCTCGATTCTCCATCTTCTTTGGAGTTCTTCGCTCATAAAGAAGGTGTTTGATCTCGTGCGACGAGATCAGGAGTTAACCATGCTTACATCAACTTGTTGGATTGCGAGGATCACGCGACTCATTCCCGCACTCGCAAGCATCTTCTCCGACGATCGGACTTGAGATAAGAGGTCTCTTTTCTTAGAGACTTGATCAACTATGCTACAAGAGGTATTCCTTTATACGTGATGTGGTTCTATATGAAACGATCCGAGAATTGTTCTTGGATCATGTGCTTCATCGCTTGAAATTTTTTTAAATTCCGCTGCATAGAACAACTAGTCCGACTAATCGTTCTTCGTCGTATTCGATACGATGCTTACACTTCCGTGATGCACTTGAGGATTTTCCCATATCCTTCAAGTGGTATCAGAGTTTTAGGTCAAAGGTTTTGGATACGATCCGTAAACCTAGGACGACTTGGGTTCGTTAAGGTTGCGAAAGTTTTCATCGCATTTCATTTTCGCACATTTGTTTAGTGAATAAATTCGTCCTTGTTTAAAATGTTTAAACACGAATTGATCACTTGTATTTTGTTCCCCGATAAAAAAGGAAACCATAGGATCTGAGTTTACGTAATTTGGATTCTGTTTGTTCGATATATGGTCGTTTTAATGAACATGTATTCGCAGTTGCGGGATCTGCGAATCTTAACATGATTAATGAGTTAATTACTGTTTTGATCTGCCTTGAAATGCATAAAATATCGCTTAGGTTCTGTCCTAAATCAAACTAGCAATATTTGGAAACTGATTTTGCATAATTTGGATTAATTTTGATTGAGATATGTTAATTTTAGTAAGTAGGTATCACTGCTGAAATTACATTCATAATCAAGATTCATGTGATTTTCAATTAGTAAAATTAATTGTTAATTTCATAAAATAATTATATAAATTATTTGAGAAATATTTAATGATGATTATTTCCTTAATTGACTTGACCTCAATCAATAAATTGATTAGATTTGATCTAAATCATAATTGGAAACACAATCAACAAACAACTTGCTTGAATAGGATTGGGAATTTGTCTAGTAAATTTCCTTATAATCAAAAATATTTTGATTATTACTATATGGTATAATTTTGGTTGAAGAACCGAAGATCATCTCAAGTACAAAGTGATTGGCTCTGCATTATTTTTTCCCGAGGTGGATATGGTGTCTAGTCGAGGAGCGTTGGGGTAGTGGGTCGCACTGGTTGCAGTCCGCCCCATTCCCGCTGGACTGGCCATGACAGCGGGTAGGGAATGAATGATGCCTGAGAGATCATGATGTATTTTTCTAATTATTAAAATTAGAATTAATACGTACTTTGAGATAATACCTTATATTCATGTAAAAATCAAATTTGTTTATTGAATTGGATTGATAATTAAATTAATGTGATTAAGTTAATTATATCCAATTAAAAACAATCTATTATGAATAGATGTGTATTTTACTTGGAAGAATTAATTATATGAATATGATTCATAATAATTAATTAAAATTTGAATATGAGGTGGAGGATCACATAAGTGACATCCATGGTCTCCCGTCAAGGTGAAGGGTTCTCGTCGTCAGGGATTGCATGTAGGAGACGCCTGTCCGAGCGCATATGGATCAGGCTCTTTCCTTCTCGAAAGAATAAGGCTATATGCGTAGTAACCCTCATATCGGATCCTCGTATTATTGGGGCGATATTGGAGTGCGCATAGCGAGTACTATTCATGTTGACAGTCAATTAACAACTAGTCAACTTCACTTTAGGGGTGGTCGGCCCGGGTGTTAAAGACCGAATTGGGAAATGCAAGTTGGACTTGCAAGGCGGAATGTGTTCCCGCTTCTCTTTATTGGAGTCGCAAATTCTCATATTATTGGAATGTGACAAAGGTGAAGAGGAGATCCCAGTTCTTGCTAGAGATATAGAGGTAAGTATATCTCTTGCTTTGAAAGTGATTATGGGAATGAACTTTCAAAGTTGACAATGTAAGAATAATTTGATTTAAAATACCTTAATTAAATGTTATAAATTTGAATATATGATTATATGTGCTAATATAGTGCATTCTTAATTTCAGAAAATGAAGTCCATGAACCCACTAAGCAGGCTTCTGGAGGTCAACCAGTTGACCAGACCATATTATACAGATTGGATCCATAATTTGGAGCTTGTTCTCTCGGTTGAGCGCATAAGTTATGTGCTCACAGAAGACAAGCATGAAAGCCCTATCGAAGTAAGAAAAGAAATACAATGACAAGTATGATGAAGATCATATCTTGGCCAGATGCTATATCCTAGGTTCTCTCTCCAATGTTCTTCAAAAGCAACATGTGGAGATGAGCACATGTCGGGAAATAATGCAGAATCTGAAAGATATGTTTGGTGACATCAACCGCACCTAGCGTTACAACATTACGAAAGAACTCGTTCACTGCAAGATGCAGGAAGGAACTTCAGTCTGAGAGCATGTACTCAAAATGTTTGGGTACTTGTCTGAGCTAGAGACTCTTGGGGAAAATATGGATGTAGACATGCAAGCTGATTTCATTTTGCTGTCTTTGCCCTAGTCTTTCAATAATTTTGTGGTTTCATTCCACATGAACAAGTTGGACTTGAATAATGCTGGACTTCTTGCTGCATTAAAGGCTGCAGAAGACGTACTAAAGAAAGATGGTCCCTCTGGCAGTGCAATGGTTGCACAGGTCAAAGGGAAGCGCGGTCGGAAGCAAGGTTCTCGGAAGGGCCCGGCCCAGAAGAGAAAGAATAAGAGTCAAGGCATTGTCTCATGTTCCAATGCATCCACTCTGATAGCGTCGAAGAAAACCGACATTTGTCACCACTACAAGAAGCCGGGGCACTAGAGGCGTAACTGGTTGGAATACCTGAAGTCATTAGACAAAGGTAAAACCCCAGCAGGTATGAAATCTACTTTCATCATTGAAACTAGTTTTCTCGTTGGACGAGAAGGAAGTTGGGTTGTAAATTCTGGTGCTTCTGTTCATGTATGCAATTTGTTGCACTTGTTTCAGGAAACTATGAATTTGAAAGAAGGGGAGATAGTCATCGAGATGGGATCTGATGCAAGTGTTGCAACAGTCGCCGTCGGGATCTGTCGACTATCATTATCTAGTTGTAGAGTCTTAGTACTTAAAGAGTGTCTTTATGTACCTGAAGTCAGAAGGAATTTGATATCTTTATCTAAACATGTTAGAAGTGGATATTCATTCCTTTTCTGTAATAAATTAGTCATAAATCATTATGATAAATATATTGTGGATGGTATTTTGACTTCTGGTGGACTCTATGAATTGTGCATTGATAAATGTATCATGAATGTTACAACCACTAATAATAAAAACCCTAAAAGATCCAGGGAGGATGGAAATCCTTCGAATGAGATGTGGCATCAAAGACTTGGTCATTTATCTGTTGATAAGATCAATAGATTGATAAAGGATGGACCTTTAGAGTTTCTACAGGTTCAACCGTTGCCTACCTGCAAACATTGCATTAAAGTTAAAATGACTAGGACGCCTTTCCGTAACAAAGTTACAAGATGTGAAGGTATTATAGACCTAGTACATACCGTTGTATGTATTCCCTTCATTACCGCGACTTGAAATGGATATCAGTATTATTTGACATTTATTGATGACCATTCGCGATACAGGTTTGTCTTCCTATTACGTCATAAATCTGAAACCTTTGAAAAGTTCAAAGAATTCAAGGCTTTGGTTGAGAACCAACCGATAGGAAGATTAAACGGATTCGATCTGATCGAGGTGGTGAGTACCTCTCAGATGAATTCAAGGAATGTCTTAAAGAGAATGGAATTGTCTCCAATCTCACTGCTCTTGGAACTCCCCAACTTAATGGTGTTGTTGAAAGACGCAACAGGACCATCATGGATATGGTCCATTCAATGATGAGCAAAGCACATTTACGACTTAGTTTCTGGGGATATGTAGTAGAGACTACAATATATATCCTGAATACGATTCCTAGCAAATCTGTACCTAAGACTCCTCGTGAGCTTTGGTATGGAAACAAACCTAGTGTTAATCACTTAGGGTTTGGGGTTGCTTGGTTCATGCGAAAAACATGGGCGCAAGTAAGCTAGAATCTAGCTCTCGTGAGTGTTACTTCATTGGGCATGTTAAAGATGGTATTGGATACCAACTCTATGACCCTGAGACCCAAAATGTTTTTGTCTCTAGAGATGTGAAATTTCTGGAAAATGATTTCCTTAAAGGTCAAGACAAAAATGAATTAGAGGAACTCATTTAATCCCCTGAGGATTCTGAGCTTCCTGGACCAGAAACTGAAGAGATAAATAAAGATGAAACACACATACCTCTTCGAAGGAGTTCGAGGGTTGTTGCACCACCTGAAAGGTATGGATTCCATGTGTCAAGTGAGATTGGCAATGATCCTACTTCATTTGATGAAGCACTCGCGGATCATGATATAGATAGATGGATGCTAGCAATGAAGTCAGAAATTGACTCCATGCATAAGAATGGTGTATGGACCCTAGAGGATCCACCTAAAGGGTTAAAACCCATTGGGTGTAAATGGATCTTCAAGAGAAAGAGGGGACCTGATAGGAAAGTAGAGACTTTCAAGTCACAGCTCGTAGCCAAGGGCTACACACAGAGAGAAGGCATCAACAACGATGAGACATTCTCTCATGTGGCTATACTTAAATCCATCAGGACACTGCTAGCTATAGCTGCATATCTTGACTACGACATCTGGCAGATGGACGTCAAGACAACTTTCCTTAATGGATACCTCAAGGAGGATATCTATATGGAGCAGCCCCAAGGCTTCATAATTGAGGATGGAAAAGTATACAAGATGAAGAAATCCATCTATGGGCTCAAGCAAGATTCTCGTAGCTGGAACATTAGATTTGACGAAACCATACAGAGTTATGAATTTGTGCAGAATCCTGATGAACCTTGTGTGTACAAGAAGCTTAGTGGGAGCGTCATTGTGTTCATCATGCTTTATGTAGATGACATCCTTATCACTGGGAATGATACAAGGATGATGACCAGTGTGAAAATTTGGCTATCCCATACCTTTGAGATGAAAGATCTTGGAGAAGCCTCTTATATCTTAGGCCTGAAGCTATTCAGAAACCGAGAAAAGAGGATATTGGGATTGTCACAACATGGGTACATTAAGAAGATTCTTGTACGATTCCATATGGATAGTTCTAAGAAAGGTTTCCTCCCCTTAAGACATGGTATCCACCTGTCTAAAGGGATGGCTCCTCAAATTGTAGAGGAAAAGAAAGCCATGGCTGGATGCCCTTATGCATCAGCTGTAGGAAGCTTAATGTATGCCATGATGTGTATTAGGCCAGATATTTGCCATGCAGTGGGAGTGGGGAGTCGTTACAAATCCTGCTGTGGAGAGAAAAACTGGAATGCAGTAAAGAACATATTCAAATATCTAAGACGAACACAAGATTACATCTTGGTCTATGGAAATGGTGATCTCCAAGTCGTAGGATATACAGATTCTAACTTCCAATCGAATATTGATGATCGAAGGTCGACATCAGGGTCTGTATTCTTGTTGAACGGTGGTGCTGTGATCTGGAGAAGCAAGAAGCATGACACTACAACAGATTCAACAACAGACGCAGAGTACATTGCCGCATCAGATGCTACAAAGGAGGCGGTGTGGTTACGCAAGTTCATCTTGGAGCTATATGTAGTTTCCTCTGATACTCCCATCCCGTTACTCTGCGATAACACAGGAGCCATTGCCCAGGCGAAGAAACCCAGAAGGCATCAAAAGAGCAAGCACGTGGAAAGGAAATACCACATCATTCGGCAGATTCAAAAGCGTGGTGATATCATCATCACCAAGGTGGCCTCTGCCGACAACGTTGTTGATCCTCTTACCAAACCTCTGACACAGAAGGTTTTCAACCAGCATGTAATGAGTATGGGTAAAAAAATTGTTCCTGAATGGTTCTGAGGGCTAGTGGGAGATTGTTTGCAATATGAGCCCGAGGCGAACCAATCCTGCAATAAATATTATTGTAATAAATGAGTTATCAATAAAAGTTATTGATTGTTTTTCACTCACTTTCTGAGATTGAATAAATGAATGCACTATAAGGTCCCTCTGTACAATAAGGGTTATGAACCATGGCCAGCTTGACAATCATACAGCTCTTGATTCATTGATTGAATCATAGAGACTGATGCTTGGATGAATATCTAAGGAGTTAGATAGAGGACTCATCAAGCATCATCAAATAATTGTTAAGTGATGATCTCCAGCCTGAGTAGGATATGGCAATATTTTCTCATTTGGCTGATATCTGACTGACCTCTTGATGCAGGTCCTCTGCATGGGAATAGTGATTCGGAGGTGTCAGATTAGTTGAGTCAATGGATTGACTTAACGAGATCGAGATAAGCAAAGACCGATGTTGAATACTATCACAACATAGGCATGCATCCTCTGACCAGAGACAGATGTGTTGCTATATGTCTGAGTGTGTACATTTGGCATACCAATAGGTTGACGACGTAACCAAGGTCTATGCACCGGCGAGCTGGTGTGCATGTAAGGACATATGAGTAATACGATCTCTCAAAGGGATCATACAGGTTCACATGTGAACTAGAAGACATGATCTCACTCATGAGGTATTGGGATTGATCAAATTCCATGCATGGTCGTCATGCTTTGAAAGTATGACATGAATTTGAAGGTAAGATATATGCTTTGGGAAAGCATATGATCTATACCACTTGCCAAATGATCAAGATTGAGAAACTTGGTGATCAAACCCTGAAGATGACAATGCAAAATTGATCTACATCTTAAGGATGATCATAGGTCTTCCAGTATGTAGGATGTACAGGTGTTGGGAATACCGGAGGGTGATGTGATCATAAACGATTGTATAACCATGACACTTCCATTCCAAGGGAGTGATGAAACATGTTTGGATTTTAGTGACTCCTCTCAGTAGAGAAGTGACCTAATCTTAGTCCATGTATTGGACATTGATCTGAATGAGATTCAGATGCAATGAGAAGATTAGGTTTACAACCTTGTTTTAATCAAGCATCCGTGGGAGGTCCATGAGATCTGGATTTGACATGTGATCTCAATATCCAAGTCCCTATACGTGGAAGAATCCAATCGCCCTGTCCTTATCTCCAAGTATATGCGGAGAAATCACATTATTCTTAAAAGGGTTCAAGAATAATTCCATAGTTGAATTATATCTATGCATTGAGAATTTGACAATTAAATATGATTTAATTATCTTGATGTATGTGGAAATTATCCAATATAATTAAATGTGATTTAATATTGTGGATAAGAATAGTATAGATAGCAATATCCAATTATTCATAATATATTATAAATGTGATTTATAATGTATTAGAGAGAGATGATTATGATTTATATTTGTTAATTAATTATTTGTGTGAATTGGATTCACATTGTATCATTAATTGAAAATGTATATTATATTTTGTTTTGGGTTGTGAATGTGATTTACAATTTTCCAATGGCAAGATTGCAATATTCTCAAAATTAATTATGAATTATTTTTGTAGAATATTTTACAACAAAAGTTGTTGGTATAATAATGGAGATTTTCATGTAGATATGCAATCTCATGAGATTTCATGAGATTGCCTCCACCATGGAAATAAGTGGACAGCTACCAAGTCCTATATGGAATTGGTGGCCGTCCCACAAATTTTATGTGGAGATGTTATCTCCATGCTAATTATCTCCTTATTTGTTTGATTTAGTTTAGGATTAAATTGAATTTGATTTATCAAATATATTTGATATAAATTAAATTATTAATTGTTGGCTTTTACCAACAGCAATCTTGACCATTGGATTAAACACAAATCAATCTTATCCATTGATTCTGTGTGTCCCATGGATTGTGATCCATGGATCCCAAAACCCTATAAATAGAGAGGAATTCTATACTCTCCAGGGTTATGCAATTAAGACACATCTCTCTCTCCCTCTTCCACACGTCAAGCCTCTCCCCTTCTCCATTGGTGGCTGTCCACCAAGCCCTAGAGGAGGAGCATCGTCGACGCTTCACCACCATGCCGCCGCCTCGATGTTCCTTGGTTCTCCATCTTCTTTGGAGTGCTTCGCTCATAAGAATGTGTTCGATCTTGTGTGACGAGATCAGGAGTTCACTGTGCTCGCAAGTGTCTTCTCCGACAATCAGACTTAAGATAGGAGGTCGCTTTTTCTATAGACTCGATCAACCTTGCTACAAGAGGTATTCCTTTATGCTTGATGTGGTTCTACATGAAACAATCTGAGAATCGGTCTTGGATCATGTGGTTTCATCGCATGAATTTTTTTTAAATTCTGTTGCATAGAACAACTAGTCCGACTAGTCGTTCTTCGTCGTATTCGATACGACGCTCACGCTTCCGTGATGCGCTTGAGGATTTTCCCATATCCTTCAGCGGGGGGCAGATGGGGGAGGTGTAGGGGGCGGAGGGAGGTGCTGCAGGAGGAGGGGAGGAGTGAGAGGGTGGTGTGGGGGCGGAGGGGTGAGGTGTGTTCAGAGGGGAGGTGGGGCAGAGGGAGGTGCTGCAGGTAGAGGGGAGGTTCGTGGGCGGAGCAAGGGCCTGGGGGAGGCTGTAGGAGAGCTCAAGGAGGAGGAGGGAGGAGTTGTGGAGGAGGAAGAGGAAGAAGATGGGGGAGGAAGAAGATGAGGTGGAGGAGGAAGATGGGTGGATGGTTATACCCCTCTTAACAATACTATGGTTTGATGAAATCATGGTTAAGTTCGGCTCATACACGGTTAAACTAACGGAGGGGCACAAGTGATAGAATGCCAAAAAGTCGGGGGCACTACTGATATTCCCAAAAAGGGTGGGGCATAACTGAAATTGCAAGATCTCAGAGGGGCACAACTGATAAAAATCCTTTATTTAATTTATAAAAATCATTAGAAATAAGTTTAATTATTTATTTATAAATTTTTTATTTATAGAATTATTTTATTTAAATCCATTTTCCTATTTATTTTAATTATTTCCCATTTTTATACTCTTTTGTCTTCTAGTTGTTTTGTCCTTTAGAGAAACCTCTTTCAATTGGTGGACCTAGGTCTGTTGACCTATGTCATTTTCCCATTCTCCAGCCAGAATTGGAATAAAGGCCCAGTAGCCACTCTTCTTGTATTTTTCCTTATCGATCTAATCACCTTTCGGTCTTGATGTCTTCATGAGTTTTATCAACCAAATAACAACCAATTCTGCCCGAATGAAAGTTTTGATTTCCATGCCTTGGTTCATGTGCATCTTTGATTTCAAAATTTGCCCAATTCTGCACCTATAAAATCCCCTCTCTAGATCTCCGATGCTCCTGATCTGTTTTTCATCGCTAATCTTGCCCAAAGTTGGCTCTATGAGAGAGAAGGTCACATTGACTCTCCTCCTCAGCTAGGAGTGCATTGTTTGCCTTACAGAATGTGATCCACCTACGTCGTCGGAGCTTCATTGGCGACGTCCAACCTCTTCAAACTCTGGCACGAAATGAGGCCATGACCCACTCCATCATCCCTAGGTCGATTCAGATTAGTTTAGTTTAATTTAGTCTTTTAGTTACGAAATTTACTTCCATTTTATTATGAATATGATCTTCCAGATCAACCTCCGATCTTCGTGATCGGAGGCTCTCCGTTCATCGATCTTCATCTCCGACTCACTACACTCCTTCACCCAACCCTTCTCCATTTTCCTTAAAATTTGATACCCCAAATTATGACTAGATCTAGATCCAAGTCTCCTTCCGGACCACCCCTCACCAGAGACTCCCTTTCCCTCCATTTCCTTTATTTTCGGCTTAGTAACGTTGTCGGAGATCATTGCTCCGAGCAACAAAACTATTTGTAGGTGCGCAGGTCTTTACTGGAGCTGTGATTCGAGACCTGGAGCTCCAATTTCAACCACCAACTACCTAGAGCTCAAGATCATCGATCAGGCATCATTGGACTTCATCTAGACATCCGGATGATGTGGGAGTGTGGAATGAGTGTTTTTGAACATCAGTATGCGCCTTCTACGTAGATCAATCAAGATTTGGCCAATCAAAGTTCGTTGATACCTTGATGCATCTCTCTTTCATCACCTTAACTCTTTAATTTTTGCCTTTAAACCCTAGCTAAATGCATGTATATAGCATTATATTGCATAAAATAACATGTATTCTTTACAATGTAAATATTGTATAAAATAACCTATTTAAAACCAAAATAAAATAGTAAATAAAAGTAAAAGGAAAGGAAAAAGAAATGAAAAATCATAGGTAAGAGACCTAGGCATCATGATAACTAGGTGGACAAGGAATAAAGTAGGGAGAGATAAGGGCCAAAAATACAATGAAATCCTAATGTGTAAATTCCGCAATAATACTGATTTGTGAATCAAATCAATAAACTTTGTACATGAGAGTTGTAGATAAAAATAGATAGAAAAATACAAAATTGATTTCATGTAAAAATAATGCATAATGTGCTTTATACACTCTGAATAAAAATCCAAAATCCAAACTTCAAAAACCTGTATCTTCTCCATATACACTCAAAATTCACCAAAATCATCTAATTATTATAACTTTTAAATACATATACTTAATGAATATGGTTTCATTTAATTTGTATTTAAGATGCAAACGTTAGTTTTGGACCCCTATTGTATATGATACATGGATAAAAGAATCGATTTATATACTCTTTGCATATTTTATATTTTAGAATTTAAGAATTTTGCAAATATTTTTTATTACATATGTGCATAAGTAGAATAAAGCAAAGTCATTACAAATACAACAAAATAAATAAGCATACAAAAACATAGATAAATTATGTATATACATACCCGTGTACTAAATACATGTATTTATTTAAGCATACAAATCACTTCAGATGATATAATAAAAACATTTTTATATGTATTTAAATAAACTATAAATATATAAATTATAAAATAAAAAATAAAAATAAAATAGCAATACATAGGTTAATATACATATGCTCGTACTTGTAAAAATAAGCATACAATAAATTAACTTATAAAATTAACTAAAAATCAGATTAAAATATTACATAAAATATTAATTATTTTATATATTTTAACAATAAATTACTAAAATTATTTTATATTTTTAATCGATTTAGAAAAGAATTATAATTATTTTTCTTGTTTAGTGTACATACGTAGCCTAATAGGGGCGTAGTCTTCTTTGACTCTAGGTCAACATTCTGCCCTTCCCTATGTCTGCATCTATCAGATGTTAGATCTCATGTTCCTCGATTTTCTAACTCGAGTTTTTCATTGTTTGTACTCAATTCCTTCTTGACTTCTGTCCCTCAATCTTTGATCCTTCATGCACACATGAAACATCGATCATTGGATCATTGTCTAGCAGAATCTGCTCTTGAAACACGGCCCGTATATATACCTCCACCTCGCCCCTTTTTTTATTTTTGATCTCTGTTTTCCTCATTGAACCCCTCATATCCATAGCCCTAAGAGTTGAGGAGAGTTACATACTCCTTCTCATTTGATCTGCAGCGAGTTGTAGGTGCTAGAGTGGTCAATCCACCACCACTGGTGCTCCGCCCCAACATGGTTCATGAGCTTCTTGTCCCTACAGGTTTGAGTTCCCTTTCTTTCATTTTTAAGTAGCATTTCCTTCCAGAATTATGATTTTGTATTTAGTTAAGCCTTCCATTAATGCACTAGTGTAGATCCCCATTTTTAAAGTACACTAGAGCTAGGGTTCCAGCCATTCTCTATACAAGTGCTTGCCTCGTTCCAACCATCACGACTTCATTTCATTCACCTTTTGTTTCTCCATATTCCTAAACACCCACGCAACCCTCATCTTATCTAGATCAATGGATCTATGCTCCATCATCCATTCATCATCGGAGCACAACATCCTACCTCACCAGACCACCATCCTTCGCCAATAAAATCCAGAATCCATCATCATCAAACCACCATGATTTCCACATTCTTTGCAGTTCCTAAAGACCCCATCTGAGGGGTATTTACGTCAGGAACGAATACCCAGGAAACATAAAGCTCCAGGCCCCTATCGATGGGGCCCAGATAATATTGAGGGCATCAGCAGCTGCAGACACCCTTCCCGAGAATGAGGAGTACCAGAGCATCAAGAGAGGAGCTCGACGAAGGATAACCAATAGATAAAAGTAGGGAAGACACGTGGTTCTTCCCTATTCTTCATCAAGAGCAGTGATCTTTCGATCAAGGAAGAAGCCCTAGATTAAAGAAGAGCCATTGGATCTTACACGCCATCGACCGTCTGATCCCTCGTGGGATCTTATATCAGCTGCAGATCTATGAAGGAGTATCACATGTCGAGGAGCCAATACTTGTTAAGTGAAGTGATCCATACCATCTGCCCGACCATGTAGGGGTATTTTGCACTCTCAACCCCATCCATTTTGTTCTTTATTTTTAGTACAAAAAGTTTCCTCTACAAATATTTTGTATAAAATTTGCATTAAGACCCCCACACTTCTAGATATGAAGTGTCTATGTGTTAGTATGATGTTTGTGTTAGTATAGATATGTGTGTTATTGTTTGTGAGTGTATGTTTCTGTATATGCTAGTGCACTATAAAAGCGTGTGTGTATGTGTTATGCATGAGAGAGAAAGAATGTGTATACGAAATGAGGATAACACTAGAAGAGAAGATAGTAATCAATTTTAAGTATGTACTCTTTAACTTGGCATAAAATATGTTTACATAGTATAGGAGTATAAAAACGACTTTATAATAGGTGATACAGGTTCAATGGGGCCTCAAAACCCCGAAGAATCTATATTTTTTTAAATGTTCTTTGAAGTTAGCGAGTACAAGTGCTAGCCAAGTCCTAGCAAAGTGCTAGCTAATGCAAGACCTAGAGAGCACTTGGCTAACACATGTGCTCTCCCACTTTTAATGGCGAGCACATGTCCTCGCCAATATAAGCTAGCGAGTAGGGTTTTAACGAGCACAAATTTCGCGAGCACATGTGCTTGCCAAGTGATTTGGAGAGCACTTGGAGAGCATCTGGGGAGGACATTTGTGCTCGCCAAAAGCATTTTTTCTTGTAGTGCAGAAATATTGAAAATGACCTCTTCTAGATGAACATATTAGGAATGTTTGTTTTCATGAAACTTGAAACGCATATTGTACTTAACATATTAAGTAAATACCCTCAAGTTTTCAATCAAAAAAAGTAAAAAAATAATGGAAAAATAGGTCGGGTGTAGGGAGTTACATACACCCCAGGGTGCAGCCTCCCTGCCCCTATATATATTATCTAGGTTATTATCTACACTTGTATTTTTTATAATAAAGAAAAGAAACTTAAAAATAAGAAAATATAAAAAAATAAAAATTATATTATTAAATACATAAAAAATATAGAAAAATGAAAAGTCCATAAAAATATTATAATTAAAAAACCAACATAAAAACACAATAAACAAACAAGGAAGAAGCATTTTTAGAACTTCTTTTACCAATCTATCTTGTGTGCTACATGTGTTAGACACTCTACACATAATTACACATATAAACACTATCTATAGAGTTATGATAAATTCTAACTCTACATTTATTTTCCATTGCTTTATCTATTTTGTGGGTTAATTGTTGATTGACATTCAAGTTTCTTGAACGGTTGCCTCAACGATAGTGTAGGTCTCTCCATGTGTGGATCACATTAGGCCCTCGTAGAACATGTGCCATCAAAGAGTGTCGTTGCAGGGGAGAAACAACGCATAGATTAATTTT
Organism: Ottelia alismoides; assembly: GCA_037367405.1. Taxonomy (NCBI): domain Eukaryota; kingdom Viridiplantae; phylum Streptophyta; class Magnoliopsida; order Alismatales; family Hydrocharitaceae; genus Ottelia; species Ottelia alismoides. The sequence goes on along the minus strand of JAZKJV010010520.1, from coordinate 273,886 downwards.
GTATTCCTCATGTTTTTTTCAATTATCTATTTCTCACTTTATTTGATTTTATTTTGAACAGTCTAACCCTCTTCCTTTTTTGATGTTGTTGCGAGGGATCACAGATATAGGGAGGTGCTCCTAGGAAGCCTACGCACCCACGTGAAGCGGAGTCGGCTTTTCAGCACAAGCCGGTAGGAGAGAGCGATAAAAGAAGACTTGGAGATTTTTTAAGATAGTGTCACTTTATAGCCTATTTTTATTTTAGTTTTAATTTTTATATGTAATTTAAGGTGAGAAAGAGGCATACATGTTTATTTGTAATAATTTTGAACTCTCTAAGACACTGCTACTTCATGAGGTCCATTGCTCGGGTGTTTATTCATCAGGGGCCTCATCTGTTTTTCTTGTTGTTTTCCACTTTCTTTTTATTTATTTCCCATACTTTGAAGTTTTCGCTTTATTTTTATTTGTTTTGTGTGATTGAGCCTTAGCATAGGACTACTTGCTTGTTAGATTAAGTCCAAAACCATAACTATTGCATGCACCTATAGATATTTGCTTGGCCTTAGTCAAATTTAATTACTTTTTACATAGACTTGGAAGCGAGCGCTTGAGAGACTTTACACAGCACTTGCAGTTACCGTTGTGGTGGGCACCGAAGAGTCTCCAAGATCGTACTTTTGGGTTCTACCACAAATTGATTAGCATTGCTTGTTCACGATAATAGCAATTTCTATACTAGGGTGATTTCATCAGATTGCATGTGCTTGTAGAGTAGGTATTAGTTATGTCTTGCAACCTACACAAGATAGCTGGAAGCAAGGTGAGCGTCATCTATCTTAGGATGCATCATTGATTGTCGCTTGCATTACTTTTCCTATTATCCCTTTGATTTTGAGCTCATCCAAAAAAATTATAACCAAAATAAAATCAGAACTGTTAATTCTGTTTGACCATAAAATTAAATGTAATTGGATTCATTATTTTGGGAAGAGAAACTCCCACCTTGTATGCAGGTTGTATTTTGACTGAGCGAGGTGCCCCCGGACTTGTGCCCTAAGCGCTTGTGTTGGCTCTTGGGCCTTATTACTTATTGCAAGCACTTGCCTTCAATCGTAGACAAAGTGGTTTTAGTGATCTAGTAGGTGTGCAACACCGACTAGAAAACAACCACTTTAGGAGACTACACCTGTGAGATTGTATAACTTTTTGTAATTTACATAACTCTAAAATTGATAAGATAATTGATCAATTTTCACGGTCTTCATTGGGTCAAGTTGGTGAATCGAAGTTTACTTTGTGTGTTAATTGTCGAATGTGAATCCTAATGCTTTCATCTTTACTTCGAGTTATCAGTCTTTGAGTCTCTTTTCTTCTTTTTCACTTTTCATTTCTTGAGTCCTTTTTCTTCTTCAGAATCTTATGCATCGTGATCATGGGTTACCCTTACCTTATCCAGCCGGATCTTGCGGCTTCTTTTCGCCCATATCACTGTCAGGGAAGCATTCATGGTTCGTCTCAAGATGACTCTCCTCTTGAGCCACAATTTTACCTCATATAATTTCCCCTCAACCCTTGTGTGGTTGCACTCCTATATGGAATTTTGTCTTGTATGTCTCTTACGCCCTCCTCGTTCCCTCCTATGTAACCTTATTTTACCCTTAAGTATGATGTGTAGTGTGATGAGGCCCGTATTGAGGATAGTGTTGATATTATTGAACAATGCATATTCGAGGCTGGAGTGTGTGTGCTTCCCTTGGTGGATGTTTGACATGATGTGATGCTATCACTGATATTTCTTCTATTTCACAATAGGTTGAGGATGTAATCATTGATTCAATGCAAATTTTAGAGGATGATACCGATGTTGTATGTTTCAACTTTCCCGTACTGACCCTTGAGTCAGTTTTGCACGTCTTGTTTCAGGGGCATGTTGTACCATCTCTATTTGTACATCAGGAGATGGAGTTGGTACCTCCATTGTATCACCCATCCTACCAGCCAATCTACTTTCCTCCTCTTGACTTTTAGGTCCCCATAGAGCACATTGCAGATTTTGATACATATCCTAGGCCATTAAAGTGGATGTTGCGTGGTGAGGACCTACATTATCACATGCCCCATCTTGTCGACCCCTACCAACAACCTTACATCCTCCCAAGCGATGAGTGTCATCATTTTATTGAGGATGAGAGTGATGATTCTAGCATGACCTCGCTTTCCATTAATCATCTTGCATTACACCCCAAGGGTTTTGTGCGGGTGGATTCAACACTTTCTAGGTATTCAGTCCCCCCCCCCCCCCACTGACTGTGCAACTGGCCTGTCGACTGCAAGGACCGAGTCATCTGATTCATATGACTCTTTTGAGTCTACTCTCCTCGACGACCCTCATAAGGATGAGCCATGTTTTGAGTCATTTGATGATTTCCTAGATCTTTCGACCATATGTCCATCGAATGCTTAGTTGCTTAGAGAGTCTCCATATCTTCACTATTTGTAACTTTATGAGATTGTGATTAACATGGAGGAACCCATCACTGATCCATCCTTCTTTATGTTTGATTTTGTCAGTTTCGATTACTCGTTCCATTCTCCCAAGCTGATAAAGTCTTCTGAACCACCGTACCATGGTTTAATTTTCGATTCTCTTCTTATGGCGGTATACATCCACTTGATTGGATATACTGGTGTTATTTTTTATTTCATCGTCGTTCTCACTTTGTGACAATGGCAAGAGCACTACATTCATCTGACATATGTTGTCTTGAACCTTGATACAACATTATCCTAACTTCTGCGCCCAGCTAGGGGCATAAAACCTAGCGCTCAGTGAGAGGTACCTCAAAAATCCACTCCTCTTGTATATACGTGTTTTGTCTTCCACTCTTTCTTTCTTCTGTTTGTCCTACACCATAGATCTACCGTATGATATGTGTGTCTATACTTAGGACATACTTTATCTTAAATATAAGGGGGTGTAGACCGAATGGTTCTTTCTGCCATTCTGTTACATCACTCATGTTATTTCATGTACTTAGGACTATCTTACCCTAAGTATTGGGGGTGCGATGCATACACTCCCCCAACATATCTTTTTTTTATCAGTTTCTTGATCCCCTCACCTATCTCTTCTCTTGTTGATATTTCAGTCTATACTTGGGGATATTTTACCCTAAGTATAGGGGGATAGCCCGAGTTGTGGATATGTTCATTTCCACCCTTGACCCTCCCTACATGTTGTATATAGTCTGCTACACTTAGGATTAATTGATCTTAAGTATAGGGGGACAGTCAACTTCTCATTATTTTATTCATTCATTGATATAGTTTGGGCTCTTTTATACTTAGCACGAGTTATGTCTTCCTTCCTTCTTTCTGATCTATGAGGACATAGCTCAAGCTAAGTATAGGGGGTTGTATATACATTGTATATACTTTAGCCATAACTCGTACTTTTGTATTTTTAAATAATATGTCTAAACTACGATTAATTAATTATAAAGAATAAACCAGTATAAATATGTATAAAATTCTTAATAATTCTTTGTATATACTGATTAATAAATCAGGTTAAAAACATTTTGCAAAATGATTTGAAAAAACTTTTAAAAACCACTTGGAAAATTTCTTTGTAAATTGTTTTCAACTTTTGTAAAAAGGTCTGTTAATAGAAACTTCTTTTCTTTTTTTGAATAAAAGTTTTTGAAAATCTATTTGCAAACGGTTTGAAAAATGATTGTAAAATGTTTTTGAAAAATCTATACATATTGTTTGAAAACTTTTTGCAAAATGATTTTCAAATTTTGTAAATGTTTATGAAATTATTTGTCAATAATTTACAAAAAAAGGTTTTTTAAATGTTTGTAAAGATCTTTTCAAATTCTTTTGAGAACCACATACATAATTCAAATAAATAAAAATTCTTTACAAACTCTATATATAAAGACCTACTAACTTTCAAATTATAAATTCCATGTATAAAATGCACCTAAAATCTTGTAAATTAAGACACACTCCCATGTAAATACTTATACATAAGTCTTTACTAACCCTTTTGTCTTCAAACGAATCCCTAAAAAAATGCAAACCTAAAACCAATTAAAATTTGCAAAATGTTTGTTAAAACAACATAAAATTTGCAAAACCTTTTCGAAATAAATTTTGCATCACAAAAATATTTTCCCTGCAATTGTATTTTTTAGATTGATCATGATAATTGAACAAGTCAAAATATATTCCAAAGATTGGAGCTTTGTTCGACCTTAATTCACTTAATCACAGGAACCTTATAGTAACTAGAATTGAGGCTCTTCAAGTCTACTAGACTTAATTCTTTGCGACCAAAGGACTTTGTTCAGTGTCATCTTGATTGCATAAGTAGAATATTTTGAAACACATGCAAGACTGTTGATGACAATGACCTAACTTGCACACATGCACCTTACACTTTGCTCAACTTTATTGAAGTGGTAGAGGGTTGAATTTACCGGCATGAGATACAAGCGAATAGAAACATACAAAGTCATAATATTGTGGCCATTGTGCCTGTTGAGATGCTTCTGGTGAGGATCTAAATCATCCTCACAAAGAACGAAGATAAAGTGTCACTTAGGCAATCGTTCATGAGAAGCGAATAAGACAACCATTAACCCACAAAATAAATCAAGCAATGTGAAGCAAAAATGCAGAGTTCAAATTTATTTTAACTCTACAAAATATGTGTATAGGTGCAAGTATTGTAGAGGTCGAACACAAGAACACACAAGATAGATTGGGAAATTTAATTCCAAATACTGTCCTCTTAGTCTCTTTTATTGTATTTTTGTGTGGGTTTTTAATTATATATTTTTATGGATTTTTATTTTATAATTTTATTTTTGTTTAGTCTTGAAATTTTTATTTTATTTTTATAATTTTTTATTTTTAATTTCTTTTGTTATAACAAACTATAATGTAAGTATCTATAACATATGTAGATAATATATATGAGAAAAGGGAGCCTACACCCAAGAGTGTAGGTAACTACCTACATCCGACTCATTTTTTCATAGATTTTTATTTTCTTGAAATGAAACCTTGGAGGAATTAGATCAGTATATATCACCATGGTGTCATTCAAAATTCAACTTAATTCAAGACTCCTATCATCTTCATCAAGCCATCAAATGTCAACGATCTCATAATTGCTGAAATTTAACCCCTTCTAGATGAACGTGTTAGGAATGTTTGTTTTGTATGAAACTTGAAACACATATTCCTCTCAATATATTAAGAAAATCCCCTAAGGTTTCATTTTAAAAAACTCAAAAATCATGAAAAAAAGGTCGGGTGTAGGTAGTTACCTACACCCCTGGGTGTAGGCTCCCAGCTCCCAATATATATAATATACATATTATAAATATAGAATGAAGATAAAATTATGAAAATACCCTAAGATACAGTCCTTTCTTAAATTTAATAAAAACATATTATATTTTTAATTTCTAATTAATTATAATAATTATAAATAATAATATAAGTAATCGTAGCAATATATGAAGATGTAGGCTTTTAAATTTACGGATATAGCTATAAATACTCAAAAAACACAAAATAAAATATTTTAGTCTTTTTTAGGTTTTTCTCCATTTTTTGAATTTTTCTTACAACAGGTCTCTTTTGCACCATTTGGAAGCGAGTTTGACCATCGAAGTAGGAGAATATTATGGATCGAAGATCATCGGATGAGTTGTTCTTCCTTGTTCATCAGGGAGAGCAGCAATCGTCCTATCATCTCTCAACTCCAGATTGAAGTCGTGTCATCAGATCTTCTACGCACATGACCGTCTGATCTCCCAAGGGATCTAATCCCAGTCGTAGATCCACGAACCGATATCAGTGCATCCAAGTCATCCACGTGTCCATGTGAAATGCCATCGACCGCCCGATCACACCTTTAGGGGTAAATTTTGCCCACCCCTGCTTATTTTGTATTTTATTTTTAGTATAAAAAATTTCTTCTATAGTTATAAATATTTTGTAATATTTGTAGTTTGTCTCTTGGACTTTCTATAATTATGTTTAGGTCCCTCGCCACATCACTCACGTGCCTGTGCATGTGAGAGGATGGGCATTTTGCGAAGGGACCCTTGGATCTCTTTTATTTCATTTTAGTCATTATATATCAAATCCAGTGTAACACTTTTTGGAAAAAGTGCATATTGAACCTCGTACTTTTTGAATATTGCATTTATACCCCATGTCATCGCATAATGACTAATTTATTCTAAGTATTTTGCATGCTTGGTCCTAGTCTTGTTGAGGGGTTCGAAAATAGAGAAATACCTTTAGGAAATTGTGTTTAGATCACTACTGGTATCCATATTTTTATTTCCTTTATTTTACTTATTAAAAATGTCATTTGGCATTCCAAACATTGTAGGAAATTTATTTTAAGTGCATTATATCATATTTCATCACATATATTTTCGTTGGGCATTTTGAATATATATTTTTATTTTTAAATTCAAAAACCTTGCATTTTCTTCCTATTTGCATTAAAAAATACATAAAATAAAAAATAGTTTCAAAAATTCCAAAAAAAACTAGATAAGATATATTATTGTATTTTATAACTATAGACTAACTCATAAAAATTATAAAAAATCCTATAAAAATTTAGAAGATGTTGTTTCCATTTCTAATTTATGTTTATTATATCTACTATATATTAAAAATAGTTTTTGTAAATTTTGGGCTTCTATCTATTTTTAAATCTCAAAACAATTCGACCCATTAATATAAGTCACTGTTTTGAGATTTTTATTTAATTAAAAATACAAAAAATAGTAACAAAAATCTGAGAAAATATCGAAAATAGACACAAATAAAAAAGACAAAAAATATTTTATTGCCTTAATTTATAGCTATTTTATAACTTGAAAAAGGCCACATCTATTTATATAGATATATTTATTATATTATTATTACTATTATTATAATCATTAAAAATACCAAAAATATTTTAATACGCTTAGAAAATAAAAAGGATTGTACCTAGGGTATTTTTCTGATTTCTAATATATATCTATTATTTAATATCTTATCTACATATAGTTGTGTGTAGTTATTATCTCTATTTATTAAAAACAAAATTATAAATCATAAAAATATAAAAATAAAATAAAATTTATAAAATAAAAAAACCAAAAATTAAAAATAAAAAATTCCATAAAAATTTAATATTAAAAACCAACTCAAAATAAAAAATTATTATAAAAACACAAAAACAATCATTGTCTTTTTGCCAATTTTTATCGTTTATTCCCCTTGATCCATATGTTCAACCTCTACATACTTATACACATATTTTATAGAGTTATAATAAATTTTAACTCCGCATTTTTATTTAGCATTGCTTCATCTTTTGCGGGTTAATTGTTGATTGTTCTAGCGATTCTGTGAGTAGTCGCTTCAGTGACGGTGTAGGTCTCGCCTTATGTAGATCACCTTCAACACTTGCAAAACCCTAGTTTTTAGGTACATAACCCTAATTGTATGAAGAGACCTTAATAGTAAAGTGCATTCACATTAATTCATTTCATTTCAGATGAACATGATAAAACAATAATTTTTATTACATTAATGAGTCGCCAAGGGCTTACAAGTCAAGAGTCTCCCACTAGCCCTTAGAGCCATTCATGTACAACTTTCAACCCCATATTAATTGTGTTAATCATTGACTATTTATCAAATAGCCAGGTAAGTTAATTAGTTACTCTATCATCGACGGCTATGCCAAGTTTTGTTACAAACTTGCATACCCCAAGTAAACATTAGCTACATCCAATGTAGTTGTCTCATCTTATGCAGCTAATGTTTTACTTTGTTGAAATAGTCATAGTGTCATGCTTCTTGCTACACTTAGATCAAAGAGCGCTACTGTCCAACAAAAATAAAAACCCTGAAGTTGGCTTCCTATCATCCACATCTTGTTGGAAATCTGAATCAATGTACCGTAAGACTTGGAGATCGTTATCTCTATAAACTAAGACCTAGTCTTGAGTTCTTCTTATCTACTTGAAGATGCTCTTCACTACAGTCCAGTGTTTCTCTCCATAGCAGGATTGGTAACGGCTTATCACTCCCACAGTATGGCAGATATCTAGTCTATTACACATCATGGTAAATATCGGACTTCCCATAGCCGATGCGTAAGGGCATCCGACCATGGCTTTCTTTTCCTCAACAGTTTGAGGAGCCATCCCTTTAGATAGTTGAATTCCATGTCTTACGAGAAGAAAGTATTTCTTAGAATTATCCATACTAAATATCTTCAAGATCTTCTCGATGTATCCTTATTGTGGTAGTCCCAACATTCTCTTTTCTCTATTTCTAAACAATTTTAGAACCAAGATATACGAGAATTCTCTGATATCTTTCATCTTAAATGTATTCGATAACCAGATCTTACCACTAGTTATCATCCTTGCATCATTCTTAATGATAAGGATGTCATCTACGTGAACACGATGGCGCTACTACTAAGTTTCTTGTACACACATGGTTCATCCAAATTCTAAATAAAATCATAACTCTTTATATTTCCATCAAATCAGATATTCCAACTATAAGAAGCTTGTTTGAGCCCATAGATCGATTTCTTTAGCTTGCATAGTTTTCTTTCCTCAACTATGAAGCTCTGTAGCTACTCCATATAGATATCCTCTTCGAGATATCCATTGAGAAAAGAAGTCTTGATATCCATCTGCCAGATGTCATAGTCTAGGTGTGCAACAATGACAAGCAATGCCTTGACGGATTTGAGCATGGCCACAAGAGAGAATGTCTCATCATAATAGATGTCTTCTCTCTGTGTGTAACCCTTGGCTACGCATCGTGCTTTGAAGGTATCTACCTTCCCATCAGGGCCCCCCCCTTTCTCTTGAAAATTCATTTGCACCCAATGGTTTGACTCCTTTAGATGGATCATCGAGTGCTCATACACCATTCTTGTGCATGGAGTCTATTTCAAACTTCATTGCTAGCATCCAGCTATCCATGTTGCGATCACCCAAAGCTTCACCGAATAAAGTTGGATGATCACCAGACTCTTCTGATACATGGAATATGTACCTTTCCGGTTGTCTTACAACCCTAGAACTCCTTCTAGGAGGTGTGGTTGTGTCATTTTCAATTATCTCTTTAGTTGTTGGTGTAGGAACCTCATCTTACTATATTTGATTAGTTCCTTAAATTCATTATTTTCTTGACTTATAAGGAATTCATCTTCCAGAAATTTGACATCTTTATAAATAAATACCTTTTGAGTCTCAGGATCATAAAGTTGGTATCCAATACTGTTCTTTACGTATCCAATGAAGTAGCACTCTCTAGTGTGAGATTCCAGCTTGCTTGCATCCACGTTTTTAGCATGGACCAAACAACCCCAAATATTCAAGTGTTGTATGCTTGGCTTGGTACCATACCAAATCTCATGAGCAGTTTTAGGTACAAATTTAGATGGAATCTTGTTTAGGACATAAGTTGCAGTCTCTACTGCATGTCCCCAGAAAACTGAGAGGTAAGTTAGCTTTACTTATCATTGATATTACCATGTTTAACATCGTTTTGTTGCATCTCTCTACAACTTTGCTGAGTTGAGGACTATTTGAAGGAGTGAGATTGGAAATAATTCCTCTCTCCTTAAGGTATTTTTTGAATTCATCTAAGAGGTATTCGTCACCTCGGTCAGATCGAATCCATTTTATCTTCTTTCCTATTTGGTTTCAACCAAAGACATGAAGTCTTTAACCTTTTCAAAGGTTTCATGTTTATAACGTAACAAGAAGATAAAACCATACCGTGAATGGTGATCAATAAAGATCACATAATATTCATGCCCATTTCAAGTCACAATACGAAAGGGACCACATACATCAGCATGTATCAAGTCCAATATATCTTCGCATCATTCAGCTTTCCTAGAGAAGGGTGCCCTGGATATTTTCCCATGAATACAATGTTCGCAAGTTGGTAAATCACATACTTCTAGGAAATCTAGATGTCCATCCTTTACCAATCTATTGATCCTATCAACAGACACATGTCCAAGTCTTTTGATGTCATATCATAGTTAAATGATCTCCATCCCCCTTGATCATTTAGGTATTTTAACAATATTATTAATGTTAATGTTATCAGTGGTATTGACATTCATAATAAAATCATGCAAGTTCAATTCATAAACTCCACATTGTGTTAGAGAACCATATGCTATAAAATTACCATAACGATTTATTATAAGTTTAATACAGAAAAGGAAGTGTATCCATGCTAACCCGCTTAGATTCATATAGTAAGTTCATTGTAACATTCGGTACATATAGACAATCTCTAATATCAAGGACTCTCCCACTGGATAATGATAGTCTACATGTCACGATGGAGATCACTACAACAGTTGCATCGGATCCCATATGGATAACTATCACCCTTTCATCAAGAACTCTAGTGTCTTGAAACATATGCAACCGATTGCATACATGTATAGAAGCATCAGAATCAACAATCCAACTTCCTTCTCGTCCTATGAATAAGTTGGTTTCAATGATGACTGTAGATTTCTTTTTTGACAATGTTATAATTTAGTCTCTCTCTAAGGACTTTAGACATTTTGGATGGTTACGCTTCAATAATTGTGGCATATTGCAGTGATGGTAGATATCCATTTCTATTGATGTCAGATGTGTTGAAGCTTTAGAAGATTGATCAATAGTTTGACATTTTTTCTTCTCTTAGATCAGATCCTTACAAGATCCATGCTTCCTCTTGTGTTTCCCTTTAACTTTTACAACCATTGCACTGCTAGAGGGGAATTCCTTCTTCATAATGTCCTCAGTGGACCTTAATGTAGAGAGAGTGTGGTTCACATCTTCATACATCTCCTTCATATTTGTGAGGTAGTCATGAGCAGCTTTAATGTCTATAATTAGCTTCTGAAGCGCATTAGACAATGATACAAGAATGTAGAGAGGAGTGATCAAGTGATCCTCATCCCACTTTTCGTTGAACTCACTAGCATCCTTTGTCTGAGGAGTATTATACTTCGCAGACGAGAGTACATACGCTATGTGTTTAGTCTCAAGTACAAGTTCCAAATTATGGATCCAATCCGAATAAGTTGGACCGATCAAGTGATTGACCTTAAGCAGATTGTTAAGTGGGTTGAGATATTTCATCTGAAATAAAATGACAAATAGAATACACTTTAATATCTTGATTAAGGATATTAGACAATTTAATATTTTTAAATCAAGAGTTCTCGTATTTTTTGTACTTTGAAATGCTTTCCCTTTTAATCTTTCAAAGTATGAGGCAAGCTATCCAAAGGCCTCACTATGACATATCAGTCTCCTTTCCATTTTCATTGCACCTCAATAATATAAGAAAATGCAACTACGATGAAAGAAGTGGGAACTCTTTCTACCTTACAAGTCCAACCTATATTCTCAGTTCGATCTCCAACACCTACACCCCCACATCTATAAAGTAAGCATGTTGTTAAATAAACCGACCATCAATGAGTGAATAACAATTTCTCTTATATGCAATCCATGCCACCTCAATAATATGGTAAACAACATTGGGATCACTATTCATACCTCCCATCTCTTTTGAGAAACGAAGAACCTGATTCCATGGCTATTTGTATTCCGGAGTCATGACTACGTATAAGTGTCTCTAAAAATACAACCCATGGTGACAAAGTTCTTCGCAATGTCTGTAGACCATGGATGTCATCATATGACTTAGTTCATATCATATTTAAATTAATGATTAATCATTTCGAATCATATTCTCGGGATTAATCTAAGGGATAGAGGAAGGGTACATGTTTATTGTCTTAGTTTTAATCTAATTAAAATAAGGGACATTTACCCATGAACCATAGAAATTTGTTAAATTACCTCTACGACCTTTTGCACAACGTAATTACCACATCGACCCTGTAAATTACCCCATGAACCCTCACGAGTTTCAAATAGATTAACCGCATGATTAAAGGGGCAAGAGTTAGCAAGTTTACTGAGTCGAGGGGGAATTATGTTGTTTCAAAGGTCGAGAAGGTAATTTACAAAGTGTATAGGGTTCGTAGGGTAAAAATCCCTTAAAACAATGACATTTAAGCGATCCTAGTTAGGGTTTGATCCTTGTATGCACTTGATGTTACCATATAGTATTACACCCTCACTTAGTACAATTTAATATTCCAATTTTAGTTGTTAAAGTACACCATGACTCTTCACGCTACCTTTCTTAGAAACAGATCTAGACATATCGGACAGATAATGCCAAAAGAGAGCGCTTCCAATGCAAATGTGGCACATGGTGCTAATTAAGTAACTCGTTAGCATATCCACGACCTAGACACATTCACGGAATCAATTCGAGACAACACTATTGGTACATATTGTACTAAGATGTTTTATCAATCTTTCAAACATATGTGATACTATATAGTAACTTTTGGAAATTTTAGAAAATTGAAAATCTTTTTAATTTATCAAAATGTTTAGTGCAATAATCGTGATACTTCTTGAATTCAAAAAATCTTTTTTTTTTAAATCAAAACGTCTAGTGCTAGACTATTCTTTGAATCAAAATAATTTCCACTACGAAAGATGTCAAAAGCAACAATCTAAACAATTCGTGAAATTAATCAAATTAATTCCACAATTTCTAATTTCATTATGAACATTCAAGTGAATAATTAATCACAGAAAATATAAAATAAATATACAATCTATTGTATTGCATATTTTCAAAATAAACAAACAATGATTTCATATTCAAATTTGCAAGGTGTGACCATCGCACTTCAAATTAGAAGCCATCATATAACTTGGACTTGAAATTCGTTGTGAACCCTGATATTTATAAAATATTAGGTCCAACACTGATGTCAATATATCAAATATATTTCAATCAATTTTGAGTCCTAAAATATGAGAAACAAGTCAATTAAAATAATCGAGTCCACTTCAAACTTTGCCTATAAAGAAATCTAATTTTCCAATGTTGTATGGTAGGAATTGTGTGAGACATTTTCACACTAATTGGGAACTTGATTTATGACTTACTAATCAGTATTTTAATATGTTATATTACCTAAAAATAGTAGCTAAAAACTCATAATTTTATGCTACGATCTTTGGTAGAAATCGGAGTCTCCGATCGCTTTTAACATCTGAATCTTCTCTCGAATGTCACCGACAATTGGTGCATCTTTTTAGTACTATACCAGACCTTATATGAATCATATATATCCAAAAAAACTTATAAAAAATATTAGAATGGTAGAAACTTTGAAAGTCGTTGAATAATTGAATCGTTATAACTATCGCAAGATTATGTACCCAATATTCAGGATCATCAAGCTGATTGTTAATCATACTTGGATGCAATACAAATCCTCAAAACTAAGGCTTTGATACCAACTAAAGGAAATAAATAAAAATTTATTTACTATGCATCACAAAAAAATGACTATTTAGCAATTGTTTTTACCAAAAATAATGTTAGTTCATCATATGAACTAGAAAATGTTGCACAACATTTTGTGCATTCAGAAATTATAAACTCTAAGGAAATAATTATCAAAATAATTTCTGATATTCATAATGAATAAAAGAGATAGATCTTGGTTACCTATTGAAGCGTGAGTTTTTAAACGAAGAAACCTCCCAAATCAAGTCCGATCTGTAGAAGTCTCTCTCGTGGGTGTGGAGATGAATCACGTTACTTCCCACGAGCCGAAATGTCGACCAGAGCAACAAGAAGAGGTGTATGAGAGATGGAGACTCTCAAGACTCTTCTATATCTCAAAGGGCATGAATTTTCTAAGGACTATTCTCTCAAAAAATTTGTGTTGCAAAAGAGAGGGCATTGCCCTCCTTTTATACTTACGCCACATGTCCAACATGTGAGTTGTAGTACCTTGGATTTTAAATCAATGGCTTAGAGCAAGTCATAATTCAATAAAAATTATCTCTTTTTTATCTCCAATTAATATTAACTAATTAACTATAAATAAGTAATAACTTAGCTTAACTAAAATTAGTTAATGTTGTTACCTTTTTATTTATTAATTAATTAACTTGATAATACATTATCAAACTTGGAGAAATTATGGATTTAATTTTCAAAGCTTATTAATCATATTCACAAGAAAAAAATTAAATATAAATTCAATTTACAACTACAAAATTAATGTGAATCAAATTCACACAATTTCATGCCTTGAAAATATTATGTAAATCATATCTACATAAATATTTATATGAATCATATACATATAAATATTAATTATTGTGAATCACTATTCACATTAATTAATGATATATATTTGTGAATCTTATTTGTGTTAATACAATAATAACTATTATTATTATAAGGACATCAATAGGTATGAGTCCTAATCCAATTAGGACTCATGAGATACAAATGTAGATACTTGGAGATAATGTCAGGGAGATCATACTATCCATGTATAGTAACTTGAAATGTGTAACTATCCAATCTCTGGGTTTATATCATTTTTGCAAAAACCTGTCACATACGAATGTTGAGCTCGACCTGTAACACTTTACACTCTTAGTGAGCTCAATGAAAAGCATCACACTCTCCATGAACTGGACAATGTGTCGGTGACCTGAATCCAGCTTTCTTGTCTATTTCTATCATAGTCCAAACCATTTGGAGTAAGAATTGTATACTTTCATTTCCATGACCATTTTTGTTTCCAACATTTGGATAGTGAAATTGAAATTGGAATAGGAAATTGGATTCAAATGAATTATAATTTAATCCAATTAAATCACAAATCATCTAGCTAAATGGAGCCACTAAAATCCATCATGTTTCATCACTCCCTTAGATGGAAGTGGCATGATAGATGATCCATTAAAACATATGTGACCATGAGTATTCCCAATACTCATTCACCCTTCATTCTGGAAGATTTTGATCAATCTAAAGTTCAAAACCTAGTTTAATTGTCTTCTTCAAAATATATCAATAGATTTCTCATTTGATAATTGGAGAATAATATTAATCATATACTTTCCAAAAGTATATATCAATATCTCAAATTCATGTCTTATTTCATAAACAAGATGACCACACATGGAATTCAGTTTGGCCCCAAATCATCTCATGAGTGAGCCATGTCTCTCGGTCCATCAACTATGAACAACTATGATTCCTTCAAGAGATCATACATATCATATGACTTAATATGCACACCAATGCGCTGGTATATGGACCTTGGTTAGGTCACGAACCTATTGGTCTATAAAATGTGCATGCTCAGGCATTTAGATGCATATCTAGCTCAGGACAAAGGATGTATGCTTGATCGTGACAGTTACGATTCATGTATTAGTTTATCTCGACCTAATCAAGTCAACTCTTTGACTTGATTATTCCAACACTTCTGAATCTCCATTCCTATGTAGAATACCTACATCAAAAAGTCAGTTGGAAATAATTATTTAGAAAAAGATTGACATTTCTTTCTCAGATTGGAGATCTGTATTGACTCCCAGCTGCATGATATTCAATATGGCCATGGTACATAACCATAATTACAAAGGGACTTTAATAGTAAATAGACATTCATTCATTTTATTTCAGATTGACATGATAAAATGATAACTTTATTACATAAACGGGTCGTTGAGGGCTTACAAGTCCAATAATTGGATCTCTCATATAATGGATTTAATGGATCGACATTGGAGTTCATTACAGATTTAATGAATCTGGAGGAGGTGCTCTTATCAGGTAACAACCTATGAGGTGCACTCATGGACAATCATAATAATAGTTACAGTAGTGTACATACTATTGCATGGATCTCTTAGACAATCCTTTGGAAATAAGATTTGCTCAGGATTGGAATCCTCATTCCCCATTAAAATCACTTTTTCTATCATCCTACAAAGTGGGTCCTTCATTCCTAAGATGTATCTAAAAGCAAAGTGGACTCATTTACCTCTACTTTTCCTACTCGGGCATCCCTAGAATGTTATTGACGTGGTTATGGGATCTTTCCATGATTGATACCATGGATCTCTCTGGAAATAACTAGAGAGGTATCATTCCATCAAAGGCGATGGTCTAAATAAAGTCAGAAAATTGCTTCATAAAAAGATTTTCTTACATAGCATTTGCATTTTTCAGAATGATCAACACAATTGTACAAATCTAAATAAAGACTCAAGGTTGGATCTTGGTCTAGACTTTATTCCACTTAATTTTAGGGGAACCCATTAAGGACTGAAATTGAGATGCTTCATGTCACATTAACTTAATTCTTTAGGTTCCATGATACTATGTTCATCAGTCAATTCAATGTGTCTAAATAGAACCCTTCATGTCATATGTACAACTCTTGAGACAGTGGCTTGGCTAGAAACCTCACACTTAACACTTAGCTAAACCCAGATGGATTGTTGACAGGTATTTAAGTCTATGTCAGGACGATACTAGGTCGCTTTGTCAAGGGTGGCTCAGGAACCATTCTTGGGGACTGCTGAAACTAGTACTTTAATGACTTCTTCTGCTAGCAAGGACATCTAACGACTGGAGACTGGATTGAAGCATTGCCTCGGATGAGGAATGGTCTGCTAACACAACTTTTTCCAACACCCTAAAACATGGGCGGACCAAAAGATTCTATATGTCAGGGCACAACAAGAATGTAGAAAAATGCAAGAAAAGAAAATATCCAAAAAGAATCCTACACCAAAATTCCAAAAAGATTGAGCTTCTAGAAAAATCTTGTTTCTTGGTGAAGACTCGGTTACACTGGACGAGCTTCACAAGGGAATGAGACTACACTGGTCCATCCCCGCTTCCTTTCCCATTCACCTGGATTCTCCCTTTTCGGTAGTAAACTAGCACGTACCTGACATTAGAAGGAAATATCCATCTCCCCAAGGACGAGTTACCAGAGGAGGAGAATCCGTGATAGTTCAACAGTTTCTCTGGGAAGAGCTAGCAAATTCACACACATGGTTCTCTCATTTCAAGGTTGTGAGAGTATGTGACTGAAAGAATGGTTCTTACTAGACTATGAATTGAACTAAATGATAGGATAATGGAATCTAAGGCTTGTTCATCACACTTCAAACCTTATTGTGGTTCCGACCAAACCAAGAATCTAAAGGTCTTAACTAAACTCCAAGCTTTGATTTAGCGAAGACAAGTTTAAACATCACAAATTATTCTAAGTTCTTTCTTTTTCTTTTCTTTATTTTCCATTTCTACACTTATTAGCATAAGTGTTTCTAGGGACTAGTAAAGGCAAGTATAGGGGGATAATTAATCTCCATTTCATCACCTTTATTCTTTCATTTCGGCCTTAAGTCCCTAACTAAATGCATGTATATAGCATTAATGTGTACAAAATAACACTCAATAATTGATATGTATACATTTTATAAATACATGAATTTAATCCTAAACTAAAAGAATAAAGGAAGAAAAGAACAAAAATGGAGTGTCAAAGACACGGAGTGACCCTAGACCCTGAGACCTAGTCATCATGATGACTTGGTCGATAAGAAATAAAGTAGGGAGGTATAGGGCAGATAAACTGTACAAAAAATTCAAGAAAACCCTATTTTTTAATCATTAGTAATTGTATTTTGGGACATAATTTATTCTTTATTATTTATACCTCAAATAAATAAACTTTGAACGTGGGCATTGTACATAAAAATACAAAGAAAAATAAAAAAATTATCTCATTAAAAAATAGTGCATAGTGTGCCCGGGAAACAGAATAAAAAACCGCAAAGAAAATTTTACAGATATGTATCTTCTTCATATATACACAAAATTGACCAAACTCACCACTATTATTCAAAAAATTAAATTATCTATTTAATTAAGTGGTTTTATTTAATTTGGAGTAAAGATGCAAAAGTTGGCTTTTGGGCCTCATTGTAAAATATACATGTATATAATATTCAATATATTTATTTTTTATATTTTTCACTTTCTTATATTTTTATATTATTGTAAATATTATTCAAAACACATGTAAATAATAAAAATAAAATGAAATCTTGAAAAATACATTAAAATAAATAATGTATTAAAATGTATAAGTAAACAATACATATATAAGACCTATCCACATTGATTTAAGAAAACAAATAAAATAAAAAAACAATAAAAATATGTAAATATGTATTTAAGTAATTTTAATATATATATATATATATTATGTAAATAATAGAATAAAATATAAAATACAAAATAAAAATAAGATACCCGAAAACACATGTATATATACCTATGTGTGTATATATATGCAAATATTAATACAAAATAAATTAACTTGTAAAAATAAATAAAATACCCTAAAATAATACATAAAATTACAAACATTTTTTATGTTTTAACTTAAAATTAAATAAATATTTTACTATTTATATCAAATTAATAAAGGTTTTTCCCTAGGGATTTTCTCTGGTTGGTCTGTGTAGACCAACCAGAGTGCAAGGAATGTTGACTGGCAGGTCAATTGTCCTTACGCTCTGCCCCATTCGTGTCAGACTATGACCTACTGATTAGGGAGAGTTCCACAAAGCCATTCACAAGGCGGATCCACAGTCGTTGAAGCGATTGCTCACAAGAATCTCACTAAATCAACTAAGTGCCCACAAAATATGAATAATCAATGAATTACAAAAATGTGAAGTACAATTTATTTTACTCTACAAACAAAGGTGTATAGTGTATAAGCATGTAGACGTCAAACCATAGAGTGAAAACTAGGTAGCATAATGATTGTTTCTAATCAAAATGAGTTATGTACACAAGTGCCTTTTTAGCCTTTTGTGGGTTGTTGGCTTTTATTTATTTGATTTTTATTTTTTTTAATTTTAATATTATATAATATCATATAGACATATATATATACATAAGATAATATATATATATATATATGATACAAAGATTATATGTATAATATATAATAAATATATAAATCAGAAAAGTATTAAGAAATATAGCTCTTTTATATATTATATTTTTTAGATTTTACAAAATTTACAAGGTATTTATAACAATTATTAACAATATAAACCATATATATAAGTATATATTGTATTATAATTATATAGATACAAATAATCAAATTGTGCAAAATAAATTTTTTAATTTTTTTTATAATTTTTACTGTTTTGTGTTTTTCAGGTAGTTTTGCTAATTTTTAGGTATATTTAAGGTCCAAAGTATACAAAATCAGGGACTTAATAAAAGGGTCGAATTGTTTCAGAATTTAAAAATTATAAAAATAGTCAAATTTTTTTAAAACTATTTTTATAACATAATATATGATAAAAAGATATTCAAAAATAGAAATGAATATTTTTTGGAACATTTTTTAGAGTTTTTATAAGGATTTTGGATGTTTTACATTTTTTTATCATTTTCTTTTCTATTTTTAGAGATTTTTGGTCTGAAGTAATAAAATACTATAACAAACAAAATGCAAGAAATTTTCGAAAAATGTTTTATAATGTTTAGGTATTTTCTAAGTCAAACATGGGCAAAATGCATAAAATGCAAAACAAAATTTGTAAAGTGAAAGAGCATGCATCCTGGTACATTATCCTATTTTTGCATATTTTTTGGAGCATGAATGATATTTATAAAAATTAAACAAACATGCACAAAAATGAACACTAGCAAGGACCATTTCGTAAATATAAATAAGTTTGCATGTATTCTAGAACCTTAAAATAAAATCCAGGGGCATTCCTGCAATTTATCCATGAATTTTTATATTATACATGCCTGATATCGACATATTTGTAATTAAAATAAAAGTCAGGGACTATAGTGCAAAATACCAAAAATGTGCAACGACCTAGATGTAATATCAACAAAGTGTAGGTGTCTACTTGTAATTATTACAATACTTTTACGACTATGAAAATTATTTGCATGACTAAAAACAAAATAAAATAAAGCGAGGGGGTGTGTTGTGCAATTTACCCCTTTAATCGGCAGAAGGGAACAGTTGGTGGCACCACGTAGGTGTCACTTAATTCGATCGACGACTGGGACGAGGCACTGGTTCGTCTCATCTCAACGGTCCAGATTAGATCTGGGTCTCGCATGGCATCCAACGGCTCTGGAGGTATGAGGAAGAACAGGGAAGAACACTTCCCTGTCCTTCCTTATATCATGTGTGTCTCCTCGTCCCGGCCACCTGGGGGTTCAGTGGTGGTCTCCTGAGCTTCCTGGAAGCATCCTGCACCGTTTGGCACCATCAAAAAAGTTCGAGCCTCATTGGGAAGAGGCCTAGAGATTGATGAAGAATGAGGCACCTAGGATCCTCACTCTATTGTGGAATCGAACCTCTGGGGGTCTCTAGAGTCGCATACCTGTAGAGGAAGACTCAGGGGCTCGAGGTGAGGTGCTTCTAGCTAAAATGAAGTGTTGCACATGGGGGTGAGCAAGAAGGAGGATCTCCAGCAAGAGGTGGCAGAGGAGCTCTGATTCACTGATCCACGAAGGACCAGGAGGGATCGAAGGTTGGAACGGGTACAACATGCAGTAGGGAAGAAGGTGGAAATTATAGATGGGTCGAAATGAGTGTGATTCACAGTGAAACACGACCGGAGCAGTGAGCTCCGAAATAACATGCAGGAATGGAAAGCCTAAGCTAAATCTACCTAAAATGGATAAAAGTTGTGCATCTCATACCTGGGAGCTAGGGAGCATAGGTGTTGTCGAAGCTCTACCTTGGACCGCCTCCTCTCCTTCTAGCGTTGCCTCAACCTTGGGGGATGCTCTCTCTCTCTATCACCAGGAACACACACACACATACAAGGAAAGGGGGTTAAGGGCTCTAAGAAGGATCCAAGAATCAAATAATAAGAATGGAGTTTTATTTATAGACACGGTCGGGGGCCAACTTCGATTGAGGTTATTTCGTGGCTCAATGGAAATCAATGAGATCTAATGATGGCGCATGAAGGACAATCATGATGGGAAGATGATCAAAAAAAGCTTGAGGCGATTTTATGATCAGGGCGGCCTGGAAAATTCGAGGAAGTGGGCACTCGAGGCTCTGACAGAAGTCAGAGAGGAGAGTAGTACAATTGACTTGTGTCAACAAAGGGGCGAATCTGGTTGGCCATGCAAGGAAAAACTGCCTTGTAAATGAATAATAATTATTAAACGAATTAAATAATTGTATATTATAAAATAAAAAATCTTTTTATTTTCTATATCATTTTATTCCAATTTTTATTTATTTTTACGAGGTTATTTATTACAAGCTATTATTTATATGCATAGTTATAGGTATATTTACGTATATTATGTGTATTTTATTTTTATTTTTATTTTTATTTTATTATTTTATACGCATAATTTATATATTTATAACTTATTTAGATGTACAGAAATATATTTTATTTGTATTTTTCTGAGTTCATTTGTATACTTAATTAAATATAGGTATAAATTATATAAGTATAAGTATAGGTAATTCATCCATATATTTTATACACTTATTTATTTTAGTTTATTTTTAATGATTTTCTTTTATTCTAATTATGGGCATATAATATAAATAATATTTATAAAATTAAAAAATATAAAAAATGAAAAAAATAAAGAATAAATGAAATGAATAGTTTATTCAAGTATATTGTACAATAGGGATCCAAAACCTAACTTTTGCATCTTAACCCTAAATTAAGTAAAACCACCAGCATTAAATATATAATTAAAAGTTATATACAATTAAAAGTAATTTTGATGTATTTTGAGTTTATTTGGAGAAGATATGGGTTTGGAAAGTTGGGATTTTGACTTTTTATTCTGAGTATAGAATGTAGATTGTATATTATTTTTATATAAAGCAAATGTTGTATTTTTTATGCATTTTTATCAACAAATTTCATGCACAAAATTTATTGATTTGATGTATAAATGATAAAGAATAAACAAGGTCCCAAAAATGCATTATTGAAGAAATAATAATTAAGGTTTTTATTGTGTTTTCAACCCTTATCTCCTCTTACTTTATTCCTTGTCGACCCAGTCATCATGATGCCAAGGTCTCGGGGTTTAGAGCGGTGGCATTTTATTGCTTTTTTTCTTTCCTTTATTCTTTTATTTTGGCTTGAAACAATATATTTTATACAATATTTATACAATAAATAATGAATATTAATTTATACAACATAATGATATATACATGCATTTAGCTGGGGATTAAAGGCCAAAATGAAAGAATAAAGGTGATAAAATGGAGATTCATCACCCCCATACTTGCCTTTGCTAGTCCCTAGCAAACACTTATGCCTATAAGTGCAGAAAAAAAGGAAAGAACTTGGATTGATTTGACTTTCAAACTTGTATTCACAAAATCAAAGTTTGGATCTCAGTCGGACCTTTGGATTATTAGTTTGGTCGGAACCTTGTTGGGAAATGGATTTGAAACACAACAACCTTTCAGAGTGGCAAAACCCTTCTCAAGTCTCCTCAAAAGCCAAGTCAGAACACTTAGATGTCATACACAATCACTTATGATCATGAGTCTACTTTGTACAACGTGTGTATGACATGTAGCTCTCCTCGACTGAAGCTGTAAAAGTTAGTATTCTCCAACATGATGACCCTAATTCCCCAATCCAACAACTCTTTCCTCAAGAAGCAAGGTATTCCCTTCTAAGTTACGTACAATTGGCTCAAGAAGAGGAGGTGGAAAGAAGAATGGACCATAGCCAGTGTAGCTACCTATCCTAGGATGTTTGACCAGTGTAGCCAAGTCATCCTGCTGCAGGCTCACGTGAATATGACTTTGAAGCTCAAGCTTGCTTATTGTCTATACAAATATATACATACTCCGACGTGCATTTTATTTTCATTCAGGCCTATCTACTTTTTTGGAGTTTTTATTTTATTTTTTAATACTATATATGACAACATTTACATATGGACTTTTTCCTCTTGAGCCAGTGGACTATCCCTCTTTTGAAGCATTATTGCAACCCACAACTTCTGTCATTAGACCTCATTACTACTAGATCGCAATGGGGTACAATGGCACAGATGTGTGACTTCTGATTTTTCCACTAGCTTGTGTCTCGTGCCAGTAAATTCAACCCTCTACCACTCCAACTGAGGTGAACAAAGTGTAAGGTGCAGGTGTGCAAGCTAGGTCATTATCAACAAGAGTCGTGCGTGTGTTCCGAAACATTCTACTTAGGCAGTCAAGGCAACCTGAACCAAGTCTCATGTTCTTAAAGAATTAAGTCTAGCAGACCTGAGGTCCCACAATTGCAGTTCCGTAAACGTTCCTGCGATTAAGTCGATTAAGGTCCAACCAAGCTCCAATCTTCGGATTTTACTTAGACATGTTCAATTGGTATTGTCAATCCGAAAAATGCAAATGTTATCTACAATGCATAGAAAATATTTTTTGTGATGTAATTTTCTGGTTTTGAACTTCTTATGGATTTTTGAAAAAGTTTTACAAATTTTTATGCAATTTTTGAAAAGATTTTGCAAATGTTTTTGGGATTTTTCAAAAACAAAAGATTTTTGGAAAAAGAAATATGTGCAGATATTTACATGAGAGTGCTTCTTTGGTATTTACAAGAGTAGGGTTTCAAGAATTTACACAAGTTGGTTATTCACAAGTTTATGTTTATATTTAAAGAATTTTATTTACTTGATTGTAAATATAATTGTCATGATAATTTGAAAATGTTTTTGCAAATATTTTGAAAGCTTTTTTTGGAAACTAATTTGATAAATAATTTTTATAAAGATTTACAAAATTTAGAAATCATTTTGCAATGATTTTTCAAATAGTATGTATAGATTTTTCAACATATTTTTGCAACTATTGTCCAAACCATTTGCAAATAGATTTTCAAAACGTTTTATTCACACAAAGAAAAGATTTTTTTGCTGACAAAACATTTTTACAAAGGTTGAAAATATTTTACAAAACATTTTCCAAATAGTTTCAAAAGATTTTTCAAAGAAATTTTCCAACCATTTTTCAAACATTCTGCAAAATATTTTTACATGATTTATTAATCAATATATACAATTAATTTTAATGAATTTCATACAAGTGTGTTCTTTACAAATAATTAATTGTATTTTAGCCATACTTATTGAAAATACAAACGTACGAGTTATGGCTACAGTATATACAACGTATATACGACCTTGTATACTTAGCTTGAGCTATGTCCTCATAGATCGAAGAGAAAAGAAAAGACATAACCCGCACTAAGTATAAAATATCCTATACTACAATGTCTGAAGAATAAAGAATCAATGAATGAGAAGTCAACTGTCCCCCTATACATAGGAGGAAATAATCCTTAGTATAAGAAGTTATATCTACATGTAGGGATGGTTGAGGGTGGGTATGAATAGATTAGTGGCTCCTCCTGTCTCCCCCCATACTTAGGGTGAAATATACCTACATATAGACAGGAATATCAACAAGAGAGGAGATAGGTGAGGGATCAAACAATGAACAATGGGATTCATTCATCCCCCCATATACTTAGGATGAAGCATATCCTTAGTATAGCAGTGATAACTGAGAGTAAGGAAAGAGATAAACAAAAGGAAAATAAACAAAATAAAATAACATAAGAAAAGAAGAAAAGAAGAAAAGAGAACTAAAGAAATAATTTTAGATGATCATTATATGAATCTTTTGACGCTACTGTAGCTGTGGAGGATGCATCATTGAAGATCACTTGAACTGAGTCGACAACGACCAAGAAAGTGTCATGCTTAAGGTACAACTTCATTAATTAGCCATTGAGGATGAATGGTTATGTGTGAGATGACAACTTTGATATCAAAATGCTTTCATTGTCACGCACTTATTTCACTCTGAATGGCCATGTCTATTTACTATTTAATTTTCTGAGGAATATCTTCAACTTTGCATCGAAAAACCACATTTTTTTCCCAGTCTCGAAGGTCTTTCAGTTGATGTGCCAGTGTTTAACCTTCTCCATGTACATCAAGCCGTTATCAAATGCATAGTCTCGGAATTCTAGGAGTTTTTTCCGATCCACTTTTCTTTGTTGACCACCTTTCTATGAGTCTAGATTGCAAATGTTGACTGCCCATAGTGATTTATGGCTTCGCTTGATGAGTAGATGGAACGACTTTCCATGCACAAGACGATAGGGCGACATGCCCGAGGGAGACTTGTAGGTGGTTATGTATGCCCAAAGGACGGAGTCCAAGAGTTGGGACCAGTTCTTTCTGTCAAGCCTCACTAGCTTCTACAAGGTTGTCTTGATTTCTCTATTTTAAAGCTCTGCTATGCCATTGGTCTGAGGGTGATAAGGAGACGCGACTCGATTCTCGATGTTGTACTCCTTCGTTAATTTCTTGACCTCTTTATTTATGAAGTGACTACCCCTGTCTAATATCAGAATCTTTAGTATCCCGAACTATGAAACGATGTTTTCTCTCAAAAGCCAATAAACTGTATGGCTATCTACGGCTTAGACGGGAATAGCTTCAATCCAACGACTCACATAATCAATGGCAAGAAGGATGTGCTCAAATCCTTGACTGTTAGGAAAGGGTCCCATGAAATCAATGCCCCAAGCATTGAATACATCTGAAATCTGAATGAATTTCAAGGGCATATAGTCTTTAACTGTGAGGGTTCCTCCCATTATATAATAGTCAGTGTAGCCTCTGACATATAATGTTGCATCCTTGAATAGTGTGGGCCACTAGAGGCCACCGTGCAATACTTTCACTGTTGTTCTGTCTCCATAGTGGTGTCCACCAGATTTGAGCGAGTGGCAATGCTTGAGGATACTATGATGCTCCTATTGAGGGATACACCGGTTCCAAATGCAATATGCTCCTTCCCTGAATAAGAGTAGGTATACCCATTTGTAAAAATGGATCGTGGACAAGAACATGTCCTTCTTGATATTCATCCAATCCTATGGGACTACACCCGAGATGAGGTAGTTCACAATATCAACATACCAAGGGGGAGAATACACAGAGAGAATCGACTCATCAGGAAAGGTGTTTGTGATGGGTGCATTGCTCAGTGGAGGTTCTTGATGCTCAATTCTGGAGAGGAGATCTGCTACCATGTTTTGAACTCCAGGTTTATCTTTGATTTCCAAGTCGAACTCCTAGACGAGAACGATCTATCTGATCAATCTGGGCTTCACATCCTTCTTTTACAGTAGGTATCGGATAGTAGAGCGATCGGCATAAATGGTGACTTTCGATCCAAGCAGATAGGAACTGAACTTCTCAAGAGCGAAAACCATAGCCAGCAACTCTTTCTCTATAACAATAAAATTTCGTTGAGCTCTATATAATGTCTTGTGGCATAGTAAATGGTATAGGGAACTTTGTCTTTCCTTTGTCCTAACACAGTCCTACAAAATCTGACACATATGTCATGATCTCAAAGGGTAGAGACCAATTCAATAGTTGTAGGACGGGAGCTTGAGAGATTAGCTCCTTCAGCTGATTGAAAGAAAGGAGAACCTACTGATCAACATGAAACTCGATCTCCTTACAAAGAAATTCAATTAGAGGTCGGGGGATGCGTCTGAAATCTTTGATGTATCATCTGTAGAAACCCACATGCCCCAAGAATGACCTGATGTTTTTAACATTCTGAGGTGGTTCGAGACTGGTAATTACATCCACCTTTGCTGGGTCGCCTTCCATGCCACGCTTGGAAACGACGTGGCCAGCACAATCCCTTTAGTGACCATAAAGTGGCTCTTTTCCAAGGACAATATGAGATTTAATTCTCAGCATTTCTGAAGTACTCCATCTAGGTGATCAAGACAAGAATCAAAGCTATTACTATAGATGGAGAAGTCGTCCATGAACACATCGAGAAAACTTCCAACCATATCAGCGAAAACTGCAAGCATACATCTCTGGAATGTGGCCGGTGCATTGCACAGACCAAAGGGCATTCTTTTGAAAAGCATAGGTGATGAATGGGAAAGTGAAGGTAGTCTTCTCTTGGTCCTCCAGGGAGATTGCCACTTGGTTGTACATGGAATACCCATCCAAAAAGAAGAACTTTTTGCCGACTAATCTTTCCAAAACTTGATCAATAAAATGGCAAGGGGAAGTGGTCCTTTTTCGTTGCAGCATTCAGGCAGCGATAATCAACATACATGCCAGGATGTTGGTACCCGATTGGAATCTCCTATCTTCTTTCATTGGTAATCACGATGAGTCTGGATTTCTTTGGAACTACATGCAAGGGGCTCACCCATTTGGAGTCGGAGATGGGATAAATGAAGCATGTGTCACATCATTTTGTGATTTCCTTCATGAAGACATCCCACAAGTTAGGGTTCGGTCTTCTATGAAATTCTCAGGATGGCTTAGGATCATCTTCCAAATAGATGTTCTGTGAACATAGAGCAGGATTTATCCCATACAGGTCTGATACGTGCCAACCAAGTGCCTTGCGGTTTTTCTCTAGAACCTCGAGCAGTAAAGATTCCTGATCTGGGGTCAGCTTGATGTTGATGATGACTGATGAATATGTGATTCATCATTCTAAAAGATGAAAATATAGCTTCGTTCCTGAGTAATTAGTTGCATTTCTTTATATATTTTGAATTATTATCATTCATGCATGTGTACATAATTTCTACATTTTAGCATTCATATCTGCATGAATAAGAAGCCCAAATTCTTTTGTAAATGTCACCTATATATTACCCTAACTATTTTTATCTTGTTTTACTAATTCAAAATTGGATAAAATCAACTATATAATGTACATATTAATAGCACTAATAAATGAAAAATATCAAAAAAAATACTAACTTGTAAAATTGATCAATAAAACCTAAACCCTAATTTGAGACTAAAAACCTTTAATGTGAATATCTCTCTCATACAGTCTCCTATGGACTGCTACTCACTTTTTAATTAATATACGTTTAATTACATTCGAAACAAGACCAAATTTAGAATAATCGAAGTTCATATGTGAAACTTGGATTTTAGGACCTAATTGTACTTTGTATGTATTTACTAATTTTGTTATATTATTTCATGTATATATTTAACACTTTTTGAATTATTTCTTTTTATTTAGTTTCTTTATTTATATTTTAATAAATACACTAAATTCAAAATAAAGCTAATCTGGCGGATGTGATCACTTAGGGGCCAGAAAAAGACAAGTCGCATCTCACCATATGTCAAACCAAACCTCATCAAAACCAACCGGGAATTCCGGCAGACTTTTTCTGCCCAAATCGAGAAAACCTCTCACTCTTAGAGCGGAATTAAACTGCTACTATATATTCGCTGCTTTTCAACACAAGCCTCGCCCCCTCACTCATACTTGCTGCCGCACAACCCGGTCTCTACTTAATTTATCACAGCACTCCAGGCTTCTAAGAAGAGAAGTTCCGTGATTTTCTTTTCTTTTTCTCTGATGTCTCTTCACTAACTCTAATCTTCGTTAACGGGTAGAACTGTGGGGGATTGGACAAGTGGGGAGACAGGTTCTTTACCGCTAACATTTATCTCTTTTTTTCAGGAATTCAAAAGAATGAGGCATAGTAAGCAAAGAAATCCGGAAGAAGACGATTCCCTTAGACTTCCCAGGCTTGAATCTAGTCGGACCCACCGCAACTCTTCTCAGAGATCTCTTCAACCCGCGGATGTGAATGAAGCATGCGTCGCGATATATAAAGCAGTGTGGGCACGTACTAAACAGCATTAAATCATCCTAGCCGCTGTGCTCCTCTCTAGCTGCATCTTGGAAGAAAGTCGTCTGTTCTTGGCTATATTGCTACTTTTTTCTTGTCTCCAACTCTCTTGCATTAGAAAGAAAGCCTATGAACCTCCATCACTGACTGATTGGATTCTTTACCTATGCGTATTGGTCTGCTGAAGCAGAGCTGGGCTGGTTGAGCTGCTTAGATGGGAGACGGAAGCGACATTTGATGCAAGGGCTGCTTCGCGCATTCGCGCTTCACTATTCTCAGAGTGAGGGCTTCAGCAACTTGGCCTTGACTGTGGGCACGATAACTGGTACACCAGAGATGCATCCTTCCTGGTCCTCTCGTACTAGGGAGAGGTCCTCTCATTGCTCTAAGGCCCACCCCGGATATGGACCGAACTACGACGTTCTTCACCCTCGTAATCCAAAAAAAATCTAAAAATCATAGAAAATAGTGTATTGTGACCATGTATATAATGTAAATACTTTTTCTTTCTTGATTTTTATTTCATTTTTAAATATAAAAAATCCCCAAAAAATATTTTTGTGCTTATTTTATTTTATTTTTTATTTTGTAATTTTTTAATTAAAATTGTAAAAAAATAGAAAATCTGTAAAATTAGGTGTGTGTGTGTGTATATATTGTGTGTTTTGTACATTTTGTGTTGGCATTTTGTAATTCTTTTATTTTTTTTGTCTTCATTATTTTAAGTAGCCTACTTTTTTATTTCTTATTTTTATTTTATTTTCATTTTTTCTCTCCAACTTTCATCATTCCCTCTTTTCCCACTACATCTCCAACTTCCACCCCACCTCTTTTATAACTCCCATTCTTCCTCCTCCTTCTTAATCCTGGCATTGCCCTTCATTTTTCCCCATCCACCATTTCGAGAGAAGAGAGGTAGAGCTCCTTCAACCTCCAGGTGACAGGTAAGGGAGAGAGACGACAACCTTTTAGGTGAGATCTACAAGGTCCCCCTTGTGTTGCTGCTCATCTACTCGACAAAGCAGCCGAGCTTCATGGTGTTTCGTCGTCGAGCACCACTTCTAGGCAACGACCGGAGTTATAGCATAGCTGCTCTACAATCCGACGAACATAGGTAAGTATCTTCTCATCTTTTCATCATTTTTTAGTCATTTCTTCTCTTTTCCTTGTTCTATTATACACACAAATTCACACCAAATCAAAATCAACATCTCAACCATCATCATCATCTATGTTCCCTTTCATTTTATTTCTATCTCTTTCTACCTCCATCGTTTCCATGCTCCTCTCCTTCACTACACACGGATCAATCCATTCCACCTTTCCTCAAGCTTCACGGCATAACCGAGCTTCAGTTCGAGTTATCTCGAATCACCTTTGTAGGTCTACAGGTACATGATGGAGTTCTATTCCAGGAGCTGAACCAATTTGGATATCAATGGAGATCAAAGTCACCACCCACAGCTACAGCGGCCTCGGCCGCCAACCTCCGCCTGACCCGCGCCCAACGTCGCCCCATGCGCGGCCATTTTCCGTTGTAGCAAGAGGCCGAGCGGCGGCCATGCCATTGCTCATCCGTGAACCTCTCCGCCACTGTAGAAGCCCGCCCAGCGCAGGCCGCTCCTCCTTCCGCGCGGCTGCAGCATCTGCAGCAGGGCTCCCCACCCTTTTCCTCAAGCCACCGCCTTCTTCCTTAGCACCCTCCCACCGCGAGCACCACCATCACGCGGGCCTTCAGCAGTGCCCCGTGCCCAACCTGCCTCCTGCGGCCCGCCTCCCGCCAGCCGCTACAGTCGTGCAACCACCTCCATAGCAGAACAATCACAGCTCTCCCACGGTCATGCTCCTTCATCCCCAGTGCACTGCTCTGCACCTCTCCAACCTCTACTGGCGTGCGGTTGCCGCCGCCGTACCACTCCCAACACCAACCACATACCCTTGAGCGGAGGGGAACCGCTCCTTGTCCCCTAATCGTGGGTTCCGACGTTCTTCAAGAAGAATAGCCCTCCCACGTGACTCTTCAAATTTCTTTTGGGTAAATTGCACAATCAGCCTCGGAGTTATAAGTTATTAAGAATTATCCTTAGGCATAACTTTGTTTCATTGAATTTGTTTTTCAATATTGCAAAGAGAACGTTATGTTCAAGCATTATTTTGGACATTCACTTTTCATTATTTTATTGAACCAAAAATAGCTTGTTGTGCATCAACTCATTCTATTAAAATGTATTTGGTTTATAACTGCATGGCTTTACTTCATTTATTAAAATTCAGAGATTGAAATTCATTGGTATTTTACCCATTTTGCTCTGAAATTAATATTAATTCACTATTTGCTCTAAATATTCTAAAGAATGTGCGAATTGTGTAATTGTGCTTTTACTTGTGTTCAATTTTCAATGAAATTGGAGGTGACTCTTCCTAAAATAATTAGTTGAGTGAATTTTGTGATTGATTTTTAATTAAGTCCATATATAATATTTTTGCGCAAACTCAAGGTTCCCAGATTGCTTATTTATAGACCTATATGAGATAAATTTGGTTTGGTGTTATTTCTAATTGTGGATTTATTAGGAATTAATTGCTTTGATTCACCCTATCTCAATAAAAAATCATTGAAAAATCATATATTAGCAGAAAAGTCTAAAAAATTACAGTAGGTGCATTTCATCATATTTAAGCTTTTGTTGAAGTTTCATATTTTTCGTTCTTTTTGTTCAAAAATTATACAAAAACCCCTAACAGGGTTGATTTTTCATTATTACATTTTAACCCAAAAAAATTCAAAAAAAAATACATTTTGCATGCATCATTGAATTAGGTTTATAGGAAAAATGACGCGTCAAATTTGATCTAATTTTGAATTAAAAATTAATTGGACTAAGTTGCTTATTTTGCTTAATAACTTAATTCATTGACATTTTGCATTTGCATTCATATCGCATAAAAATTACCCCAAAAAGTCTTCTTTGAAAATTGAGTCTATCTTGGGCTTGCTCAGGTTAAAAATACATAAAACTACACTCATTCACTTGATTGACTTTATTATTGGTGTGGTTATTTTTTTATCGATCATGATTGCCCGAATACTGCAACAATTCGACACAATTAACATAGGGTAATTTAGGGATCATCAATGATCAAATACATATTCTCGCATCCGCAAGGAAAGCATACTTGAGACCTATCGGAAATGACTTTAACTCTGGTTCTGATTTAGCCTGCTTCTCGGTCACTTCAGAAACTGAACTGGTAGGTGAATGATCTACCATAATTTTGGAGGTGTTGCTCATCGTAGTCACTAGTGGCTCAACTGACAATGTGCCGAACAAATCATCAATGAATTCATTATGTTTGGACTAGCGTGAATCTTTTACCTCAAAAAGGCCCATCAGCAAATGAGAATCAGTCTCCCAGTTGACATCGGAGCATGCAAAGACTATGCTTTTTAGGTCCTTCTTTGGAGAGAGGATTTCCTTAATACATGTGTCATTCAAAGAAAATTCTGCATCCATGATTTCTAAAATAAAGTCACGGTCTACTTTAGATGATTTTGATTGACCTTTATCAAACACAACTTTTGGTTCACTGACCATATACAATGTTACTTTGTTGTTGCTCAAGCAGAATGTCATCTTCCCAGACGCATAGTCAACCACGACCTCTGTAATTCAGTCAGCCAAGAATAATAAGGGACTGGAGTAATGGTGTAGGAGAGTCCATACCAAGGACCACAAAATCAACAGGAACTGCATGTCCTGCACCGTTACGAAAACGTCCTCCAATAGACCTCGGTTTCGCTTGATTGATCGATCAGCGAACTGAACGATCATATGTGTCGGCTTGAGCAGACCCAGCCCAAATTCTATAAGCAATGAGGCGGGCATGAGGTTGATTGAAGAGCTGCTATCATAAAGGGTTCCATCGATGATCTGGTTAAAAATCTCACATCTGATTAAGGATGCTCCTTTGTCTGGATCTTTTCCGAGGGATTGCTGATTACTTCCACTATAGACATGGTGAGGACATGCTTCTCAACTAGCTGGCATTTGTTATTACAGTTTGACTGACTCTTATTCGTACATGCTTCTTTCAAGCTCTTCTTCACAACGGACATATATTCCATGGATTTCTGCAAAGGTAATTCAACAATCAAGTTCTTAAAAATATCAACAACACTTGGATCAGATAATGCATTTTTTCCATTTTGCAACTTTTTTGGATTTTTCAATTGCATCAAGAAAAGGAATATGTACAGAACTGAAATCAAAAGTATTGTTCTTATCTACATCAGATTTCTTGTCCACAACATTTTATACAACCGGATTACAAAAAGGTGTACAAGTTGGAGTTGGAGGTGGCTATCCAAAAACTACTATCTCCAGTCCATCAGATGGCGTTGGATCGACTGCTAGAGCTTTCTTCTCCATGGCTGCACGGCTTCCCTTTGACTGCGATCATCTTTTTGGTCTTTTTTATTTTTCTAATTTTTTTGATCTTTTTGCTATGAATAGTGGGTAGTAGCTGGCGCGGCTCCTCTTCTTCTTCCTCACCTGAACCTGTAACTAGCACGGCTGATGCAGAAGACGATGACTCACTTTATGAAGCTTTATTCTTCCCCCTAACGGTAACAAACGGAGGCAAGGTCCTACCACTCCTAAGAGTAACAACATTAGCAAAACAAAAACACAATCATCTGACTCTACATGCATAAACGGGACTTCACATTCTACCTGCTCTTTACGCTTAAAATTGTTAGGGTTGGCTTCGACCTAGGATGGAATAAGAGTTTTTGTGGTCGCCAGGTCCTCCAGCTTCTACGTCATCTCTGCTAAGTCCTTTACCAACTAGGCCAAGCAATCGAGGCTCGGGTTCGCAGGAACCACCTCGAAAAGTTCAACGTGTTCACCATGCTATGGATGATGGTGCGGAGGCTGAAAGGGGTGTTGCTGATATTGTTCCTGAGGTGGAGGAAGCTGATATTGATTCTAGTAGTGAGGAGGATAATGCTAGTGAGATGCAACCGCGTACGTATTATACGGTTGAGGCTGGCGGTATTGTTGGTTCTGTCTCCAATTTTTATGATATTGTGGAGACCGGTGGTATTGAGGCTGCTGAGACTGGGAAAATCTCCCTCCTTGATGTTGAGGGAATGGACGAGAATTTGTAGGCTAGCCCTGCTGAGGTCCACCTGGACGGGCCAGCTGTGAATCATTGGACCAAACTCTATTCAACTCTTGAATGAGAGGCGGCAGAGAGAATGGATCATAAGAAGACTGGAATTCTTATTGATATACCACCAACTACTGCTGTTACGGTGCCTAGTTGGGAGTATGCAGGTAATACACGTGCTAGACCGACGACCGCTGTGGACTGGGCTGAGGCTGATGTTGTGTGGGCTGCTCTTAATTCTTCTCGACTGGAGTCTCGGATGGTGGAGTTGTCGACTAGCAAGCATTGATGGTACTCACCAGCAACTCTAGTTGCTTGGTGATCTGATCCAATTTGTCCAGATTCCGTGTTCTTTGTTCAATCACCACTAATTTTTTGAGATCTTATGATTGCTTCTTGATGGTATCAACTACATAGAGATGGACCCTAATGATGGTGAGGTTGGATCTCTCATCTCTCTCTGCCTCGTGAGACACATCCATATGAACAGGCTTGCGGAGGATCTGAGGCAACTTCAGGTATGCTCGGATGAAGAAAGGGAGGCCTCTCATTCGACCATCTCCTCAAATATCTGTCAAACAACATCTTCACCCCTGTTAAAATGTTATCCACCACAGGTTGTGTCTACTAGCCTCTGCTTTTCTGTAGTCAAGTCCCCAAAAAAGTGTTGGAAGCAGGTTTTGGGGAAGTCATGGCAGGGGCATTTCTCCTGCAGATCTTTGAATGTCTCCCATGCTTCATGAATAGACTCATGGGTAGCCTAGGAGAATCTGCTAATCCGGTCTCGCATCTGGTTGAGCTGACCAAGAGGGTAGAACTTGTGGAGGAATTCATACTTGAGATCCTCCCAGGTCATCACAACCTTCCCTAGATGGTTGACCCAGTATAGGGCCTTATGTTGGAGGCTGAAGTGAAATGCAATCATCTTAACTACACCTAATGAAATGTTTGGGTAGTACGTGGTTCCACATATGCATGTGAACTGTTGTAGATGAATGTGTGGTTCCTCATTGGTGTTCCCATGAAATGTGGGTAGCAGAGCAAGGAGATGCGGCTTGAGCTCAAAATGAGCAAGCATCGGGGGATACGAAACCACACGGTCATCTAGTTGTCTCCAGGATTGTAAGTCTGTTTGAGCGTGAGCTTAGGAACCTCATATCCCTCTTCTTCCTCCCGGTCATCGTGCAGTGGTTCTTCCTCTCCTCTTCCTCCTCTTTATATGTTCCTCAAATCACTCAGCATGACTTGAAATGCAGTCCGGTCTAGTGCCTGCTCAGTTAGTTATTGTTGGATGGCTTGGATGGAAGCAAGCAACTTAGAATTCACTAGATTTTGATCGAGTGCTTGGCCCTGCTCTATCTGGGGTGGTGGTTGTCATGATCCTTTCCTTTTTCCGTCTGGTGGAACCATCTCAAGGTCTGAGTTTGATGAAATGAACTCTAGACTGGGACTCGAGACTGACTTTTATCTGCAATACAAGATAAATCCGAATAACACCAACTATGAAACTGAATACCAGCTACAATGATGAATATGAGATTAGGATCAACCCCAGACAGTTGTGAATGGAGTAAAATATGTAGATTGAAATCGACCTCCATTTGCAATGGGCAGACATGGGATAAAAGTTATCCCAATTTTTTAAGAAATAGAAAAAGAGTGAAAAGAAGATGAGAAGTCTGGATATCGGTTCGCAAGGTCTGAACTGGGTTCTCAGTAATCATCTCGAATTATTGATGAGTCAAGTCCATGGAATCGATGTAGGTGTCGACGGAGTTCCGAATAAACCATCCATGGATCGACGTCATAAAGGAAAAGAAGGATCGATGCAAGAAGAAGGATCGATGCAAGAAGAAGGATACGCTGGTCAACGAGGAATAAAATGAATGTAAAACAGTAGAAAGGCTTGAAACGAGCATGGGGCCAAATAGGAAACACATAAGATAAAGTTTACATTAGTGTGCGGGACTTTAATCTTTGAACTTGAATCTAGATTCATACAATATACAATATACAATACAAAATTGGGCTCACTAACTCTACACATGTCAAGCCATAAGGGATCATCTATTTTTATCTTTTCCTTCTTAGAGTTATTATTTCCGGCATATTTTTTAACAAGTCCTTAGATTCTGACCCTATAGGAGTGAGAGTACTGCCAGAAAAGTATCTTGTACTTGTCCCCTCCTTTGTAACTTGTAGTCTGCACTTTTTGATGTTCTTGTAACCCTACATGGATCCTTATTCAGCCAAAGAATGAGAGAGAGAGGAAGACGATAGGTGAAACCACTACTTCGGACCCTGCTCACAATGGAATCACCCTTGAGCGTGCAAGGCCCTACTCGAACGCAAGACGACGAGACAGACACACACGTAAGGGTGTGGCCTAAGCTCAGTACTTAAGACAAGGTCGATGTTTTATACAAGGCGAGAACATCATCATTGACTAGGTCCTACTCGACCACATACGATAGAATCGCCAATACTTCAGAAATCCAGGCGATAAACAAGGCAGTTACAGATTGGTTTTTGGCTCTAATCCTGAGCGGGTCATGTCACGCTCATGGGAGGGGCTTTGGTCCCTCCGATGGTACATGATTTCAATGAGGGCTTTATGAACCCAAAACAATGATGTCCATTACATATTTTAGTTAAGGTCAAAGTTTATTTAGCAGCCCTTAGTTTTAGATTTTTGGGTTTTCACTTTTTTGGATATTTTGCATACATGTGCCTAACGATTTTGTGAATTTTCATTTAATTCCTAGGTGCTCAAAATCAGAGGGAGATAACAGGAAGTTGTGCAAGTCAATTCAATGCAGGAAATCTCACCATAGAAATCTAATGATGCATGCAGAGTTAGAGGACTTACTATGCTTCCTTGCTCTCTTCATGCGGTATGAAAAACAGAATTTTTAAACCTATGTGCATGGCGGTGTGCAATTGACAAAATTGACAAGCAATAACTACTATTAGTCGTGAAGAACCAAATGTCAATTATTTAGAAATGAACACAAGAGTATGGTATTGGAGACACTCAGTGCCCGCCACAACGAGTCCTGCTAGCATTGTATGATGACTCTCTCAGCACGTGGTTTCAAGTCTAAATATTTGATAATTATTAATTTGACTAGATTCAAATGTAATAGACTATAGGAACATGATTCTTGTTATGGTTTGGACCTAATTACTGATACAAGCAATCATTAAATCTAGGAGCTTCATGCACACAAAATAAATAAAAATAAAAGCGGAAAACTCAAAACATCGAAAAATAAAATAAAAATAAAGGGAAAATAGGGAGAAATAAAGTTAGAAGGATAATAAAACTCGAAGAAAACCACGAGGACCTCCAAGTGAACAGACACTTGGTAAAATAGGTCCTAGAGTCTAATGTCCAAGTCCTTGTATTATTACAAATAGTAATAGATAATAAATCACTCTCTTACCAAAAAATAAAATCCTAGGCTAAGATCTATGCTAAGTGTTCTCCTTGCTATAAAACCACAGAGAGCAAACCAAGAAACCTAATGATTACGTCTAATCAAAATGATTTATGTACACAAATTTTATTTTTTTCATTTTATAATTTTTCTGATTTTAAATTTCTTTTTTAATTTTAATATTATATAATATCATATATATAAGGGTATATAAATGTACATATACATAAGATAATATATATATGATATAAGGTTTATATGCATAATATGTAATCAATATAAAAATCAGAACAATATTAAGAAATATAGCCCTTTTATATATTATGTTGTTTGGATTTTAAAAATTTTATAAGGTATTTATAATAATTAGTAATAATATAAACCATATATATAAGTATATAATGCAACAAGGTATTTTAATTATAGATATAGCTACAAATAAACAAATTTTGCAAAATAAAATGTTTTGTTTTTTATAATTTTTTACTATTTTTGTGATTTTTCGAGTATTTTTGCTAATTTTTAAGATCCAAAATATACAAAATTGGGGATTTAATTAAATTGGTCGAATTGTTTTTGAATTTAAAAATATTAAATATAGTTAAAATTTTCCAAAACTATTTTTAGAAGATAGTAAATAATAAAAAGTTCAGAAATAGAATTGAATGTTTTTGGATTTTTAAAATATTGTTATACTTTTTATAAGAATTTTTTAGCTTTTTAATTTTTATCATTTTGTTTTTTCTATTTTTTGGGATTTTTAGTTTGAAGCTATAAAATACTATAATAAATAAAATGAAATTTTTTGGAATTTTTTGAAAATGGTTTATAATTTTTAGATATTTTTTAAGTCAAATAGGGGCAAAAAGTGCTCTTCTTGATTTTTAATAAATAGGAAATATGCATAAAAATGGAAAACAAAATATGTAGCGTGAAAGAGCATGCACGGAGGTACATTATCCTATTTTTGCATAATTTTTGGAGCATGGATGATATTTATAAAAATTAAATAAACATGCCCAAACAATGAATACCGGCGGGCACCATTTTACAAATATAAAGAAGTTTACATGCATTCTAGAACCCTAAAACAAAATCTGGGGGCATGCATGTAATTTATGCATGAATTTTTATATTATATGCACCTCGTAGGGACATATTTGCAATTAAAATAAAATTAAGGGGCTATAGTGAAAAATACCTAAAAAAGTACATATGATATTTATAATTTATGGACTGAATTAAAATTACAAAAATTCCAAGGGCATACATGCAAAATATCCCCTCATGTGGGAGTTCGCATGACGTAACCTAGCAAGGACATAGGAATTTCAACAAAGTACATGGGACTAATTTTAATTATTACAAACTTTTACAACTACGAAAATTATTTACATGACTAAAGAGAAAATAAAATAAAACAAGGCGTGTATTGTGCAATTTATCCCTTTAATCGATGGAAGGGAACGACTGTAGTGGCACCACGTAGGTGTCACTTAACTCGATCAATGGCTAGGACGAGGTACCGGTTCATCTCATCTCAACGACCTAGATTAGATTTGGGCCTCGCATGGCATCCAACGGCTCTGGAGGTATGAGGAAGAATGGAGAAGAACACCTCTGTGTCCTTCCTTTGATCGTGCGTATCTCCTCATCCCGACCACCTAGGGGTTCGTTGGAGGTCGCTTGAGATTCTTGGAAGCATTCCAGACCATTTGGCACCATCAGGAAAGTCCGGACCTCGTTGGGAAGAGACCTGAAGCTCAATGAAGAATGGGGCACCTGGGAGCTTCCCTCTGTTGTGGATCCGAACCTTTGAGGTCTCTGGCATCGCATACCTGTGGAGAAAGACTCGGGAACTCGAGGCGAGCCGCCTCGAGCTAAAAAGAAGGTGTTACGCATGGGGTGAGTATTTTTGACTTTTAAAGTTGTTTTATTAAAATCAAAGTTTGGTGATCAGAGAAGACCTTTGGATTATTGGTGTATTCAGAACCGCACTAAAGTTAGGAAGTGTGACACAACAATCCTTATGTTCCATAATCCTAATGTCTAGTTCTCTCTACGGTCAGGTCAGATCCATCCTCTCAGTCACATACCCTTGCTACTTTGAAATGACAGATCCATGTGTGTGAAATTTTCAACTCTTCCCATACAAAATCGTTAAACCATAAGAGAGTCTACTCTCTTGGTAACTCATCCTCGTGGAGACAGATATTTCCTTCTAAGGTCAGGTACCGCTGGTCTTTGCAACGGAGTGGGGAAAGAAGATAGAAGAATAGAAGGGAACTGGGAATGGACCAGTGTAGTATTCATTCCCTTGTAAAGCACGGATAGTGTAACCGAGTCTTCACCAAGAAGCAGCTTTTTCTGAATCTCATATTTTTGATCGAATTTTTGGTGTAGACTTCTTTTAATTTTTCTTTGACTTTGCATGGCTCTTGCATTCTTATTTGTGCCCTGACTGATATAGCATCTTTTTGGTTCACCCATTTTTGTGGTTTTGGAATAAAGTTACGCCCGCAGACCATTCCTCATCCAAAGCATTATCTCAACCCATCGCCAGTCTTTAGATATCATGGCTACCAAAAGAAGTGGGTTAGAGTACCGACTTAGGCTATCCCCAAGAATGGTTCCTAAGCCACCCTTGACAAAGCAGCCTAGCATCGCCCTGACATAGACTCTTAAATCTTTCAACAATCCATCTGGTTTGAGATAAAGTGTTAAGTGTGAGGTTTCTAGTCGAGCCACTGTCTCAAGAGTCTTACGGATGATATAAAGGGTTCTAGTTAGACACAATGAATCGACTCATGAACATAGTCTTATGGAGCCTAAAGAATGAAGTCGAGGTGACCTGAAGTATCCCAATTCTAGTCCTTAATGGGTTCCTCTGAAAATAAGTGTATTAAAATCTATACCAAGCTCCAATCTTCAGACTTTAATTTAGACTTGTTCAATTATCTTGATCATTCCAAAAAGTGCAAATCCTATCTACAATGAAGGAGAAAATATTTTTGTGAAGCTATTTCCCATTTTGAACTTTTTATGGCTTTTTGGAGAAAGTTTTGCAAATTTTTATGAAGGTTTTTGAAGCCATTTTGCAAATGTTGTGTATTTTAAATTTTGCAAATTTTTAGGGTTTATTTTGAATAAGGGTTAGTAAAGGAACTATACAACTATTTACAACGGACTGTTGTTATATTTAAAAGGGTGATGGTGTGTTTTATAGAAGGTGTTTACAAGTCAGATGTTAGTGATTATTTACATGATCTATGTACAGATTTTATACACTCTTTATAAGGATTTTATTTGGACGGTTATTTACAAACGGTTCTCAAAACATTTAAAACTAATTTTCCAAAAATTTTGAAAATTTATTTTTGCAAATAATTTTGACAAACAATTTTACAGACATTTACAAAAGTTGAAAATCATTTTGCAAACATTTTTCAAACAATATATATAGATTTTTTTCAAAGTATTTTTGCAACCATTTTTCAAATCATTTGTAAAGAGATTTTCAAATGATTTTATTTACACAAATAAAAGGAATTTTTACAACTAAAAGAATTTTTCAAAGAATTGAAAATATTTTACAGAAGTTTTCCAAACAATTTTCAAAAGATTTTTCAAAAGTATTTCAAACCTTTTTTCAAATAATTTTGCAGAACATTTTTAAACCAATTTATTACTGTATTTATAAATAATTTTGGTTTGTTTTATTAATTAGCCATATTATTGAAACTACAAAAGTACGAGTTATGGCTAAAGTATATACAAAGTATATATGACCCTCCTATACTTATCTTGAGCTATGTTTTCATAGATCAGAGAGGAAAAAAGAAGATATAACTCGTACTAAGTATAGAACAGTCTATATTAAAATGATAAAAGAATGAACAAATGAGAATTTGACCGTCCCCACTATACTTAGATTGAAATAATCCAAAGTATAGCAAACTGTACACACAGTAGGGAGGGACAAGGGTGGGAATGCACGAAATCATCGGCTCGACCTGTCCCCCCTATACTTAGGGTGAAATATCCATAAGTACAGACATAATATCAAGAGTTAGGAGACATGTGAGGGATCTTAGGAATCAATAACTTAGGGTACTCAACCCATATACTTAGGACAAAGTACATCTTAAGTATAACAATGATAAAATGGTTGAACACCTTTTCGGAAGAATTAGAAAAATGAAAAGGAAAGGAAGAAAACATGAATTATTTTTGTGATTTTGTTGCATATGTGTATGATACTTTGGACTCTGTGAGCTATACAACTTCGATTGAATTGGCAACGGACATGAATGTGTCATGATCTAGATATGGCTTCAGCAACTGTCTATTGACTCTGAGTGGTTGTGCCTCAGATGACAATTCTGATATAGGAAGGCTTCCGTTGTCACAAACACTTTTTATAATGAATGGTCAAGTCCATTTGCTTTTACGGTTGCATGGAAAAATCTTCAACTTTGCATCAAATAACCACACTATTTGTCCATGTCCGAAAGTCTTCCCACGGATGTGCTTGTCATGCCATCTCTTGACTTTCTCTTTGTACATAACGTTGTTATCGTATGTGTGGTCTCTGAATTTATGTAGTCTGTTCAGATCAACTTTGCAATTCTTTCCATCTAGCTCGAAATCAAAGATGCACATGTTCAATGCC
This sequence comes from Ottelia alismoides, assembly GCA_037367405.1. Lineage (NCBI taxonomy): Eukaryota > Viridiplantae > Streptophyta > Magnoliopsida > Alismatales > Hydrocharitaceae > Ottelia > Ottelia alismoides. Next base: position 231,815 of record JAZKJV010010520.1, on the reverse strand, counting down.
CATAAAAATGTGTGAATTAGTTCCACGGGTAGATGGCAAGTCTTGCCATAGATGAGGCAGTAGGGAGACATGCTGAGAGGAGACTTGTATGCTGTAAGGTATGCCCAAAGAACCGAGTCCAGTAACTGAGACCAATTCTTCCTGTCTGGTCGTACAAGCTTCTACAATATAGTTTTGATCTCCATGTTAGAACATTCAGCCAAGCCATTCGATTGAGGGTGGTATGACGCTGCAACACAATGCTCAATGTCGTATTCTTTGGTCGATTTCTTGACCTCTTTGTTGATAAAATGATTCCCCTTGTCAGAAATAAGAATCTTGGGGATCCCAAACCGCGAGATGATGTTATCCTTCAGGAATCGACAGACTGTGTGACTGTCTGCGGTTCAGGTAGGGATTTCCTCCACCCATCTACTGACATAGTCGACAGCAAGCAGGATGTACTCAAAGCCCTGTCTATTAGGGAATGATCCCATGAAATCAATTCCACAGGCATCGAAGACGTCAGATATCTGAATATACTTCTGAGGCATTGTGTCTCACATACTGATGTTCCCAGCCATCCGCTAATAGTCGGTACATTTTTTTACATAATCATATGCATCCTTGAATAAAGTTGGCCACCAAAGGCCACATTGAAGAACTTTTGTTGCCAACCTCTTTTCAGAATGGTCTCCACTAGCTTTGAGCTTATAATAGTGGTCTAGGACACCCATTATCTCCTCTTGAGGTATACACATCCACCAGATGCAATATGCACCCTCTCAGTGAAGAATATGGTAAGATCCTTAAGCGCATCACGGAAGCATGAGGATCACACTGTATGCGATTGAGAGCGACTAGTCGTACTAATAGCTCAAGGCAACATAATTTAAAATTTTTCATGCGATGAAACCACATGATCCATGAATAAACAAGTATTAGAGTTACCTCTTGAAGATCGTTTCATCTAAATCACTAACAAGTATTAGAGTTACCTCTTGAAGCGTGGTTGCGATCTAATCTCTAAACGAAGAGATCTCCTATCTCAAGTCCAATCCGACGGAGGAGATGCTTGCGAGTGCATTGATGAAACACATGCTCCTCACAATCCACGTTGATGATCCAAGTGACGACTCTCCTAATACCGTCACATTAGATCCGTCATCTTCTTCACGAGCGAGGCACACCAAAGGAGATGGAGATCCACAGGCAAACAATCCAGCAACATAACTACAATGCTACGGTGATGGCGGCACTCTCTAGGGCTCCATGATGGACGACCCCAATGAGAGGGAGAGGACGTCTAGAGAACGAGAGAGAGAGCGTATGTGGCTGTAGTTGTCTTGTTGTTGTTGTAACATTGAAGAGCAAGGGGTGCCTCTTCTTATATAGTATTTTGGGAGTCCATGGATCACAATCCATGGATTATACAAAATCAATGCATGAGATTGATTTGTGCTTCTTTCAATGGCTAAGATTTTGTTGTAAAAAAATACAACAATTAATTTAATTTAGATTAAATATATATCAAAAATTAATTCCAAATTAAAACAAGAAAGCATGGAGATTATGGAATGGAGATTGCTTCCTTCCATTAAGAGGAGTGGGCAACCACCCTTTCCTAATGAGAGTTGGTGGCCATCCACTCTCCCAATTACGAATGGGACAATCTAATGTAATCTCATGAGATTACATTATTCCGTGGAATTCTCCAAGATTTACAATAAAACACTTGTTGTAAATTATTCTACAAAAATAATTCATAATTATTTTATGAATATTGCAATCTTACCATTGGAAAATTGTGAATCACATTCACAACCCAAAATAAAATGTAAGTTATATTTTCAATTAATTTCCAATGTGAATCCAACTTACATCAACATTTAATTTGTAAATGTTATTTACAAATAGCTCCCTCTTATATGTTATAAATCACATTTATAACATGTATGATTAATATGGATAGTGCTATCCACATTATTCATATCCATAATAATTAAATCACATTTATTCATCTTGGATCTCTATTCTCATGTGCCTAAATAATATGATTCACATTCACATTATTTACATCTTTGATAATTAAATCACATTTAATTATCTTAGATACTCTCTTTATAATATGAATCAAATTCATATTATTCATGATAATTAAATCACATTTAATTATCCATTTTCTCAATGCTCGAATACATATATCAACAATGAAATTATCCATTAACTATTTCAAGGATAATGCATTTTCTCCGCGAATACTTGGAGATAAAGACAAGGCAATTGTATTGTTCCACGTGTAGTAACTTGGATATTGAGATCACATCTCAAATCCAGATCTTGTGGACCTCTCATAGATGCTTGATTAAATCAAGACTGCAAATATAATCTTCTAATTGCATCTGAATCACATTCAAATCAATGTCCAATATTTGGACCAAGATTAGATCACATCTCTACTGAAAGAAGTCACTAAAATCCAGAGCCATTTCATCACTCCTTAGGAATGGAAGTGTCATGGTTATATAATTGTTTATGATCACATCACCCTCAGGTATTCCTAATACTTGTACATCTTGCATATTGAAAGATCCAGAATAAACCCGAAGTATTAGATCAATTTCACACTATCTAGTTTAGGGTATTTATTATTAAGTTTCTCATTTGATCATTGGGAGTCGGTATCGATCATATACATTCCAAAAGCATATATCATACCCATGTGTTGATCATATACTTTCCAAAAGCATATATCAAACCTACAAATTCAGTCAAGCTTCCAAAGCGAGACGACCGTGCACGGAATTTGATCTTCCCAATATCTCATGAGTGAGATCATGTCTTCCAGTTCAGTAAATGAACCTTTATGATCCCTTTGAGATATCCTATTACTCATATGCCCTTCTATGCACACCAGCGCATCGTTGTATAGACCTTGATTAGGTCATCAACCTATTAGTCTGTCAAATGTACATACTTAGACATATAGTAACACATATGTCTCCTGTCAGAGGATGCATGCCTATATTGTGACAGCATACGACATAGGTCTTTGGTTATCTCGATCTTGTTAAATCAACTCTTTGACCTAACTTTTCTAACACCTCCGAATCTCTATTCCTATGCAGAGGACCTACATCAAGAGGTCGGTTATATATCATCCTTTAGAGAAAGGATTTCCATCTCCTTCTCAGGCTGGAGATCCTCTCTTAATAATCATTTGACGATAATTGATGAGTCCTCAATCTAACTCTTTAGATATTCATCCTAGCACTAGCCTCTATGATTCATTATTGAATCAACAGTTGTATGATCATTAAAATGGCCATGGTACATAACCCTAATTGTGTTAAGGGGCATATTATGCAAATTAGTTATTCTTTATTTCAGATTAGGGAATGATATATGCAGTAACATTTATTGCATAATGGCTCGTCGTGGGCTCGCATGTCCAACAATCTCCTACTAGCCCAAAGAGCCATTAATGGGCTAATATTTAAACACGTGCTCATGTGACAATCATGGTCTATTTAGAAAAATAGTTGGGTAAGATGATCAATCACTCTTTTCCTGAGAGACTATGCCAAGTCTTTTTACGGCACTTGCGTATCTCCTAGTAACAGTGCTCACATCCAATGCGAATATTGCATCTTATGCAACTAATACTCAATATTGTCTGTTATAGTGTCCTTGACACTATAGATCAATAATCATTATAATCACTACATAATTTCTATTATCCTTATCAGAATACTCTTATTCCTGGAGATCTCTATCTCCTAAGGTATATGCAGTTGAGACCTTTTAGATCACTATCTATAAAGTCTCAAGCTCATGAAGATAAGACTTATAGAACACTATCTCTAAAGTCTTATCGTCTTTAAAGATATTGTTATTACTTGCAATCAAGTGTTTTATTTCCATAGTAGGATTAGTAACAGTTTACTATTCCCATTGCATGGCAGACATCTGGCTTTTGTACATATATAGCATACACCGGCTTCTCGTAACTTATGCACAAGGGCAAGCAGTTTTAGCATTCACCTCCTCAACTCTTTGAGGTGATATCCCTTCAGATAGGTCAGTACCATATCTTAAGCGACGGAAGCCTTGCTTGTGGTTTTCCAAGAATGGAATATGTCCAAGGTGTACCGCTAATGTGACAGTCCCAATACTCTCTTCTCTTTGCTTCCGAACAACTTCAGAACTAAGATCTAAGAGATATCCTTAAGATCATATCTCAAGGTATGGAATACTCAGTCTATAAAACACTTATTAATATCCTTATATCATTCCAAATGACGAGGATATCATCTACATTTAGCACGATGAACACAATGGCACTCCCACTAAGCTTCACATGGTTCACCAAGATTCTATTTGAAATCATAACCTTTATAATTTCATCAAATATGATGTTCCAACTATAAGAAGCTTATTCAAGTCTATAGATGGAGTTCTTCAGTTTGCACACCTTGCTTTCCTCAACATGAATCCCTGGGGATACTTCATATGAATATCTTCAGAGTGGTGTTCATAGAGGAATGCAATATTGACTTCCATCTTGTATACATCAAAGTCAAGTTGTGTAGCCATAGTTAGCAATATTCTGATGGGATTAAGCAAGGTCACTGAAGAGTAATTCTCATTGAAAGAAATGTCTTCTCTTAGGTGTGTTCCTCGTGGCTATGTGTTGTGCTTTGAAGGTCTCTACCTTCTCTTCAGGCTCCCTCTTTCTCTTGAAGATCCATTTATACCATAACAGGTCTTACGCATATAGGTGGATCCTCAAGGGTCCATATACAACATTTGCATATGAAGTCTACTTTAGACTTTATTGCTAACATCCATCTTTCCATGTCATGATCTTCATAAGCTTCGTCACATGAAGTTCGATCATTGTCAGATTTCTCTGACACATGGAATCCATCCTAAAACTCATTTGAAGAGGTGTTAGTATTTCATATTTAATTATCCTTTTATTTTCTAATTTCAGGAGCCTCATTATCTTCTCAAGATTAAATGAGTTCCTTCACTTAATTTTTATCTTAATTCTCAAGATAGTCATCCTCTAAGAATCACATCCTTAGAGATGAGATCTTTTAAGAATCTCAAGGTCATAAAGTAGGTATCCAATACCATCCTTTAATTTCCTAATTAAGTAGACTCTATTATGCTAGATTCCAGCTTACTTGCAGGAAACCTTATTAAGGATCTATATTGTAGTCTCTACTATATACCTTTAAACTGAGAGGTAATTATGCTAATATTCATCATTGATCAAATCATGTCACACACGATCCAATTGTATCTCCCTACAACTCTATTGAGTTTAGGTGTATCAGGAGGAGTGAGATAGGAATGATATTCTTATCTCCATAAGGTATTCTTTGAATTCATCTAATAGGTACTTCCTACCTTGATTAGATCAAATTCTTTCATCTTCCTTCAAACTTTGGTTCTGAACCAAAATTGTGAAATCTTTGAACATTTCAAAGCTTGCTAAAGTGAAGGGAAGAAATCTCATATCACAAATAGTCATCAAATGATATCACATATTATTAATGTTCATTATGATATAGACGGTCCACATATATCAATATGTATGAGATCTTGAATACTTTGGCATATAACACCATTCCCAATGAATGGTGTATTAAACGTTTTCACATTTGAATACAATATTCACAAGTATGTAAGATTTGACATTTCAGACAATCTAAAGTGTCATCTCTTATTAGTCTATTGATCTCATCAACCGACATATGTCCAAGGCTTGATGTTAGATCATTGTTATTTGATCTTCGTCCTCTTATTGATATTAAAAATGTTTAATTTTTAGTATTAAAAATATTAATAAACCATTCATTAATTTTCTAATTTAGTAGAGTCCTCCAGATGTCAGATTACTGTCTGAAATATATCCATCATAACTTTTTATGATAGGTTTATTACAGAATTCATGTTTATTCCCAACATTTAGAAATTAACAATGAGTGTATTCTAATATCTAGGTCAAAGAGACATTCTCTAAGACTAAGGGCTCTTCCACTGAAAATATGAAGTTTATCAATCCAATAGCGATTGTTGCAACAATTGCATCAATATCCATGTTGATGACTATTAAACCTTAATATCAAATTTTGTAGTCTTTTAAAACATATGCAACCAATTGCAAGCATTATTAGACGAATGAGATACAATTATTAGACTTTTATCTTATCTAATAAGAAAGTCAATTTCAATGATTAAATGTAGATATAGATTATCCTGACGCACTATCTGGATCCTTCTATAAGGATCCAAGATAGACCTGATAGTCATACTATCCACACATCAGGTTGTTGCAGTATTGGCATTCATCCAACTCTTTGGATGTCATATGAAAATTACAGAAATATAGTCAACTCCTTCACTTTCCTTCGGGTCCGATCCATGGTTCCACTGCACTCCCTTCATCTATAAACAACCATTGCTTAAGACAGAGGATCTCTTATATTGAATTCAAAAGATTTCAATATAAGAGTATTTCAACATTTATACGTGCTTCACGTATATGATACAATATGAATATTATGAAGTTTCATGAATGAGTAGAGTATAGATAGTAGAATGATGACACTCATTATATCTACATACATCATAACTCTTAAAGACTTAGGTTTAGATAGGTACTCAAAAATTTTGTATACATCATCTCTTATAGATCCATCGTTCTGCACTATGTAGTGAACCATGTCATTCTTGATTAAATGTCAAGATCACATATGTATGCCAGAACTTCTTCTTAGATTTTATAAGGATTAATTCACAATCATGAGCATCATCGACATGTCACTTCTAAAGTACATTCAATTAGAGATCGAGACTATAGAGACATACAAACCCTAAGGTTGTAGTCATATTGTCTATTTAATTGTCATTCCTCATTATTATGGGGGAAATTACACATTGCAACCATATATAATATGTGTCCAACTGCAGGTACAATATTTTGATCATGGATCCAATCCATGATATTTCACTGGTTATTATTGAGTATAGTATTGAGTGGGTTTAATGAAATATTATCTGAAATAAGAAATTTGCATAACGTATATAATTATATACTTTAATTTTATTTAGGAATTTTTATATCAAAGTTGTCCTGCCTTGTCAACACTGAAAGTTCATTCCCTTATTCACTTTCAATGTAAGAGATAATGCTTACTATTATATCTCAAATAAGATCTGAGATCTCCTTTCCTATCTTTGTTACATCCCAATAATATGAGAACTTGCAACTCGGATAACAAGAAGCAGAACACATTCTATCTTGCAAGTCCAACTTGCATTTTCCAATTCGATCTTTAACACCCGAGCCAACCACCCCTAAGGTAATGTTGACCCATCATTAATTGAACCAACCGTCAACAATACAACTCGCTATACGCAATCCAATATAGCCCCAATAATATGAGGAATCCATATTGGGATCACTACGCATACATCCTTACTCTTTCGAGAAGCAAAGGGCCCGATCCATATGCGCTTGTATGCAGGAGCTGTCTCTTTGGACATGTGTCTCCTACATACAATCCCTGGGGACGGAACCCTTTGCCTTGATGGGAGACCATGGATGTCACTTATGTGATTCTCCATATCATGTTCAAATTCTAATTAATCATTATGCATCATATTTATTACGATTAATTATTCCAAGGGAATTACACATCTATTCATAATAGAGTAATTTAATTTTAATTGCATCTAATTATTTAATCATATTAAATCAATTATCAATCCAATCAATCAACCGACAAACAATTTTTAATTGTTACTTGAAGGATGGTATAATCTCAAAATATGTATTATTTCGAATTTTAATAATTATAAAAATACATCATGATCTCTCAAGCATTATCCCTTCCCTAACCGTTGTCATAGCCAGTTCCGACGGGAGTGGGACAGACTGTTCACGGAGAAACCTGCTACCCCAATGCTCCCCGACTAGACACCATATCCGCCTCGGGTCAAGATAATGTCAATTGATCACTTTGTACTTGAGATGATAATCGATCTTTCAATTGAAGTTATGCCATATAATAATAATCAAAACCATTTTGATTTATATTATAAGAAAATTTGCTAAACGAATTTCCAATCCTATTCAAGCAACTTTGTTTGTTGGAAAGAAGACCATGTAACCAATTTATGATCTAGATCATGTCTAATCAATTATTGGTTAAGGCATCGTCATTTAAGGAAATAATCATGATCAAATATTTCACAAAATATTAATCAATAAATATTCCAAGAATCATTAATTTCACTAATTGATTAAATGACAATCACAAGATTCTTGATTAGGAATGTAATTTCCAGTGACCCTCACTTACTAAAATTAGCATATCTCAATCAATTTAAATCCAAATCATGAAAAATAAGTTTCCAAAGTTTGTATTTTAATTTACAATAGAATCTAAGTGATTTGCATGCATTTTTAGGTGTTTAAAAATAGTAATTAACTCTTTAATTACGTCAAGATTCACAATCTCCGAAACAATGGATACATGCTCACTAAAATGATCATAACTTGAGCAATCGGATTCCAAATCACGCAAACTCAAATCCAAAGGTTTCCTTATTTAATGGGAACATAATACCAGTGATAATTTTGTGTTTAAAAAATTTAAACAATGCCTAAAAAATTCGTAAAACAAGGTTGCATGAATGAAATGCAATATAATTTCGCAAACCCTAATGAGCCCAAGTCGTCCTAGGTTTATGGATCGTATTCGAAACCTCCGACCTATGGGTCTGATACTACTTGAAGGATATGGTAAGATCCTTAAGTGCATCACAGAAGCATGAGGATCAATCGAATGCGATTGAGAGCGACCAGTCGTACTAGTTGCTCAAGGCAGCGGAATTTAAATTTTTTTATGTGATGAAATCACAAGATCCACGAACACTTCTCGTATAGTTTCATCTAAATCAAAAACAAGTATTAGCATTACCTCTTGAAGCGTGGTTGCGATCGAGTCTCTAAATGAAGAGACCTCGTATCTCAAGTCTGATCCGACAGAGGAGATGCTTGTGAGCGCGTTGATGAAACACGTGCTCCTCGCAATCCATGTTGATGATCCAAGCGACGGATCTCCTGATCTCGTCACATCAGATCCGAAGTATTCTTCACGAGCGAGGCACACCAAAGGAGACGGATATCCACGAGCAAACAATTCGGCAGCATAACGAAGATGCTACGGTGATGGCGACTCTCTCTAGGGCTTCATGGTGGACGGCCACAATGAGAGAGAGAGAGGACATGTAGAGAATGAGAGAGAGAGAGAGAGCATATATGGTTGTAGTTGTCTTGTTGTTGTTGTAACTTTGAAGAGAAAGGGTTGCCTCTTCTTATATAGTATTTTGGGAGTCAATGGATCACAATCCATGGACTACACAAAATCAATGGATGAAATTGATTTGTGCTTATTTCAATGGCTAAGATTTTGTTGTAAAAAAATACAAAAACAATTAATTTAATTTAGGTTAAGTATATATCAATAATTAATCCCAAATTAAATCAATCAATCATGGAGATTATGGAATGGAGATTGCCTCCTTCCATTAAGAGGAGTGGACGACCACCCTTTCCTAATGGAAGTTGGTGGACATCCGCTCTCCCAATTAGGAATGAAACAATCTCATGTAATCTCATGAGATTACATTATTCCATGAAAATCTACAATATTTACTACAACACTTTTTGTAAATTATTCTACAAAAATAATTCATAATTATTTTGTGAATATTGCAATCTTGCCATTGGAAAATTGTGAATTACACTTACAACCAAAAATAAAATGTAAATTACATTTTCAATTAATTATCCAATGTGAATGCAATCCACATCAACATTTAATTTGTAAATGTTATTTACAAATAGCTCTCTCTTATATATTATAAATCACATTTATAACATATATGATTTATATGGATAGTGTTATCCACATTATTCATATCCATGATATATAAATTACATATAATCATCTTGGATCTCTATTCTCAAGTGCCTAAATAATATGAATCGCATTCACATTATTTACTTGATAATTAAATTACATTTAATTATCCTAGATAACTCTCTTTATAATAAGAATCAAATTCATATTATTCGTGATAATTAAATCACATTAAATTATCCATTTTCTCAATACTCGGATACATATATCAACAATGAAATTATCCATGAACTCTTTCAAGGATAATGCGCTTTCTCCACAAATACTTGGAGATAAGGAGAGGGCAATTGTATTGTTCTATGTATAGTGACTTGGATATTGAGATCACTCCAGATCTTGCGAACCTCTCATAGATGCTTGATTAAATCAAGACCACGAATCTAACCTTCTAATTACATCTGGATCACATTCAGATCAATGTCCAACATTTGGACCAAGATCAGATCACTTATCTACTGAGAGGAGTCACTAAAATCCAGACTCATTTCACCACTCCCTAGGAATGGAAGCATCATGGTTATACAATCGTTTATGATCGCATCACCCTCATGTATTCCTACTACCTGTACATCCTGCATATTGGAAGACCCAAAATGAACCCAAAATATTAGATCAATTTTAGACTGTCTACTTTAGGATTTTTATCATTAAGTTTCTCATTCGATCGTTGGGAGTCCTTATTGATCATATACTTTCCAAAAGCATATATTATACCCAGGTGTTTATCATATACTTTCCAAAAGCATATATCAAACCTACAAATTCAGTCATGCTTCGAAAGTGAGATGACCGTGCACAGAATTTGATCTTCTCAATATCTTTTGAGTGAACTCGTTTTCCAGTTCAGTAAATGAACCTGTATGGTCCCTTTGAGAGATTGTATTACTCATATACCCTTCTATGCTATAGACCTTTAGTAAGTCATCAACCTATTGGTATGACAAATGTACATACTCAAACATATAGTAACACATCTGTCTCTGGACAAAGGATGCGTGCCTATATCGTGACAACATACGACATAGGTCTTTGGTTATCTTGATCTCGTTAAATCAACTCTTTGACCTAACTTTTCTAACACCATCGAATCTCTATTCCTATGAAGAGGGCCTGCATCAAGAGGTCGGTTACATATCGGCCTTTAGAGAAAGGATTCCCATCTCCTTCTCAGGGTGGAGATCCTCTCTTAATAATCATTTGATAGTGCTTGATGAGTCCTCAATCTAACTCTTCAGATATTCATCCTATCACCAGCCTCTATGATTCATAATTGAATCAACAATTGTATGATCATTAATACGGTGATGGTACATAACCCTAATTGTACTGAGGGACCTATTATGCAAATTAGTTATTCTTAATTTCAGATCAGAGAATGATAAATGCACTAACATTTATTGCATAATGGCTCACCGTGGGCTCGCATGTCCAACACTCATAATAGAAGTGGAACTTCCCGCTGGTAGAAGTGAATGTCGGCGAAGAATCTATCAAGTTTGATCTTTGACAAGTCTGGTGGAGTCTTCTTGGAGACAAGATAATCGATGGTATCAACATACCAGGGAAGACAACAAATAGATAAGACTACCTCATCTGGAAAGGTCTCTGTGATAAGAATGGAACATTATTCAGAATTCTCTGCATTAATTATCGTGGAAAGATGATCTTCCACCACATTCATGATGTCTGGTTTGTCACAATTTTCTAGGTCAAACTCTTGGAGTACAAGAATCCAACAAATTAGATGAGGTTTGGTGTTTTTCTTGCTTTGAAGGTATTTGATGGTAGAATGGTCAATGTAAATTGTTAGCCTTAATCCGAGGAGAAGTGATCTGAACATATCCAATGCAAATACTATGACTAGCAGTTTTTTCTATGTCACTGTATAATTTTTCTAGGCTTCATCAAGTGTTCTGTTAGTGTAATGAATCACAAATGGCATCCATCTCGTATTTGTCCTAAAACATCATCAATTGTGAAATCAGAGGCATCTGTCATGATCTCAAAGGGCAGGGACCAATCAGGTGGCTGCACGACAAGAGCATGTGTAATCAGGTCTTTTAAATTGTTGAAGGCTTGGAGAACACTGTCATTCACAAAAAAATCTATCTCCTTGCCAAGAAATTCTGTCAACGGTCGGACAATCTTGTTGAAGTCTTCAATGAATCAATGGTAGAAATCGACATGCCCTAGAAATGACCAGACTTGTTTCATATTTGTAGGTGGCTCGAGTTTAGAAATCACTTCCACTTTGGTTGGGTCCACTTCCATACCACGTTTTGATACCATGTGACCCAGCACAATCCCTTCAATCACCATAAAGTGACTCTTCTCCCACGAGAGAACAAGGTTGACTTCATAGCACCTCCTCAAAAACTAGTCTAAATACTCCAAACATTGGTCAAAGTTATCTCTGTAGACCGTAAAATCATCCATGAAAGCCTCAAGTAAACTGCCCACCTTGCCTGTAAATACGGCCAACATGCATCTCTAAAATGTAAAGGGGGTGTTACAAAGTCCAAACGACATCTGTCGGAAGGCGTACATCCCAAATGGACAGGTGAACATGGTCTTCTCTTAATACCCAAGAGAAATTGCAACTTGGTTATATCCAGAGTAACCATCCAAGAAGTAGAAATATTCCTTCGCAGCCAGCCTCTTGAGGATCTGATTGATAAAGGACAATGGGAAATTGTCTTTCTTGGTTACAAGATTAAGACATCTATAGTCCATACAGACATGCCAAGATGTTGGTACTCTGGTCGGAATCTCCTCTTCTTTATCATTAGTTACAATGGTGATCCCAGATTTCTTTGGCACTATGAGTAGGGGGGTTACCCACTTGGAGTCAGAGAGGGAATATATGAATCTCGCATCACATCATTTCTGAATTTCCTTCATCACAACCTCCTGAAGATTCGGGTTCAATCTGCGCTGAAATTCACAGGAAGGTTTGTTGTCTTCTTCTAGGTAAATGTGATGCAAGCACAATGATGGATAGATCCCACAGAGATCTAACATCTTCCAGCTTATCACCTTGCAGTTTTGTTCAAGAACTTCCATTAGACGAGATTCTTGGTCTTCAGTCAAATGAGCATTGATAATGACGAGATGCATATTTAGCTCACCAGCAAGGAAGGCATATTTCATTTTAGAGGGCAAATGTTTAAGCTCTAGTGGGATTGTAGTCAGCTCGGTGGTGACTTCAGTGACAACTGTAGGTGTTAGCTCATTCATCTATTGGTTGTCCACCTCTGTCGATTCAACTTCTTATTCAGAACATCACAAAGATCGACAATGAAATCCTCATGCTCAGACGAGGGTGATTGTTCAATCTTCTCCATTTGCACATCAGTAAAAATCTCATCATCGAAGACCTCGATTAATTAGACTGTGCTTTCTCATACTTCCTTCGTAGAGAGGAATTCTAGGGTTTCATTGTCATCCAAAAATAGATATGTATCTCTGATCTCTGCTAAAAAGTAACAGTCCTCTGGACATTGAGGCACAAGAAATCATCTCAGTACAACTATTATTGGTTTTGGCTTAAACATGGTCTCTATATGTATCTCATCAATACTGGAGTAGAATGTAATCTCTCGAGTACCGTAGTCAACTACTTCTTTGATTCTTTGAATGAATGATCGTCCAAGGATGATCGTGATCTAGAGTAGAGGTGTAGAGGTTCCCATGTCCAAGACAACGAAATCAACATGGAATTGCATCCCTTGAATAGTGACAATCACATCCTCCAACAAGCCCCTATGTCGCTTGATGGATCAATACGCAATCTACAGAATCATATTGGTTGACTTGAGCAGTCCTAGCCCAAATTCTGTGAGTAGTGACGCTGGCAGAAGGTTGATAAAAGACCCACTGTCGAGCAAGATGTGCTCTAACTCCTAATTTAAAATTTAGCATCAGATGAGTGGCCCTCCCTTGTCTTTCTTCTTGTGCTGGAGATTGCTGATGGCATTCATTGTAGCCATGGTGAGGATATGCTTCTCAGATTTTCTATGTATGGTTTTACATGGCCTACACTTCATTGTACATGCTTCTTTGAGTCCTTTCTTCATACTGGGCATGTACTCCATGGCCTTCAAAAGCGGCATCTCAAGCATAATATTATGCAATAATTCAATGATGCCATGATTAGACAAAGTATTTTTCATTTTTTCATTGTTTTTTATTTAAGTGCAAAAGGAAAAAGGCATATGTACATCATCAAAAATGCTTTCATTCACATTCAATATTTTGTCCATATCATTCAGATGGCAAAAAAGTACATTTATTTACATTGGGTGGACCAAAAATAGTATGTACGACTTCATCGGATGGCTCTGGTTCTGTTGCAGATGTAAGCATCTCCAAGGCTAGCATGGCTTCATCGAGACTGTTCCTTTCTTATTGTGTTTTTTGAATTTTCTTCATTTTTTGCATTTTTTATGTATATGGTGCTGCTCCAAAAAATAATGTTGGCCATAATGTTGGCTTGGCTAACCATTCACCGTCGGACACTTTGCTCTTCCCCTTCTCTGGCGTAGATGGTTGGAGTGTCCCACCACACTTGAGATTTGTAGCATTAGATAAAATTATAATATTTTGACCTAAATCAGGTGGTTCACTACAGACTACCTACTCCTTGCGATGGAAGTTGTTAGGTTTGGCTCTGACCTGAGCCATAATGATAATCTTGGCGGCTGTCAGGTCGTCTATCTTCTAGCTCATATCAGCCATGTTCTTCACTAACTGAGACATACAATCAAGGGCTGGGTGAAAACTAGGATCTTGCAAGGGTTTGAAGTTCTACACAGATCAGGAATACAGTCGTCGAGGTGACCGCTCACAAAATCCAAATAATTAAACAATCAACCCACAATATAATAATGAAGCAATAAAAGCATATGAAATATGGATCAAATTTCATTATAGCCCTACAAAACAAGTATGTATAGTGACAAGCAGGTAGGGTTTCGAACACAGGGAGACGAGACATAACATGTATTATTTAAAGGAATAAATAAAGTAAATCTATACAAGTATGCACACAATTAATCAATGTGAATGTGGGTTTCTAAATTAAATAGAATAATTTTTTTATTAATTAATATAATTTTTTATTTTTAATAAAGTTCTAAATTTTTAATTTAATAATATAATATATATATGTATATAAATATATAAGAGTATATAGATATATAAGGTGATATATGTATAATATAAGTATTATACAGTGTAATAAGTATATAATAAATAAAAAGAAAAAAATTAGAGAATATCCCAAGGATAGTCTTTTTTATTTTTAAAAGGGTTTTTAAATAATTATAAGGTATTTACTATAATTAATAATAATATATACTTTATATAATAACATATAAGGTTATATAGGCTACATGAGATATACTATTTGTAAATATAGAATAAAATATGCAAAAATGTCAAAATAAAAGTTTTTTGTCTTTTTCAAATAATTTTCTACTTTTCTAGATTTTTAGGAGATTTTTGATATTTTTTTATATTTTTAAAATTAGAAACCAAGCAAAACAAGTATTGTTTAATAGGGCCAAATTGAGTTGAGATTTAAAAATAGGAAATGGTCTCAAAATGTTTCCAAATCAATTTTAATATGTATATAATATAATAATTAAAAATATAAAATAGAAATTAATATCTTTGTATTCAAAATATTTTTTATTTTTTAAGGTTATCAAAGGTTATTAATTTTTAGAGTTTCTTTTAATATTTTTTATGGTTTTAGGTCTATATATGTAAAATAGAGTAATAAATAATCGATGATTTTTTTGGAATTTTTCAAAAAGGTTATATGTATATTTTTTGTATTTTTTAAGTCAAAAAAGGAAAAAATAACTCAAAATGATTTTTAATAAATATTAAATTCATGCAAAATAGCAAATAAAAATGGCATTTGAATCCGTAGCCAATCATGCATGAACACCTATTTTTTAGAATTTTGAACTACAAGATCTATTTTAAATAAAAAATGCAAAAATAAAATTTAATCAAGCTGGTGGGGGCATATTTGCAATTAAAATAAAAGGCAGGGGCACATGTGCAAAATAATTCAAGAGTTTGAACGCAAACTTGATTTTAATGGACTAAATAGAAATTACAAAACACGCGATGTTGGGGTGTACACATGCAAAATTTCATCTCATGTGGGGGTCCACGTGTGGTGACCTGGCACTAGACTGATATGCAATATTAAAAAGCACCACTGGTATACATGCAAAATGTCTACAAAGTTTTGAACTAATTTAAATAACTACTGTAGTATTTATGAAATACAAAAAACAGAGGTTTACATGCAAATTTCACTACTTAAGTGCCATTTATCCAATCTCTATCGTCGTGCCATGTGGCGTATCCAACGGCTCTCCTGGGGCAGCGCTCCGATTAAATTGGATGGCCTCAATTAAATCTGAGCCACATTCTTGATCGAACGATAAAGGTGATGCCTGGAAGAACTTGTGAAGAACAGGTGGCCGACGACCTTTGAGCTGCTATATCTCTGTGCTCTGGGGGCTGATTGTTAGCGATGTGAGCCCGAGGCTAACCACTCATATAGTAAATGTTATTGTAATGTTTGATATATTAATAAAAGTTATTGGTTTATTTTCACTTCATGTCTAAGATTAAATGAATGAATGCACTATAAGGTCCCTTGGTACAATCGGGTTATGTACCATGACCATTTTGATGATCATACAGCTAGTGATCCAATTATTGAATCGTAGAGGCTGGTGCTTGGATGAATATATGATTGAGGATTCATCAAGCACCGTCAAATGATTGTTAAGAGATGATCTCCAACATGAGTAGGAGATGTCAATCCTTTCTCATTTGGTTGATATATGATCAACCTCTTAATGCAGGTCCTCTGCATAGGAATAGAGATTCGAACATGTTAGATAAGTTAGGCCAAAGAGTTGACTTAGCGATATTGAGATAACCAAGTCCTATGTCATATACTATCATGACATATGCATGCATCCTCTGACCGGAGACAGATGTATTACTATATGTCTAAGTATGTATATTTGGCAGACGGATAGGTTGATGGCCTAATCAAGGTATATACACCGGTGAGCTAGTATGCATACAAGGGCATATGAGTAATACGATCACTCAAAGGGATCATACAGGTTCACTTGTGAACCGCAAGACATGAGCTCACTCATGAGGTATTGGGACTGATTAAATTCCATGCATGATTATCTTGCTTTGGAAGCATGACAAGAATTTGTAGGTATGATATATGCTTTTGGAAAGCATATGATCGATACCAACTCCTAATGACTGAATGAGAAACTTAATTATAAAATCCTAAAGATGACAATGCGAATTGATCTATATCTTAGGGATTATTCTAGGTCTTCCAGTATGCAAGATGTACATGCATTAAGAATACCTAAGGGTGATGTTATCATTAACGATTGTATAACCATGATGCTTCCATTTCGAGGAAGTGAGAAATGGGTCTGGATTTTAGTGACTCCTGATTTGATCTTAGTCCAAGTGATGGACATTGGTATGGATGTGATTCAGATGCAATGATAATTAGGTCTACTGTCTTGATTTAATCAAGCATCTATTAGAGGTCCCCAAGATATGGAATTGAGATGTGATCTCAATATCCAAGTCACTATACGTGGAACGTACAATCACCATATCCTTATCTCCAAGTATCCGCAGAGAAAGCACATTGTTCTTGAAAGGGTTCAAGGATAATTCCATTGTTGAATTATATATTTGAGAATTGAGACATTGATAATTAAATGTGATTTATTTATCATGAAAGATGTGAATACAATTCACATTATTTAAATACATGAGAATGATGATCCAAGATAATTAAATGTGATTTAATTATCAAAGATGTGAATAATGTGGATAATGTTATCCATATTAGTTATATGTATTATAAATGTGATTTATAATATATTAGAGAGAGCTTATTGTAAATATTATCTTCAAATTAATTGTTGATGTGAATTGGATTCACAGGAAATACAATTTACATTTTATTTTGGGTTGTTAATATGATTCATAAATATTTAATGGCATGATTGCAATATTCATAAAATTAATTTGGAATTTTTTTTGTGAATTAATTTACAACAAAAGTTGTTGTAAATATATATGAAGGATTGGAGGATCCAACACCATCTATTTAATGGATGGTGGGCGGCCACCTTTGACTTGGTCTCAAGGGTGGCTGTCCTCCCCCTCCATTTTAGGGAGATGGGTAGCCTCCCTCATAATCCTTCTATGCAAATTAGTTTATTTTGAATTAAATTATGTTGATTATTCAATATATATTTAATTTTATCTAAATTAATTGTTGATGTATTTTTACAACAAAATTACGGCCATTGAATAGAAACACAAATCAATCTCAACAATTGATTTTGTGTTTCACATGGATTGGAATACATGGACTCCCAAATTGCTATAAAAGAAGAGGCAATCCTAGCTCTTATTTTACACACAACAATTAAGCCATCTCTCTCTCATTCTCAAACTACACGCCCCATCTCTCTCTCCCTTAGTGGCCGTCCACCTTGTGCCCTAGAGAGTCGTTATCGTCGCTACACCGTCGTGCTGCCGCTGTGACCGCTCGTAGATATCCATCTCCTTCAGTGCACCTTGCTCATGATAAAGATAACAAAACTCGTGTGACAAGATCAGGAGATTCGCTGCTTGGATCATCAACTCGGATTACGAGGAGTACACATCTCATCAACGTGCTCGCAAGAATCTCCTTCGTCGATCGGACTTGAGACATGAGATCTCTTGGTTTAGAGACCTGATCGCAACCATGCTTCAAGAGGTGATCATACATATTACTTATGGTTAGATGAATCAATCTTAGAAGCTTTCTTTAATCATGTGGTTCCATCTTTTATTTATTTTTTAAATTCCGCTGCACTGAGCAACTAGTGTGAGTAGTCGCTCCGATCGCATACGATGCAATCATCGTGATTCTATGATGCACTTAAGGATTCCTTCCATATCCTTCAAGTTGTATCAGATCCTTGGTTGAGGTCTTGGATATGATCTGAAACCCCTTGACGATCAACATTTAAGTTTTGGATGCGCGAGAATCATTGTTTTTGCATTGGATGCAAGATTTGAGTCAGTTTTTAGCCTAATTAAATGCCTACTGTTTTTGCACTGTTTAGACGTGTTTTTTGGTTAAAAAATGTATTTACAATGTCTAAATAAGTCCCAAAAATGGTAACCTATAATTGGTACCAAAAGCGCATGGAAATGATTCGAAGAGTTCCCACTATGAAAGTTGTTTTGCATGAAATTACAGATTTGTAAGAAAATTATTTTTACTTACTAATTTACTGTCATGAAATATGGAATACACATTGTATTAAGTATAGAATCAAATCAGTAAATTATTCAAATTTATTTCACACGATTTCGACTTTGTTTGCCCTAGATATTCCATATTTAGTGGAGATGGGTCGGAAGATGATTAGATCATCAAACATCTTTACTTAATGTGTTTATAATTCAATGGACATCATGGAAATTAGGAATTTACTTTGATTAAATACGATTCCTAATAATCATGAATATAATTGATTAATCATCATAGGTCAATGTTTCATGAAAATCCTAGTTTATCCTACAATAGTTATAACACAGTCTTTACATGAAAAACATTATTGCTTGAATATGATTGGGAATTTGTTTAGAAAATCTCCTTATAATGTTAATCAAAATAGTTTTTTATAAAATATTATATGGTATAACTTCGGTTGAAAGATCGATTATCATCTCAAATACAAAATGATCAAATCACATTATCCAGACCTAAGGCATATATGGTGTCTAGTCTGGGTTCGATGGGGTAGCAGGTTGCTCCGTGAGAGATCTGTCCCACATCATGTGCTTACTGGACATGACAGTGGGTAAGGAAAGGATAATGTTTGAAGAGATCATGATGTATTTTTCTAATTTTTAAAATTTAAATAATATGTAATTTGAGATTATTCCATCCTTTCAAGTACCAATCAAGATTGTTTGTTGATTGATTAAATTAGATTGATTATTGATTTAATATGATTAAATTAATTATATCCAATTAATAAAACTCTATTATATATAGAGTAGTATTTTCCTTGAAAGAATTAATTATGTGAATATGATTCATAATAGTTAATTAAAATTTGAACATGATATAGAGGATCACATAAGTGACATCCATGGTGTCACGTCAAGATGAAGGTTCCATCATCATGGATTGTATATAAAAGATGCTTGTCCAAAGTGACATCTCCTATATACAAGCATACATGGATCGTGCTCTTTGCTTTTTCGAAAGAGTAAGGCCGTATGCGTAGTGACCCCAATATCGTTTCCTCATATTATTGGGACGATATTGGATTACATATATCGAATTCTAATCCTGTTGATGGTTGGTTCAGTTAACGACAGGTCAATATTGCCTTAGGGGTGGTGGGCTCGGGTGTTAAAGACCGAATTGGGAAATGCAAGTTGGATTTGCAAGGTGGAATGTGTTCCCTCTTCTTTTAAGCGACTTAATATTTTTCATATTATTGGCATGTAACTAAGGTAGAAAATGAGATCCCAGTTCTTGCTAGAGATATAACATTAAGTATATCTCTTAATTTGAAAGTGATTAAGGGAATGAACTTTCAAAGCTGAAAAGGTAAGACTAATTTGGTTAAAAATCCTTAATCAAAGAATCTAGTATTGAATATGTGTGTGTGTGTTCTAATATAGTGCATTCTGAATTTCAGACAATGAAGTCCATGAACCCACTCAGTAGGCTTTTGGAGGTCAACCAATTAACTGGACCATGTTACTCGAATCGGATCCATAATTTGGATCTTGTCCTATCTGCGGAGCGCATATCCTATGTGTTGTCCAAGGACAAGCTTGAAAACCCTATGACATCAAAAGAAATTCAATATAATTAAATATATGATGAAGATCATACATTGGCCAGGTGTTATATTCTGAGATCTCTCTCTAATGTGCTTCAGAAGAAACATGTGGAGATGGACATTAGCTAGGATATAATGTTGAATCTCAAGGAGATGTTGTATGATGTCAACTGCACTCAACATTATAATGTTATGAAAGAGCTTATTCGTTGTAAAATGCAGGAAGGAAATTTAGTTAGGAAATGCGTACTCAAAAGGTTTGGGTACCTCTTGGAACTGGAAACTTTTGGGGCTAACATGATGCAGATATGCAGTCCGACATCATTCTGCTATCGCTCCCTAAGTCTTTCAATAACTTTGTGGTGTCATTCCACATGAATAATGTGAATTGGTCTAACGTTGAGTTATTGACTTCATTAAAGTCTACAAAAGATGTAATGAAGAGAGACAATCCCTTTGCTAGTGCAATGGTTGCACATGTCAAAGGGAGGCGCGGTCGGAAGCAAGGATCTCGTAAGGGTCCGGCCCAGAACAGAAAGAAGAAGAGTCAAGGTGTTTGCCCATCTTCTGCTGCTTCCACACTGGTGACATCAAAGAAGACCGATGTGTGTCATCACTGCTGACAAAGGTAAAGCCCCTGTAGGTATGAATTCTACTTTCATCATTGATACCAACTTTCTCGTAGGACGAGAAGGTAGTTGGATCATCGATTCTAGTGCTTTTGTTTATATATGAAATTTGTTGCATCTATTTCAGGAAACTAAGAGTCTTGATGAAGGGGAGATAGCCATCCAGATGGGATCCGATGCAACTATTGTAGTAGTCACTGTTGGGACCTACAAACTATCATTATCTAGTGGAAGAATTCTAGTACTAAAGAATATCTTTATGTTACAGATGTCAGAAGGAACTTAATATATGTAACTAAATTAGTTAGAAGTGAATATTCGTTTCTTTTCTATAATAAACTTTTCATAGGTCATCATGATAAATATATTACGGATGGTGTTCTGACTTCTGGTGGACTCTATGAATTGTGCATTGATGAAAATATCATGAACATGACTCCCATATATAAAGACCCTAAAAGAACCAGGGAGGATGGAAATTATTCTAATATAATTTGGCATAGAAGGCTTTGTCATTTATCTATTTATTGGATTAATAGATTGATAAAGGATGGACCCTTAGATTTTCTACAGGTCTAATCTTTGCCAACCTGTGAATATTGTATTCGAGGTAAAATGACTAGGAAGCCTGGTCCCTTTGCGATCTAAAATGGATATCGATATTATTTTATGTTTATTGATTACCATTTGCGATATTGATTTATCTTCCTATTACATCATAAATCCGAATGCTTTAAAAAGTTCAAAAAGTATATGGCTTTGGTTGAGAACCAAGCCGATAGGAAGATTAAACAAATTCGATCTGACTGAGGTGGCAAGTACCTCTCAGATGAATTCAAGAAATACCTTAAAGAGAAAGGAATTGTCTCCAATCTCACTCCTCTTGGAACTCCCCAACTTAGTTGTGTTGCTAAAAGACGCAATAGGACCATCATGAACATGTTTTGTTCAATGATGAGTAAAGAACATTTAGCACTTAGTTTTTGGGGATATGCAGTAGAAACTGCAATATATATCCCGAACAAGATTCATAGCATATCCATACCTAAGACTCCTCATAAGCTTTGGTATGGAACCAAACCTAGTGTTAGTAACTTAAGGATTTGGGGTTTCTTGGTCCATGCAAAGAACATGGATGCAAGTAAGATAGAATCTCACACTCGTGAGTGATACTTCATTAGGTATGTTAAGGATGGTATTGGATGTCATCTTTATAACCCTGAGACTCAGAAGGTCGTTGTCTCTAAAGCTATAAAATTTCTAGAGGATGATTTTCTTAAGAGTCAAGATAAAAATGAAGTAAAGGAACTCATTGAATCCCCTGAGGATACTAAGTTTCCTGAACCAGAAACTGAGGAAGTAAATGAAGATGTAACTCATGTACCTCTTCGAAGGAGTTCGAGGGTGGTTGCACCACCTGAAAGGTACCATGTGCTAGGTGAAACTGAAAATGATACAACTTCAATTGATGAAGCACTCGCATATCATGACATGGATAGATGGATTCTAGTAATGAATTCTGAAATATACTCCATGCATAAAAATGTAGTATGGACCCTAGAGGATCCACCTAGAGGGGTAAAACCCATTGGGTGTAAATGGATCGTCAAGAGAAAGGGGGGACCTGATGAGAAATTAGAGACTTTCAAAGCACACGAGCTCATAGCCAAGGGCTACACACAAAGAGAAGGCGTCGACTATGATGAGACATTCTCTATTGGGGCTATGCTTAAGTCCATCAGAGCACTCCTAGTTATAACTGCTTATCTTGGCTATGACATATGGTAGATGGACGTCAAGATGGCTTTCCTCAATGGATACCTCGAGGAAGATATCTATATGAAGCAGCCCCATGGCTTCCTAACCGAGGAAGGCAAATTATGCAAACTGAAGAAATTCATCTATGGGCTCAAGCAATCGTCTCGTAGCTGGAACATCAGATTCGATGAAACCAAAACGAGTGATGATTTTGCGCAGAATCCTGATGAACCATGTGTATACAAGAAGCTTAGTAGGAGCGTCATTGTGTTCATGGTGCTTTATATAGGTGACATCCTTATCATTGGGAATGATACAAGGATGATGACCAATGTTAAAATTTGGCTATCCCATGCCTTCAATATGAAAGATCTTATAGAAGTGATGGCCGAAAAATGCCTTTAAAATAAGGTCGTATTATCATAATACATGATGCAAATTTCGATTCGTCAAAAAACACACCTTCGAATATGCAGTTGATATTTTACTTAGCAAGATACCAAGGTCAAACACAGGGACATGAGCCTCCTCATCTATTCACTAAAAATTATTGATTAAAAATTGAGTGATTAAATTCTTAATCCATGTCTTCGTATGCAACTACAATGCATGACACAGAATGATAAGCAGATACATTATGTACACAAAATGATGCAGAAATCAATTAATAAGATGCATGCATTTTTATTTTCTTTTTATGCAATTAAATTGAGATGTAATGCAATGATATGAAAACAGATAATAATGTTCTCTAAAGTTATCAGATCCATGAGCAATCAAATAATGGTTAATTACAGAGATAGATTAAGCAACAAAATCGACTAATAGCATTGTGGAATGGAGAGTAATTGACACAATAGATCTCAAAATATGTCATGGGCATTTAAGTGTCAAATTAGGAAATAAATGATCCATTAGATAGAGAATGAAATTAGGAACCCAATGAACTTGAAATCAACCAAATTGGGGTTCATGTGCTAAAGTTATTGAATTAAGAGTGCAAGAGAATGCAAATACAACCATGAAAATAAATGGACAAATATTTAAAAATAAGCCCTTAGAGGGGCCTAAATGTAATTTTCAAAAGCCAGCATGGCCCCTCTATAATTTTTTCTCGCATACAAGGGCCTTTTTGTAATTTTTGAAAGCATGTGGGACCTTGCTGTAAAATACCTAGGAGCACATGTGAGGCACGCACACCTGGACTTGGATGTAATTTGTGAAAGGTGGGAGGGCTCAACTGCAAATTATCCTATCTCACATACGTGTAGCACATGTGTGGGGTTGGCTCGGGATTGGACTGAGGCTCGGGCCACGTGGCTTGGCATCTGCACTTTGGAGTTTGCTCAGGTCTGCCGAGCCAGGAGCTTCGTGGCGAAGGCTTAGGAATCATCATGGTCATTCGATCCAGATGATCAGACAGTATCTATATCGTATTGCTCCACCTCTTGCGGTGGTGAGGGGCCTGGGCTCCGACAGCCTCCTCCGAGCTCCACTAATGATCCGCTGCTCAGTGAATGGTCGTGGAAGCTCGAGGGAGCATCGACTAGGGTGAAGCTGGTGCTGTGGGGCGACTACGAAGGCAGAGAAGGTGAGATAAGGTCGGGTCGTTGGAGGCAACGATGGAGATTGGAGATGGGTTGCATCATCCAACCATTGAAGATTTATGGTACCTGCATGTGTTAAGATAGCTGAAGCATGCATTGCGAGTTAAGTGGGATGGATCAGAGAAGGTGTTGCCCTTAATGGGTTCTTCTCGGACCATGATCAGAGAAGAAAACCTGGAGATGGTAAGGGTTCTGATAGGGAGAGGCTATAGTTGAAGGGTTGCACAAGAATGAGGGATGGGTGGCGGGGCTTGTAGAATGGTCAAGCGACTATGAGGTGCCATGTAGGAGGCGAAAAAAATAAAGGAAAACTCAAAAAATGAGGAGGAGGAGACAGTTTTCGGATGGAGAAGGAGTTTGGGCTGAGGTCCCTAGGGGACCTCCGGTCATTGCTCGAGCTAGTCAGCTACACCTGCAAGCTCGTCGGCGTGCAATGGCAGCTGTATCTTGACTGGTGTGGGGTGAATGTTCGTCATCACCTCGATGATCCGACCTCTCTACTGTCATTAGAGGGGGGGAGATGGGCCACTACACTGGGATTGATGGATGAGGGTGAAGTGAGGCGGAGGAGGGTGATTTATAGGTGGAGATGCACGACTGTTATGGAGGTGGAGCAAGGATTTGCATTGGTTGGATGGAGGGGTGGGAGATGCGGATTGATGGTGTGAAGGCTCCGTGCGGAAGATTGGGGTTAGGGCTACGCGTGAGTGCATTTGGGTAGTGGAGAGGCCAAAAATGGAAGGGGGAGAGGGCACGATGAGGTGTAATGACAACGAAGAGGAAGGGCTGGAGGAGGACGATGGGTTTCTAACTGTAGGATCATGAGATCCAACAGTCGATGATAAGGTACGAAAGGGTGGTTTAGATCAGATCACAAGGATTTGATCCGACGACGTGTGACAAGGCGTAAAGGAACGGTAGCGATGGAAGTGGGGAAAGATCTAGCGGTGAGAAATGATGGGGTGACATGGAGGACCATGGCCACTGGATGAGAGTCCATTCAACGGCTCTCATGGAGGTGGAAGGGGGCGACTGGTTGTCACCTGGAGGAAGATCCAAGGGTTCTGAATGATCAGGAGATAGATGGTGGAGAAAGAGGCGGGGAGGGGTGATCCGAGGTCCAAGAAGGAGGTCGAGTGGAGGGAAGAGGAGGGGCCCCGTGGCAGCTCCAGGGAGTGTTACATAGCCCAATGAAATTATTAGAAAATTTAAAAGTAAAAGAAAAAAATAAAAAAAAGAAGGAAGTCAAATTAGAAAAAAGTCAAAACATAAAAGTTGTAGATCTCGATGAGATATACAAGTTTCATGTTGACCAAAAAGTCAAAGGAGGTCAATTGCACAAGGAAATATTTTTGCAAGTATATTTAAGGAATGAAGAACAATTATTTTAATGTTTTTAATATTTTTTTATTTTTCGTTCCTTTTTAAGATCAAATTAAATATATACAATATTTAATCAAATCTTAGGGATTTTTAATAAATAAGAAAATAAGGAAAATGTTAGTAATAAATAAACAATAATTAGGGTTAGGGATAATTACAAGGAGAAGGATTATTGCTAAAGATGCGAAATTAATGAAGATTTCCAATGCAGTTCTTATTATTCGAGGATAAAAATAGAGAATATTGATGATCAATCAGATATTCATCACACCCCTATAGTTAAACTATGTTCATCCTGGAGCATCTAAAGAATGAAGGAGCTGGATTAATTCCCGACAGTGCATGTGATTTTTCCTGGCTTAGTTCATCGAAGACCCTCAATTTAAGTGATCCTAAAACTGTGGGCTCAACCATGCTCTAGTCAAAAGAAATCCAACTTCTCTAATTATCGAGCTCTCTATTTGTACATATAATATAAGGATATGACATTTAGTTTACTGCAATCAGGAGAGTGGAGTCGAGATGTCACCCAAGGTCCCAATTCAGGAACTCTCTTCTAGACCTAATCCTCAACACTAGGAAAAAGTCTTTTCTTGCACTCAATCCACTGTATCAGTAGTTTGTCATACTTTGAAAGTGTAGATGGAAGGCCAGATAATGGAGGGCATAGGACTGTGTGTTTTCTTCTCTTCCTCACATTGGAACACGGATCCTTTCGAGTGCCTTATTACTCAACACATGTATATTTTTGTTTATTGATCAATGTGTCATCAAGAGAGTTCTGGGTCTTCTGTACTTGTTTTCGTGGGAATACATTGAGGTGTGTCTCTTTTGAATATCTAAGATACCTTCGAAACCCAGAGTTGTATCACTATATGATGTAGAGCCCTTTTTGGGTGCTAACCTGACTCCTTTGTCCTAATAGATTTGGTCCAAGTGCACACTTTGAAATGTTTGGGAGCACTCACCACTGATGGAAGATCTTTTGAATTTTTATTTGTAATGAGATGGAGCTTTTCCTTGTATGATAGAACTTCTCTCGAATTTTATTTCATTGATGTTTGGCTAGCTCTATTGCTTTTACCAAGAGTTGGCACACACTTATAACCAATTATTTAATTTCATCACACCCTGCCACATAGGTAAATATCAAAAGATATCATGTGAATTTGTTTGCATATCCGATAGGGTTTGCTGACACTCAGGTTTCTTGAAGCCTTCATTGACTTTATCCCATCCTTGAGAATACTTGAATCGGGTCTAAACTCAATTCTCCAGTCCCAGTTCCTAAAGTGATAATTCAACTCATCTCTCAATCATGTTGTGTGAGAGTGATGTGCTGATCATATTCTTTAGAAGGTAGAGATGAAGAGTGCAATATAGTGTTCAAATCTTTCAAACTAGGGAAGTGTGAAGTTTTGAAACCCTAATGACTAAGGCTGGTTTACTCAGACTCTCAAGATCTCAGAAACTAGGTGTCCTCAACTCCCCAAGCCTTGAGTAATATTAAATGTGTCAGGAATACACCAACTCCAGAGTTAGTGAATTTTTATGATTTTTGAGTTTTGCATTTTTTATGGGATTTTTTAATTTCAAGAGAAATAATAATTGGCCTAAGCTCATATGAATAGTTGCATTTATTTTCAACCAATATGGGTGTAAGTACGGACCGTTAGACAGCTACCAGTGTTACTTCAAGAAGGTGTCATTCACATTGTATTTTAACGACCTAATCTACTAAGGGAGATTGTAGTTCCCTCAGTGAGAAATGGTTACTCATTTCTAAGCTTAGTAGTCGGAATCACTGCTCAAGAGAAGATTTTAATTTTCAGATTTTTTGAGATTTTTGAAAAAGGTTAATTATAGTTACAAAACAAGAAGTTAGTCCCTTATTTTTTTAAAAAGATTTTTGAAAAGGATTTCCATATCATGTCACATAATATATATATATAGATTTTCAAAACATTTTTCAAATGATTTTCAAAATGAGTAAAGCCCCATTTTCAAACCAATGTCAAACATTTTTCAAAACATTGTAACACAATTAGAAAATTTTTCAAAGCATTACAAAATTCAGTTCACAAGATACTTATACCATAGCCTTGAGAAAGTTTCAAAAATTTCAAAATACAAGCTTTGGCTAAGGCATATATACAATATATACAGTATACTCCCCGATTTTTAACTTTTGCTTTGACCTCATAGCACAAAGTTATATGAAGCCATAACTCAGGTCAAATACAAGGTGATGTAGCAGAATTGACTCAAATGGCTCCCCATACTTAGGTCAAAATGACCTAATTATAAGAAGACAAGAAGAGGGGAAAATGAATGACTTGGGTCCCCCCTATACTCGTGGGTGAAAATAGCCTTTGGAGACCTATTGCGAGTGATCAGTTACTATACAAGTTTCCCCCTATACCTAGGCTAAGGAGTAGCCTAAATATTTGGATGTGAATTTCAGGCTAGGAAATTGAGATCAATTAGGGTTAGAGGGTGGAGTGGATTTACACAGATGCACGGGTGAAGGGGGGAGGTGGGATAGATCATCTAGGGTTACGGGAGAGTTGGGTAGAGAAGACAATCGGGCTCAACCCAGCAAGCAATACCCCCTGATTCACCAACACACACATGCGGACCAACAAAGGTTGGTCATTTATCTTTTCATTTTTATTGGTGATCATTCAAAATTTGAAGTTCATTACACAAATTTTAGGGCTAGGTTTCAGGCACTATCCTAGGGATACATCCTTACCTCTCAACAACCACAAATATCCTGCATATAATGACAAGGGTTTCTCTCCCATAATCAAAGGGTAATTTTTATTCCATTTTATTTTGTCAGCTTGAATTATCAGTCCCAATTTAAGGTTTAGGTTATCACTGAAGTTACATGAATACCTTTCAAACAAGCATTGTCTAGCAGCCAATCCCAATTCCATTAATATCCTAAGTGACAAATCAGAGGAATATTGAGAAAAACCAATGTAGTCGTGAAAATAATGATGCATGCTTGAGATAAGAACTTACAGTGCCTCCAACATTCTCCATGCATATGCAAGACTGAATTAAAATTTTGCTACGTGCATGCAAGTCGAAGAAACCACACCCTAAACATGCTTCTATTAGCAGGAAAGAATTCAATTGAATTTGGATAAGTGAAGCAATGTATTTGCATCTAGTGATTTGAGTGTGTCTTAACCTACGAGGCAAACACAAATGATATAGAAATAAAAGATCTCGAAGAACCGTGTGCCTAGCCCTAGGTCGACACTCTAGTAGAGCCTCACCCGGGACTTGGTTGAGACTAAACACATCACATGCAAGGTTTAAGTTTATGTTTATACACGTGAGCCCTCAAATGAGAACCGCTAGAAATGCAAATGATACATATTTTTTTACACCACATATGCATGAACAAAAAAGATGACTAAACTCCTTGAACCCTCATGAATTTCCTCTACGACTCTTTGCAACAGGAGCTTCCAACTCCCCACCTCCATGTAGATCAAGCGTCCTCGATCTTCACAGGCCCTGCCATAAAGGAAAAGTCAAGAAAAAATATCATGAAAATTAATCAAGAAATGATGTACAAATGGACATTATGCGGAGACCTAAAATTTTGAAAATAACCACATCAAAATAATGTAATAAAATTCAATAAATAAATAAAGATAAGCCATGTCCCAGGCAACAGCTCCATTTAATGATGTCGAAAAATACCTCTTAAATAAGGTCATATTATCGTAGTACATGGGATAGATATCGAATCATCAAAAATCACACCTTCGAATATGTGGCAGATAGTTTACTTATTAAGATACCAAGGTCGAACATAGGGACACGAGCCTCCTCATCTATTCACTGAAATTATTGATTAAGTTTTGAGTTAATAAATTCTAAATACATGCCTTCATATTCAATTGCAATTCATGACACAGAATGATATGTAGATACATTATGCATACAAACTGATGCAGAGATCAATTAAAATGATGCATGTATTTTTATTTTCATTTTATGCAATTAAATTGAGATTTAATACAATGATATGCAAGCATATGATAATGTTCCCTAAAGTTATCAGATCCACGAGCAATCAAATAATGGTTAATTTCAGAGATAAATTAAGCAATAAAATGGATTAATAGCATCGAGGAATGGTGAGTAATTCCCACATAGATCTCAAAATATGACATGTGCATTTAAATGTCAAACCAAGAAATAAATGATTTCATTAGATAGAGAATGAAATTATGAACCCAATGAAACTGAAATCAACCAAATCAGGATTCATATGCTCAAGTTATTGAATTAAGAGTGCAAAGGTAGAAATGCAAATATAACTATGAAAATAAATGGAAAATAATTACAAATAGGCCATGAAGGGACCTAAATGTAATTTTCAAAAGCCAACATAGTCCCTCTGTAACTTTTCCTTGCGTACAGGGGCCTTTTTGTAATTTTTGAAAGGCAGTGGGGCCTTGCTATAAAATGACCAGGTGCGTACGTGAAGCATGTGTGCTTGGACCTGGATGTAATTTGTGAAAGCAGGAGGGCCCAACTGCAAATTATCCCAGCCTGCATGTGTGTAGCAAGCGTGCGGGCTAGGCTCGGGAGCAGACGGAGGCTTGGGCCATGTGGCGTGGCATCTGCACTTTGGAGTAAGCTCGAGTTTGTTGAGCCGAGAGCTTCGTGGCAGAGGCTTAGGAATCATCATGTCCATCCGATCCAGATGATCGGGCAGTATCTATATCATCTTGCTCCGCTTCTTGTAGCAACGAGGGGCCTGGGCTCCGGTGGCCTCCCCCGAGATCCATCAATGATCTACTACTTCGTGAATGGTCATGGAAGCTCGGTGGAGCATCAACAAGGGTGAAGCTGGTGTTGTGGGGCAGCTGCAGTGGCGGAGAAGGTGAGGTGAGGTCAGATCGTCAGAGGTGCTGAGGGAGATCAGAGTTGGCATGCATCCTCCGGGCATTTAAGATTCGTGGTACCTGCATGTGTTAGGATAGACAATGCATGCATTACGAGTTAAGTGGGATGGAGCGGAGGGCAGCGGGGCAGAGAAGGAGTCGCCCTTAGTGGGTTCTTCTCCGACCATGATTGGAGAAGAAAGCCTGGTGGTGGTAAGGGTTCTAACAGAGAGGCTATGGTTGAAGGGTTGCACGAGGATGAGGGATGGGTGGCGGAGCTTGTAGGATGGTCAGGCGACGGTAAGGTGTCACGTAGGCAGCGACAAAAACAAGGGAAAACTCAAAAAAATGAGGAGGAATACCTGGTCGGAGACGGTTGTCGAATGGAGGAGGATCTTGGGTTGAGGTCCCTAGGGGGCCTCTAGTCGTCACTAAAGCTTGTCATCTATACCAACGAGCTCAACATCGCGCATTGGTAGCCATATCTTGACCGATGGTGCCAAGGGTCTCACCAAGGGTGAATGGTCATCATCGCCTCGACGATCCACCCTTCCACTGTCATCGGAGGAGTAGGAGAAATTGGGACACTGCCCTGGGATTGGTGGATGAGGGTGAAGTGAGGCGGAGGAGGATGATTTAAAGGTGGAGATGCACGACCATTACGGAGGTGGAGAGGCAATTTGCAACGACTGGATGGAGCGGTGGGAGATGTGGACTGATGGTGTGAAGGCTCCATGAGGAAGACTGGAATTTGGGATACGCGGGAGTTCATTTGGGTAGTGGAGAGTGTAGATGTGGTGGAGACCAAAAATGGAAGGGGAGCGGGTGCAGCGAGGTGTAATGGCAGCGAAAACGAAGGGCTGGTGGAGGATAACTGGTTTCTAGCTGTTGGATCGTGAGATCCAATGGTCGATGATGAGGTACGAAGGGGTGGATCAGATTGCAAGGATTTGATCCGACGGCGGGTAGCGAGGCACAAAGGAACGTTTGCGATGGAAGAGGGGAAAGATCCGATGGTGAGGAGAGATGGGGTGACGTGGAGGGACTAGTGCCATTGGATGAGAGGCCATCCAACAGCTCTTATGGAGGTGGAAGGGGGTGGTTGGATGTCATATGGAGGAAGATCCAAGGGTTATGAATGATCTGGAGATGGATGGTGGAGACAGAGGCAGGGGAGGGATGATCGAAGGGCTAAGAAGGAGGCTAGGTGGAGGGAAGAGGTGGGGCCACGTGGCGGCTCCAAGGAGCGCCACATGGCCCAATTATTAGAAAATAGAAAAATAAAAGAAAAATTAAAAAGAAATAGAAGGCTGAATTAAAAAAAAAGTCAAAACATGAAAGTCGTAGATCTCGATGAGATCTACAAGTTTCATGTTTTAAAAAAAGTCAAAAGAGGTCAATCGCACAAGGAAATATTTTTGCAAGTATTTTCAAGGAAATAAAACACTTATTTTAATGGTTTTGATATTTTTTGTATTTTTAATTTCTTTTTAAGACCAAAATAAATATATACAATGTTTAATCTAATTTTTAGAGATTTTTAGTAAATAAGAAAATAAAGAAAATGTTAGTAATAAATATACAATAATTATGGTTAGGGTTAATTACAAGGAGAAGGATTATTAGTAAAGACGCTGAATTAACTAAGATTTCCAATGACGTTCTTAGTCTTCGAGGATAAAAAATAGAGAATAGTGATGATCAATCAGAGATTCATCAAGAAGCATCTTACATCTTGGGTCTTACACTGTTCAGAAACTAAGAAAAGAGGAGCTTGGGATTGTCACAACAAGGGCACATTAAGAAAATCTTATCGCAGTTCTATATGGAGAACTCTAAGAAATTTTTCCTTCCCTTAAGACATGGTATCCACCTATCTAAAGGGATGGATCCTCAAAGTGTAGAGTAAAAGAAAGCCATGGCTGGATGCACCTACGCATCATCTATAGGAAGCTTAATGTACGCCATGATGTGCACAAGTCCAGATATCTGCCATGCAGTTGGAGTAGTAAGCTATTACCAATCTTGCTATGGAGAACAACACTGGAATGCAGTGAAGAACATCTTCAAGTATCTAAGACGGACGTAAGATTACATCTTGGTTTATGGAGATGGTGATTTCCTAGTCTTGGGATACACAGATTTTGACTTCTAGTCTGATATTGATGATCGAAAGTCGACATCAGGGTTTATGTTCCTGTTGAACGGTGGTGTTGTGAGCTAGAGAAGCAAGAAGCAGGACACTATGAACGATTCAACAACA
This sequence comes from Ottelia alismoides, assembly GCA_037367405.1. Taxonomy (NCBI): domain Eukaryota; kingdom Viridiplantae; phylum Streptophyta; class Magnoliopsida; order Alismatales; family Hydrocharitaceae; genus Ottelia; species Ottelia alismoides. The sequence goes on along the minus strand of JAZKJV010010520.1, from coordinate 198,330 downwards.
TAAGCAGAATACATTACCGCATCAGATGCTACAAAGGAGGCAGAGTGGTTGCGCAAGTTCATCTTGGAGCTTGGCGGAGTTTCCTCTAATACTCCCATCCCGCTACTCTACGATAACATGATAACCATAGCTCAGGAGAAGGAACCCAGATGACATCAAAAGAGAAAGCACGTGGAAAGAAAATACCACATCATTCGGGAGATTCAAAAGTGTGGTGACATCGTCATCACCAAGGTGGCCTCTACCGACAACATTGTTGATCCTCTTGCCAAACCTTTGACACAAAGGTTTTAAACCAACATGTAATGAGTATGGGTTTAAGGTTTGTACCTAAATGGTACTGAGGGCTAGTGGGAGATTGTTAGCGATGTGAGACCGAGGCGAACCATTCCTACAATAAATGTTATTATAATGTTTGATATATCAATAACAGTTATCAGTTTATTTTCACTCCTTGTCTGAGAATAAATGAATGAATGCACTATAAGGTCCTTTAATACAATTAAGGTTATGTACCATGGCCATTTTTTATTATTATACAATTGTGAATCCTAGAGGTTGGTGCTTGGATGAAAATCTAAAGAGTTAGAATGAAGACTCATCAAGCACCGTTAAATGATTGTTAAGATATAATCTCCAGCCTTAGTAGAAGATGCCAATCCTTTTTCATTTGGTTGATATCTGACTGACCTCTTGATCCATGTCCTCTGCATAAGAATGGAGATTCAAAGGTGCAAGATTAGTTAGGTCAAATAGTTGACTTGGCGAGATCGAGATAACCAAGTCCTTTGTCATATACTATCATGACATATACATGCACCCCCTGATCAGAGACAGTTGTATTACTATATGTCTAAGTATGTATATTTGGCAGACTGATAGTTTGATGGACTAATCAAGATCTATACATCGGCGAGCTGGTATACATACAAGGGCATATGAGTAATACGATCTCTCAGAGGGATTATACAGGTTCACTTGTGAACCAGAAGACACGAGTTCTTAGGTATTGGGACCGATCAAATTCCATGCATGGTCGTCTTTCTAACATGAAAAGAATCTATAAGTATGATATATGCTATTAGAAAGCGTATGATCGATACCAACTCCCAATGATCAAATGAGAAATTTAATGATAAAACCCTAAAGATGACAAGGTAAATTGATCTATATCTTAAGGTTTATTCTAGGTCTTCCACTATACATGATGTACATGTATTAAGAATTCATGAGGGTGATGTTATCATTAACGATTGTAAAACCATGATGCTTCCATTCTGAGGGAGTGATGAAATAGGTCTGGATTTTAGTGACTCCTCTTATTAGAGAAGTGATCTGATCTTAGTCCAAGGGTTGGATATTGATCTGAATGTGATTCGAATGTAATGAGAAAATTATATCTATGGTCTCGAATTAATCAAGCATCTATGAGAGGCCTCGAGATCTAGAATTGAGATATGATCTCAATATCCAAGTCATTATACGTGGAACATGCAATCGTCATGTCCTTATCTCCAAGTATCCGCAGAGAAAGCGCATTGTTCTTGAAAGGGTTCAAGAATAATTCTACTATTAAATTATGTATCTAAGCATTGAGATGATGATAATTAAACGTGATTTAATTATCATGAATTGTGTCAATATGATTCATATTATTTAAATACATGAGAATGATGATCCAAGATAATTAAATATGATTTAATTATCAAGGATGTAAATAATGTGGATAGTGCTATCCATATTATATATATATAGATTATAAATGTGATTTATAGCGTATTAGAGAGAGCTTATTGTAAATAGTATCTTCAAATTAATTGTTATGTGAATTAGATTCACATTGGAAATACAATTTACATTTTAATTTGGGTTCACAATTATTTAATGGCATGATTGCTATACTCACAAAATTAATTTGGAATTATTTTTGTGAATTAATTTACAACAAAATTTGTTGTAAATAAATATATATATATATAAAGGATTGGAGGATCCGTCCACCATCCATTTATTGAATGGTGGATGACCACCATTTGACTTAATCTCAAGGGTGGCCATCCCCTTTTTTAGGGGAGGTGGGTGGCCTCCCTCCTATTCCTTTCATGCAAATTTATTTAGTTCAAATTAAATTATGTTGACTATTTAATATATATTAATTTAATCTAAATTAATTGTTGTATTTTTACAATAAAATCATGATCATTGAATCGAACATAAATCAATCTCAACTATTGATTTTGTATTTCACAGGGATTGGTATCCATGGACTCTCAAAATATTATAAAAGAAGAGGCAACCCTAGCTCTTCTTTTATACACAACAATTAAGTCATCTCTCTCTCTCTCTCTCTCTCTCTCTTTCGTTCTCATGCTACACACACCATCTCTCTCTCTCCCTCTCTCTCCCTCTCTTAGTGGTCGTCCACCATGCGCCCTAGAGAGAGTCTCCGTCATAGTCACACCGTCGTGTCGTCGCTTAGATCGCTTATGGATCTCCATCTCCTTCGATGCGCCTCGCTCATGAAGAAGACAACGGATATCGTGTGACAAGATAGGAAGATTCATCGCTTAGATCATCAAGTCAGATGCGAGGAGTATATTTCTCATCAATGCGCTCGCAAGAGTCTCCTCTGTCAGATCAGACTTGAGACATGAGGTCTATTAGTTTAGAGATTTGATCGCAACCATGCTTCAAGAGGTAATCCTACATATTAATTGTGGTTAGATGAAACGATCCGAGAAGTATTCTTGGATCATGTAGTTTCATCATTTAAATTTTTTTAAATTCCGCTACACTGAACAACTAGTGTGACTAGTCGCTACGATCGCATACGATGTGATCGTCATGCTTCCATGATGCGCTTAAAAATTCTTTCCATATACTTCATTGATCTCTACTCTGATGGCTCCAGTAGCTTGCTGGATCTCCTTCGCATGCGGTGGGACTCTCCGAAGAAGGTGGGAGAGCTCCGAGTGCTCAGATATTGTCTGAGCACCTGGAGCTTCTCCGGGAATTTAATGAAGCTCTAGAAGCCTCTTGGGAGCCGTGGACCTGCACCAAACAACTCCTAGGTCCTAGGGCTACTTCCTCGAACATGGGATTAAGCAAAAAGAGGCAAGGAATGGGATGAAGGTGTGGCTCCAGCATGCGGCGGAGGGAGTCTTGAGTCCCCGATCCACAATGGAACATGGGTGGATCAGATGGGCGATTCAATGGAGCAGATGAGGGGGGAGAAAAAGGGATGGAAATCGAGAAGATCTGGTGGTCGGATCACGATAATTTAGCCCTGGAGCTCGAGCTCCAGGGAATTGGGGATTTTTAAAATTAAGGAAATAAACAAGATTAAACCTAAACTTAACGGCATAAATGAAAAGGAAACTAAGAAATATACATAGGGGTAGAAGAACAAGTCCTCAAGTTGGTTGTAGGCTGACGAAGCAGAACCACCAGTGGAGCTCCTCCGGTAGCGATGATAGATCACTCCTATGCACCTCCTCCTCGCTGCAAAACCTCCAGATCTCGAGCTATCACTAAGAGGAACTGGTTGGACCAGTTTTGAGGGGCTAAGAGGGAATGGAGAAGGATCAAACTAAAGAAAGAAGATGGAGGTGCTCTTTTATAGGCTGAGAAACATGGGATTTTGATCGACGATTCTAGCTGAATCGAGGATGAATGATGTGAACTTTGCCCAAGGCGTGAATTAAGAGATCTAATCTCCGAAAATTTAGCAGCATGCCAATGAAAATGATGATTCCCTTGAGCAGAAAAAGGGGCGAAGAAGCATAATCTAACATGTCGAAGCTCAAGGAAGAGAGAGGGACAGTATGGACCAAGGTCAACAAGGGGAGCATTCTAGTTGGTCGACATGGACCAACCAAAAAATTCCCTTGAGAAAAAGAATGATAAAATCAATAAAAATTAACAAATGATTTAATTTATTTTTTATTAAAACATGAAAAGTGTTTGTTATTTAGTGTTGTATTTTATCCATATTTTTATTTACTTTTATGACAAATTTTATTACAAGTTATTATTTACATGTAAAATATAGATGTAAGTTCCTATATTTGGGTATTTTATTTTGTATTTTGTATTTTATATGTTATTATTTATACTTTTATTATATATTTTTTATTTATTTTTAAACACATTTATATATTTTTGTTGTATTTTTCTGAGTTTATATGAATACTAAATTAATTAGGTATATATACATTATAGATATATACATGTATATTTCATCTATAAATTTAAGTGATTAATTTATTTTATTTTATTTTAATGGTTTTAATTTTTTTAATTATGATTAGTGGTTTAAATAATATTTACAATTTTATAAAAATAAAAGAACTTGAAAATTATAAAGAATAAATAAAATAATTAAAATATACATGTATATTGCATAATGTGGACCCAAAGGCTAACTTTTGCATCTTAACTCCAAATTAAATGAACCCACTTCATTAAATATCTTATTAAAAGTTATATACAATTAAAAATGATTTTGGTCCTTTTTGATACACTATGGAGAAGATACATATGTGTGATGTTTTTATTTTGGCTTTTTAATTTGTGTGTCCCGGGCTTACTATGCATTATTTTTTATGAATTTAATTTTGTATTTTTCCTTTTATGTACAAAGTTTATTGATTTAAGGTATAAAATTAATTAAATAAAATAGGTGCCAAAAGATATTATTGTTGAATTACGACTTACGGATTTTGTGTTTTTTCTGTACAATTTATATGTCCTATCTCCACCTACTTTATTCTTTGTCGACAAAGTCATCATGATGATCGGGTCTAGGGGTTTAGGATCACTGAACACCTAAGGTGCCTCATTTCTTTTTCTTTTCTTCCTGTATTCTTTTATTTTCGAATTAAATTCAATAGATATACAATATTTTACATTGTATTTTGTAAAAGTTATCAGGTGTTTATTTTAGCAAATTAATGGTATATACATTTATTTAGCTAGGAATTTAAGGCCAAAATGAAAGAATAATGGTGATGAATTGGAGATTTATCACCCCTCCTATACTTACCTTTGCTAGTCCGTAGTAGACACATGCATATAAATGCAGAAAAGAAAATAAAGAAAAGAAAAGGAAAGAAATTGGATTGATTTTAACTTTGAAAATTATCTTCATAAAATCAAAGTTTGGAGCTTAGTCGGACCTTTGGATTTTAGGTGTGGTCGAAACAATGTTGGGAACTAGACTTGCAACACAACATCCTTTGAGAATCACGAAACCCTGCCCAAGTCTCTTGAAAAGTCGGGTCAAAACACTTTGATATCAAACACAGTCCCTTATGACTATGAGTCTATCTTGTACAGTGTGTGATATAAAGCTTCTCTCAGCTGAAGCGGTAAAAGTAAGTCCTCTCCAACATGGTCACCCTAATTCCCCATCTAATAACTCTTTCTTCGAGAAGCAGGGTATTCCCTTATAAGTTCAAGTACAACCAGCTCAAGAAGAGGAGGTGGAGAGAAGAATGAACCGTAGCCAGTGTAGCCACCTATCCTAGGATTCCTAATCAATGTATCCATGTCATCCAGTTGTAGGCTCACATACATATTGATTTTGAAGATCAAGCTTGCTTATTGAATACATGCTTCTATGGGAATTGATTTTTCTTTGATTTTTACTCATCTATTTTTTTGGCATTTTAAAATATGCATTTTTTTTCAAATAATACAATGTTCAACATCATTTACATAAGGATTTTTTCCTATTGAACAAGTAGATTATCCTTCTTTTGAATCATTATTGCAAGCCACAATTTATGTCATTAGGTCTCATGGCTACTGGATCGGATTGGGTTACAATGACCATATATATGTGAATTCCGATGTTTCCATTAGCTTATGTCTCATGCCGGCAATTCCAACCTTCTACCACTTCAACTGAGTTGAGAGAGGTGCATGGTGCAAGTGTGCAAGTTAGGTCACCGTCTACAACAGTCACGCATGTGTTCCAAAATATTCTACTTAGGCAGTAAAGATGACATTGAAGTAAGTCTTGTGGTCCCAAAGAATTAAGTCCAGCAGACTTGGAGTGTCTTAATTTTAGTTCCCTTAAGGTTCCTATGATTAAGTAAATTAAGGTCCAACCAATCTCCAATCTTCAGATTTTACTTTGACTTTTTCAATTGTTATTATCAATCCAAAAAAGCAAATGCTATGCACAATGTAGAAAGTATTTTTCTAGTGTTATTTTCTGATTTTGATCTTTTTATGGATTTTTGAAATAGTTTTGCACATTTTTATGCAATTTCTAAAAACATTTTGCAAGTTTTTATAGGTTCTTTGGTTTTGCAAGTTTTTAGTGATTTTTTCAAAAAAACAAAAGAGTTTTGGGAAATAATTATGTGCAGATATTTACATGGGAGTGCATCTTTTTATTTACAAGAATTTAGGTAAAGGATTTACAAAAGGTATTTACAAGTGTTTTGTACAAGGTTTATAAAGAATTTCTATAGTCCTCAAAATAATTTGCAAAGATTTTGACAAACATTTTGAAAACTTTATTTTGAAAGAATAAATTGACAAATAATTTTTACAAACATTTAGAAAATTTGAAAATCATTGTTGCAAAGATTTTTCAAACAATGTGTATAGATTTTTCAAAGTCTTTTTGCAACCATTTTCAAAACCATTTACAAATAGATTTTCAAAACATTTTATTCAAACAAAAGAAAGAACATTTTAAAAATTAAATATTTTACAGAGGATTTTTCAAATAGATTTTCCAACCATTTTCCAAAACATTTTTAACCGATTTTTTTCCATAATTACCAAGAATTTTTATTTGTATTAATTTTTATTAATTAACCATATTATAGAAAATAAATAAGTATGAGTTATGGCTAAAATATATACAAAATATATAAGACCCCCTATACTTAGGTTGAGCTATGTACTCATAGATCTAGAGAAAAGGAAGACACATCTCGTACTAAATATAGGAAAATATATACTACAATGACCAAATAATGAATGAGAAGTCCACCGCCCCCTATACTTAGGATAAAATAGTTCTAAGTGTAGCGGACTGTACATCAAGCAGGGTGGGTCGAGGGTTGGAATAAACAAATCAGCAGCTCGGCCACTCCTCGTATACTTAGGGTAAAATATCCCCAAGTATAGAAAGAATGTTAAAAGTTGAGGAGACATGCGAGGGGATTAAAGAATGAGCACTCATATACACTCATCCCCCATATACTTAAGATGAACTATATCCTAAGTATAACAACGATGGATGGGTTGAATGAAGCTTTCGGAAGAATAAAACAATGAAAAATGACAAGAATAAAAGAAGAAAAGAAGAAAATGATTAACTACTCGAAAATGGTTTTGATTTCTTTGTCTGAATCAATAGATGTTGCGACTGGAATTTCTGCATCATAGTCCACCTGAATGGAGTCAACTATGAACAAGAAGGTATCATGCTCGAGGTACGGCTTCACAAGTTGTCTGTTGATGATGAAGGGTTGTGCATCAACTCACAAACTAGATATGACTATACTGTCATTGTCACGCACATGCTTCTCAATGAACGGCCCTGTCCATTTGTTTTTCAACTTCCCTAGAAATAATTTCAACTTTGCATCGAACAACCAGACCTTCTGACCAGGTTCGAAAGTCTTGCGACAAACGTGCTTATCATGCCACTTCTTGACCTTCTCCTTGTACAAAAGACCGTTGTCATATACATAGTTGTGGAATTTGAGAAGTCTGTTCAGATATAATTTTCTGTTCTATCGAGCTTTCTTTGAATCCAAATTACGGATATTGATTGCCCACAAGGATTTATGAATCAGATCAATGGGCAAATGGCATGGCTTGTCGTAAACCAGCGGTAGGGAGACATTCCCAGAGGTGACTTGTATATAGTCCGTAGGCCCAGAAAACTGAGTCAAGCAGTTTAGACTACTTCTTTCTGTCTGGACGTACAAGTTTATGGAGAATCATCTTGATTTCCCTATTCAAACATTCTGTCAAGCCATTAGACTATGGGTGGTAGTGGAGAAGCCACTCGATGTTCTATGCAATATTCTTGAGTCAGCTTCTTCATTTCTCTGTTGATAAAATGACTACCCCCATCAGATATCAGAATTTTGTGGATCTGAATGTTGAAATGATGTTTTCCTTCAGGAATCAGTAGACTGTACGATTGTCGATAGCTCGAGTAGGGATAGCCTCCACCTAATGAATCACGTAGTCGACAACAATCAAAATTTATTCATAGCCCTGACTATTAGGAAACGAGCCCATGAAATCAACACCCCATGCATTGAACACATCTTAAATCTGAATATATTTCAGGGGCATTGTGTCTCTCATTTCGATGGTGCCACCTATCTTCTGATAGTTAGTGCAATGCTTCACAAAGTCCTATGCATCTTTGAATAAGGTTAGACACCAGAGGCCACATTGGAGTAACTTTGATGTCGTACATCTGCTAGAGTAGTGTCCTCCTGATTCCCGAGCATGACAATTCTCGAGGACACTGTGAACTTCCTTCTGAGGAATGCACCTCCTCTATATGCAATCTATATGGATCCTCCCATTGATAGAAATGAATATCTGACAAGAACTTGTCCATCTTCAGCTTGGGCCAATCTTGTGGAGTTCTCTTGGATGCAAGATAATTCACAATATCAATGAATCATGGGAGAGAGGTGACTGATAGGATAGCCTCATCCGGGAAGGTTTCATTGATCAATATCATGATTTACTCAGGAGTATCTGACTCTAGAAATCTGGACAGATGATCCGCCACCACATTTTTAACTCCAAGCTTATCACGGATTTCAAGATCAAATTCCTGGAGTAGAAGGATCCATCTGATTAGCCTTGGTTTGGCATCCTTCTTAGCTTGCAAGTACCGGATGGTGGAGTGGTCCGTGTAAACAATAACTTTGTATCTGCAAAGATGTGATCTAAACTTCTTCATGGCAAAGATAATAGTGAGCAGCTCTTTCTCAGTGACTGTTTAATTCTTCTATGCTTCATCAAGAGTTCTGTTGGCATAGTTAATCACAAATGGAAGATTGTCTCACCTATGTCCTAGAACCGCTACAATGGAATAGTCACACACATCATTCATGATCTCAAACGAAAGAGACCAGTCTGGTGTTTGCAGAACAGGGGCCTGAGTGATCAAATCTTTCAATTAGTTAAAGGCTTGGAGGACTCTAATATCAGCAATAAAATTAGCATCCTTGTCTAGAAGCTCAGTCAGCAGTCGGGTAATCTTGCTGAAATCTTTGATGAATAGACAATAAAAGCCATCTGCCCAAGGAATGGCTGGACTTGCTTTAAATTAGTCAGTGGATCAAGCTTAGAAATGGCTTCCACCTTTGTGGGATCAACGTCCATGCCACGCTTTAAAATGACATGGCCTAGCACGATTCCCTCAGTTACCATGAAATGACTCTTCTCCCACTAGAGCACCAAGTTGACTTCCCAGCATCTTTTTAGGACTAGGTCTAATATGATAAATAGTGATCAAAGTTATCATCGTAGATCAAGAAATCATCCATAAATACCTCGAGAAAACTACCAACCATCTCTACAAACACTGCCAACATGCATCGCAGAAATGTCGCCGGAGCATTGCACAAACCAAACAGCATTCTATGGAAGGCATACATCTCAAACAGACAAGTGAAGGAAGTTTTTTCTTAGTCTTCTGAGGTGATCACAACCTGATTATACCTAGAGTATACATCCCAGAAGCAAAAGTAATCCCTCAAGGCCAATCTCTCAATGATCCGGTCGTTGAAGGGAAGTAGGAAATGATCCTTCTTAGTTGTTAAGTTCAAGCATTTGTAGTCAACACGGACGTGCCATGATGTAGGAACTCTGGAATCAATCTCCTCTCCTTTGTCGTTCTTTACAATGGTGATCCCTGACTTTTTCAACACAACATGCAAGGGACTCACCTACATAGAATCTGAGATGGGATAAATGAGGCATGCATCACACCATTTCGTGATCTCATTCATAAAAACCTCCCAGAGTTTCAGATTTAGTCTCCATTGAAATTCACGTGACGACTTGCTATCTTTTTCCAAGTAAATGTGATGGGAGCACAATGAAGGATTAATCCCTTGGAAATTTTCCATCCAATAGCCTCGTGGTTTCTTTTTAGAACCTCGAGCAGACGAGATTCTTGTTCCTGAGTAAATTGTGAATTGATGATCACAGGTAACATGTTCGGCTCACTTGCAAAGAGGGCATACTTCATATTCACTGGAAGCTGCTTGAGCTCTAGTGGAGTCTGAATTTTCTCAATGGTAACATCTGGAACTACGCATGGAATTGGTGGTGTTAAATCTATCAAATGTATATTGTCCACCTTTGGTGGTTCCTGCTCTGAATCTATAGATGCACACAAAATTTCGATGATGGAATCTTGTTCAAAGAATCTTCAATGATATGGCTTGCCTCTGCAAGGGTCAGGTATCTATCAATAAGATCTTCGGGCACACCAGCAAGAATCTTATCTTCCAAGATAGAGGGCAAGTCGACTATGCTCTCCACTCCTTCCTCAGCAAAGAGGAATTCATGGGTTTCAATGTCATTCACGAAGAGATTTGTGTTTCTTAATTCTATAAGAAAATCACAGTCTTCTATCTATTATGTAGGCATACTCTCATCTGATGCAGATTCTATCTTTTTCGATACCTGGGTCATCTGAATGGGAACATTATCATTGTTCGAGTGAAAGTTAATCTATCCACTACCATAATCCACCACTTCTTTAGCTATTTCAAGGAACGATCATCCAAGTATAATAGGGGTGTGCAAGAGAGGAGCCGAGGTGTACATATCAAGGGTAGTGAAGTCCACGGGGAACCTCATTCCCTGAATGGTGACGATGACATCCTCCTAAATTTCTCGAGGTTGCTTGATTGAAGTATCTGCAAACTATAGAATCATCCTTATTGACTTGAGCAGTCCCAACCAAATTCTTCCAGTAGTGAAGTGGGCATCAGATTTATTGATGATCCACTTGTTGGACATGCGAGCCCACAGCGAGCCATTATGCAATAAATGTTAATGCAAATATCATTCCCAGATCTGAAATTAAGAATAATTAATTTTCATAATAGGTCCCTTAGTACAATTAGGGTTATGTAACATGGCCATCTTAATAATCATACATCTGTTGATTCAGTTGTTGAATTATAGAGGTTGGTGCTTGGATGAATATCTAAAGAGTTAGATTGAGGACTCATCAAGCACCGTCATATGATTATTAAGAGATGATCAGCAACCTGAGTAGGAGATGGAAATCAATTCTCTTTTTTCTGATATCCGACTGACCTCTTAATGCAGGTCTTCTGCATAAGAATAGAGATTCAGAGGTGTCAGATAAGTTAGGTCTAGGAGTTGACTTAATGAGATCGAGATAACCAAGTCCTATGTCGTATACTATCACGATATAGGCACACATCCTCTGACCGGAGGCAGATGTGTCAGTATATGTTTGAGTATGTACATTCGGTAGACTGATAGGTTGATGATCTATTCAAGGTCTATGCACCGACGAGCTGGTGTGCAAACAAGGGCATATGAGTAATATGATCTCTTAAAGGGATCATACAAGTTCACTACTGAACCGGAAGACATAAGCTCACTCATGAGATATTGGGAACCAAAGTTCGTGCACAATCATCTTGCTTTGAAAGCTTGAATCAATTTGTAGTTTGATATATGCTTCTAGAAAGAATATGATCAATACCTTGGTATGAAATATGCTTTTGGAAAGTATATAATCAATACCAACTCCCAATGATTAAATGAGAAACTTAATGATAAAACCTTGAAGGTGACAATCTAAATAAGATCTAAAACTTCGGGTTTATTCTAGGTCTTCCAATATGCAGGATGTACAATTATTTAGAATACTCGAGGGTGATGTAATCATAAATGATTGTATAACCATGATAATTCCATTCTGAGGGAGTGATGAAATAGGTTTGGATTTTAGCGACTCCTCTCAATAGAGAAGTGATCTAATCTTGGTCCAAATGTTGGTCATTGATTTGATATGATTCGGATGCAATGAGAAGTTTAGATTTATGGCTTTGATTTAATCAAACATTTATGGGAGATCCTCGAGATCTGGATTTGACATCTGATCTCAATATCCAAGTCATTATATGTGGACCGTACAATCGCCATGTCCTTATCTCCAAGTATCCACAAATAAAGTGCATTGTTCTTGAAGTGTTCAAGAATAATTCCATTGATGAATAGTATATCTAAGCATTGAGAAATTGATAATTAAATGTGACTTAATTATTATGAATAATGGGAATGTGATTGATATTATGTAGATGCATGAGAATGATTATCCAAGATAACTAAATGTGATTTATTTATCAAGGATATGAATAATGTGGATAGCACTATCCACATTAATCATATATATTATAAATGTGATTTATAAAATATTAGTGGGAGCTTATTGTAAATAATATTTATAAATTAATCGTTGATGTGAATTGGATTCACATTGGAAATTAATTAGAAATACAATTTATATTTTATTTTAGGTTGTGAATATGATTCACAATTATTTAATGGTATGATTGCACTATTCACAAATTAATAGAATTATTTTTGTAAATTATTTACAACAAAAGTTGTTGTAAAGTATTATATTAGAAGGAAAACATCATCCATTTAATGTATGGTGAATGACCCCCATTGACTTTTTCTCAAGGGTGGTCGTCCCCCCTATTTTAGGAAGGTGGGTGGCCTCCTTCCTAATCATCTATGCTAATTGATTAAATTAAATTAAATTACGTTGATGATAATTCAATATATACTTAATTTAATGTAAATTAATTATTGTTGTATTTTTATACAACAAGATCATGACCATTGAATAGAAACAAAAAGTAATCTCAACCATTGATTTTGTGTTTCACATGGATTGTGATCCATGGACTCCGAAAATACTATAAAAGAAGAGACAACCCTGGATCTTCTTTTTTGATAGATGACAACAATTGAATCATCTCCCTATCTCTCTCATTGTCATACTACACACTCTGTCTCTCTCTCTACGTGGTCGTAGCCACGCTGTTGTGCTGACACTTCGACCGCTCGTGAATCTCCATTCGTGAAGAAGACATCGGATCTTGTATGATGAGATCAAAAGATTCATCACTTGGATAATGATCATGGATTGCGAGAAGCCCGCGTCTCATCAATGCACTCACAAGCATATCCTCTATCGGGTCAGACTTGAGACAAGAGGTCTCTTCGTTTAGAGACTTCGATCGCAACCACGCTTCAAGAGGTAACCCTAATACTCCTTTTTGGTTTAGATGAAATGATCTGAGAAGTATTATTGAATCATGTGGTTTCATCATATTTAATTTTTTCAAAAATTCTGCCACCTTGAGCTACTAGTGCGACTAGTCGCTCTCAATCGCATATGATGCAATCTTCATGCTTACATGATGCGCTTAAGGATCTTTCCATAACTTCCAAGTGGTATAAGTACAAGTTGAGGTCTGGATATGATTCGAAACCTTAGGCGATCAAGGTTCATGTTTTGAATGCGCGAAACTCATTATTTTTGCATTGGATGCAAGATTTGAATAGGTTTTTTTGTAAATAATAAAAACCTACTATTTGTGCACTATTTGGATGTGTTTCTTTGTTAATAAAATGTATTTAGAATGTCTAAATATGTCCCAAAAATAATAGCCTAATTTTGATACAAAAGTACATGTTCGAAGAGTTTAACATGAATTTACAAATCTGTAAGAAAATTAACTATTCTTACTATTTTACCATCGTGAAACATGAAATAAACACATGGATTTAAGTAGAGATCCAAATCAGAAAACCACTCAAATTTATTTTGCCTGATTCTGACTCTGTTTGCCCCAGATATTCCATATTTACTGGAGATGGGTCGGAAGATGACAACATCATTAAATCTCTTTACTTAAGGTGTTTGTAATTCAATGGAAATCATGAAAATAATGAATTTACCTTGATTAATTATGATTCCTAATAATCATAAAAATAATTGATTAATCATCATAGGCCATTGAATGAACATTTCATGAAAACCCTAGTTTAAACTACAATAGTTGTAGGATAATCTCTACTTGCAAAACATTGTTACTTGAATAGGATTGTAGATTTGTTTAGCAAATCTCCTTATAATATTGACCAAAATGATTTTGATAAATATTATATGGTATAACTTCAGTTGAAATATCAATTATCATCTCAAATACAATATAATCAAATCACATTATCCTGACCTGAGGTGAATATGGTGTCTAGTTGAGTATCATTGGGGTGGCATGTTTCTCCGTGAGTAGTCTGTCCCGCATCTTGTGCATACTGACCATGAAAACATGTAAGGAAAGATTAATGCATGAAATGATCATGAGGTATTTTTCTAATTATTAAAATTTTAATAATATGTATTTTTGATATAATACCATCTTTCAAGTAACAATCAAAATTATTTGTTGGTTAATTGATTGGATCAATAATTGATTTAACATAATTAAATTAATTAGATCCAATTGTACACTCTATTATGAATAGGATTGTAATTCCCTTGGAAGAATTATTTATGTTAATATGATTCATAATAATTAATTAAAATTTGAACAAGATATGGAGGATCATATAAATGACATCCTTGGTTTCACTTCAAGGCGAAGGGTTCCAACGCTATGGATTGTATGTAGGAGATGTTTGTCCGACGTGTCATCTTCTGCATATAGATGCACATGGATCGGGCTCTTTGCTTCTCGAAAGAGTAAGTCTATGTGTAGTGATCCCAATATCAAGTCCTCATATTATTGGGGCGATATTGGACTGTGCATAGTGAGTTCTAATCCCATTGACGGTTGGTTCAATTAACGACGGGTCAACATCACCTTAGGGGTGGTGGGCTCAGGTGTTAAAGACCGAATTGGGAAATACAAGTTAGAATTGCAAGGCAGAATGTGTTCCCACTTCTTTTTATCTGAGTTGAAAGTTCTCATATTATTAGGATGTAACAAAGGTAAGAAGGAGATCCCAGATCTTGCTTCAGATATAATGGTAAGTACATGTCTTACTTTGAAAGTGAATAAGGGAATGGACTTTCAGAGTTGACAATGCAAGATAACTTTGATATTAAAATCTTAAATCGAAGTAAAAAATATGCATTTATGCAAATATTTCTTATTTCAGATAACCTAAACTAACCCACTCAAAACTATACTCAGACCACTCAAAATTGTACTCAGTGATAATAAGTAAAAACATCATGGATTGGATCCATGGTCAAGATATTGTACTTGCAATTGGACACATAATGATGTGGTTGCAATGTGCAAGTTTCCTCATAATGTCAAGGAATAATAATTAAATAGACAATAGGACAACAATCTTGGGTTTGTATGTCTCTATAGTCTTGATCTCTCATCGAGCATGTTTTGGAAGTATCATGTCAATGATGATCGTAATTGTCAATTAATCCTTATAAAATCTAAGAAGATGTTTTGGCATACATATGTGCTCTCAACATTTAATCATGAATGACATGGTTCACTGCATTATGCAGAATGGTGGCTCGATAAGAGATGATGTACTCAAAATGTTTGAGTACTTGTCTGAACCAAAGTCTTTAAGAGTTAAGATGGATGTAGATATGAGGAGTGTCATCATTCTACTATCTAGTCATTCATGGAGATTCATATTATCATATTGTATGAATTGAATGAAGCATGTATAAATATTGAATATTGAAATCTCTTAAGTTCAACATAAGAGATTCTTTGTTTTAAGCAATGGTTATTTATAGATGAAGGGAGCGTAGTGAAAGCATGAGTCTGACCCAAGTGAGAAGGAAAGTCAAAGAGTTGAATGTACTTTTGTGACTTCTATATGACATCCAAAGAGTTGGATGAATGACAATACTGCAACAAGCCAATGTATTGATAGTATAACTATCTAGACTATCTAGGATCCTTAGAGAAGGACTCTGATAGTGCATCGAAATAATCTACGTCTACATATAATCATTGAAATTGACTTGCTTAATATATAATATCAAAGTCTAATAAATAAATCTCATTCTTCTAATAATGCTTGCCATTGGTTGCATATGTTTCAGAAGATTAGAAAATTTGTTCTTAAGGTTTAATAGTCATTCACAAGGATGCTGGTGCAATTGTTGCAACAATTTCCATTGGAGAGATAGACTTAATATTTTTAGTGGGAGAGCCCTTAGTCTTAGAGATGACTTTATGACCTAGATATTAGAATCCACTCATTTTTTATTTGTAAATGTTGGAAATAAACATGTATTATGGAATACATCTATCATAAAGAGTTATGATGGATATATTTCATCTAGAGGACTCTAATGAATTAGAATATTAATGAAAGGTTCATTAACATTTCTAATACTAAAAATTAAATATTTTAAGATCAATAGGAGGATTAAGATCATTTGACAATGATCTGACATCGGGACTTGAACATATTTCCATTGATGAGATCAATAGATTAGTAAGAGATGAAACCTTAAATAGTCTGAAATTTCAAATCTTGCATATTTGTGAATATTGTATTCAAAGTAAAATGTCCAATGCATCCTTCTTTGAGAATGGTGTAATATGCCAAGGTGTTCAAGATCTCATACATATTGATGTATGTAGATCATTTGTATCATATTAAACATTAATGCTATGTGATATCAATTGATGATCTTTGTGATATGAGATTTCCTCCATTCACCTTAGAAACCGTTGAAATGTTCAAAGATTTCACAATTTTGGTTTAGAACCAAAGTTAGAAGGAAGATGAAATGAATTTGATCAAACTAAGGTCGCAAGTACATATTAGATGAATTCAAGGAATACCTTATGGAGAAAGGAATATCATTCCTATCTCACTCCTCCTAATACGCCTAAACTTAATACAGTTATAGGGAGATACAATTGGATCGTGTGTGGCATTATTTTCTCAATGATGAATCTTAGCATAAGTACCTCTTATTTTCCACGTATATATGTAGTGGAAACTACAATATATATCCTTAATAAGATTCCATGCATATCTAAAAGTCAAAAACCCTCATAAGCAATGGTTTGGAACCTAGCCTTGTGTTAGACATGCGAGGATTTAGGGTTGCTTTGTTCTCGACCATGGCATGAATGCAAGTAAGCTAGAATATAGCACTATAGAGTGCTACTTCATTAGGAATATAAAGGATGGTATTGGATACCTACTTTATGACCTTGAGATTCTTAGATTTCATCTCCAAGGATATGATTCTTAGATGATTACTTTCTTAAGAATGAAGATAAGAATGAAGTAATGGAACTCATTGAATCTTGAGAAGATAATGAGGCTTCTGAAATAGGAAACTAAAAGGACAGTTAAAAATGAAACACTCATACCTCTTTAAATTAGCTTGAGGATCACGACATGGAGAGATGGATGTTAGCAATAAAGTCTACAGTAAACTTCATATATAAGTGTTGTATATGGACCCTCGATGACCCACCTATAAGGGTAAAACGTGTTAGGTGTAAATGGGTCTTAAAAAGAAAGAGGGAACCTGATGAGAAGGTAGAGACCTTCAAAGCACGGCTGGTATCCTAAAGATACACACATAAAGAAGACATCTCTTGCGGCGAGACTTGCTTTCTAGTGACCATGCTTAAACTCATAAGATTATTGCTAACTATAGTTACACAACTTGACCAAGACATCTACAAAATAGAAGTTAAGATTGCATTCCTTTATGAATTCCTCATCGGAGATATTCTAATGAAGTAGCCCCAGAGCTTCATTGTTGAGGAACATAATGTGTGTGAGAACTGCATCAATGGACTCAAATAAGCTTCTAGTAATCAGAACATCAGATTTAATGAAAGTATGAAGTTTATGATTTCATACAAAATCTTTATGAATCGTGTAAAGCTTAGTGGGAGTACCATTGTGTTCATCGTGTTAAATGTAGATGAAATCGTAATCATTTGGAATGATATAAGGGTAAGAATAAGTGTTTTATAATCTAGTTATTCCATACCTTGAGATATGATCTCAAGAATACCTCGTATATCTTAGTTCTGAAGTTGTTCAAAAGCAAAGAGAAGAGGGTATTGGGACCATCATATTAGTCGTACACCTTGGACATGCTCCATTTTTGGGAATACCCTAAGGAAGGATTCCTTCCCTTAAGATATGGTACTGACCTATCTAAAGGTATAACACCTCAAAGAGCTGAGGAAGTGAATGCTAAAACTACTTTCCCTTGTGCATCAATTATGAGAAGCTTGTTGTATGATACATGTATACAAAAGTAAGATATCTTCCATACAGTTGGAGTAGTAAACTGTAACTAATACTACTATGGAGATAAAACACTTGATTGCAGTAATAACAATGTCTTAAAAGATGACAAGAATTTTGAGATAGTGATCTTGAAGTCTTATCTTCAAGAACTTAAGTCTTTACAGATAGTGATAGGAAAGGACATAACAACATATGCCTTATAAGACATAAGACTGGGTCTTAGTCTTACGAGGTAGAGATCTCCATGAATAAGGGCATTCTGATAAGGATAATAGAAATTACATAGTGGTTATTAATTATTATAGTGTCAATGACACTAGAACTGCTTTAACAAAATTGAGTATTGTTTGCATAAGATGCAAAATAAACATTGGATACGAGCACTGTTACTAGGAGATATGCAAGCACCGTAAAAGGACTTGACATAGTATCTCGGGAGCAGAGTGACTAGTCATCTTACCTAGCTATTTTTCAAAATATCTTATGATTAGCACATGAGTGTGGACTTAAAGACTATCCCATTAATGACTCCTTGGGCTAGTAGGGATTGTTGGACATGCAAGCCCACAGCAAGCCATTATGCAATAAATGTTATTGCAAATATCATTCCCTGATCTGAAATGAAGAATAATTAATTTGCATAATAGGTCCCTTAGTGCAATTAGGGCTATGTACCATGATCATCTTAATAACCATACGACTATTGATTCAATTGTTGAATCATAGAGGTTGGTGCTTGAATGAATATCTAAAGAGTTAGATTGAGGACTCATCAAGCACCATCAAATGATTATTAAGAGATGTTCTACAACCTGAGTAGGAGATAGCAATCCTTTCTTTTTGGCTAATATCTGACTGACCTCTTGATGCATGTCCTCTGCATAGGAATAGATATTCAGAGGTGTCAGATAAGTTAGGTCAAGTAATTGACTTAACAATATCGAGATAACCAAGTCCTATGTCGTATATTGTCACGATATAAGCACGCATCTTCTGACAAGAGACAAATGTGTTACTATATGTTTGAGTATGTACATTTGATAGATCGATAGGTTGATGATCTAATCAAGGTCTATACACTGGCGAGTTGGTGTGCATACAAGGGCATATGAGTAATACTATCTCTCAAAGGGATCATGCAGGTTCACTACTGAACCAAAAGACATGAGCTCACTCATGAGATATTAGGAATCCAACTCCGTGCATGGTCATCTTGCTTTGAAATCTTGATTGAGTATGTAGGTTTGATATATGCTTATGGAAAGTATATGATTGACGAGTCCAAAAATACCCTGCTTAATTCGTGTGAATTATCATTTAAATTTGATGTTTCGTTGTAGGCGTGAATTCAGAATCAATCAAGAAATAACCACAATAATTTATTCAATTTTTAATCAGCATGGTTTATGTTTATTTTACTTGGGCAAGTCCCAAGGTCGAACTCAAGGAGGCAAAGAAACAACCTAGAATTTTTTCTATCAAAGGGTTGTGCACGATTTTTGAGGCGGTATTTTTTTGGTATTTTTAATGTAATTTTGGGATGCAAATGTAAATGAGACCAATTTTCAAGACTAAAATACGATTTTCAATCAAACGATGTCCAAAAATTACAAAATTTGGCTAAGATGTCAATTATGATGAAATGAATGCACTATAATTTTTTGGAATTTTTGGATGCAAGACAAATATTTTATGAATTTATGAATGCAAACAAAGTGAATTTTAATAATTAATTTTAATAAATATTAAATGTATTAATTTTCAAGGGATAAAATTATCCAAGATTACTACATGATTGATCTCAGAAAATTCCTAAATCTCAAAAATACGAGTTTTATATCTATTAAAAATTAAATATTAAAATATGCAAAATGATTTTTATACGGCAAACCATGCATGCAAATGCAATTCTTTTTTGGTGCGATGTTAAACACAATTAATTATCTTATTCATGAATTTTTGGAAAATTTTGGAGTAATGGTTAATAAAATAAGTACTTATGAGGACATATTAGGTAAAATATGCAATTTTTCGCAACAAAATTAATCATTAATTAACCACAGACCACAAAAATATCACAAGCATGCCATTTGTAGAGAATTAGTTGATAAACATCCTGCAATTTTTAAATAATAAAATGATGTAATAAAGCGGTTCAAAATAAAGGAAGAACACAGGGGCCTCAGTGTAAATTACATTAATTAAATAATGCAGAAA
The DNA here is from genome assembly GCA_037367405.1 of Ottelia alismoides. Lineage (NCBI taxonomy): Eukaryota > Viridiplantae > Streptophyta > Magnoliopsida > Alismatales > Hydrocharitaceae > Ottelia > Ottelia alismoides. The sequence continues at coordinate 177,762 of JAZKJV010010520.1, read as the reverse complement.
ATATAAATAGGGGCTAATCTAGAATTACATAATCCCTCAAGGGGATTTCTGCAAAAACCCAAGCGGTCACGTTCCAAGCACGTGACCCTTGGAGAGGCATGGGTGCTTTATGGATTTTAAGAGATCCAGGGGGCTCAACACAAGAAGTCCCATCACGTGTCGCGCATGCAGGGAGGGCCTCGAGCCTTCCGCACGGCGATGGCTTGGCGAGGTGCAGGCATCCTTCGGCGGGGCTCTGACCGTTGACGGTGGAGGGGTGGGGAAGGTCGAAGGCATTGGAGTAGATTCTTGGCTTTCAACTAGGAGGCGTCGATGGAGTGCGGAGGTGGAGGACTCCTGGAAGGAGGGGCTAGATATGAAGGTGCCCTGATGGTTGTTGGAGATGGTGATGGGAATCCGGTTGAAGGAGGAGCTGAGACGGTGAGGCACTAGCGAAGATGAAGCTGCGGGCTCGACGGCATTGCATGCCGGAGCTGCTCGACGTCATGGAGATGTCCAGAGCTGAGGCAGTCACGTGGAGGAGCTCGATTGGAATCAGTGGAGATAAAGGTGGCGTCGTTGACAATAGTTGGTGGTTATCCTCCTGGAGTTGCAGGCAATCGTAGTGGAAGTGGTAGAGGCAGAGAAACGTTGGTTGCACGGTGATGGTGCAGGAGCAGAGTAATCGTGAAGGCATTGCAAATAAGGTGGGTACCTCAGATATCGCAGCAGCTCGTAGGAGTAATCGTGGCACTGTCACCACCCTATGGGATACTCCTTCTCGCTGTGTGGGTCGATGGATGGTTGAAGTCGGGAGCGACGACGGTGGTTAAATAGGTGAGGAGAAGGAGGGCCGGTGATGGAAGGTTGATGGGAGGTGATGGAAGGTTGATGGACTGGTCATGACGAGGGTCAGGGCGATCGATTTGGGGATCGGTGAAGGAGCGTCAGCCGCGAGATTCAGGGCGGTGAAGGGATGCGGCAGCGAGATGAGGGGGATTCAATTGGACGAGGGGAGATACAGTGGTCGGATGTCACCGCGATTCGCGGAGGAAGGCGATGCCACGAAGCTCCCGAAGGATGCAGAGGAGAACGATGTACATGAGCCGTCCGATCGGTCGAGATCGGACGCCCCTGATGCATTTATGTGTTAGCTTTTTTATTACTTATTACTTATTTATTTATTTATTTAAATTAAATTTTTTTAAATGAAAATAAATATATAAAATAGCCAAAAAGGGTGACATGTGGCGGCTCTGGGAGCTGCCACGTGTCACCACTAGAAAAATCGAAAAAATACAAAGATAAATAAAAATGAAACAGCAAATGACTCGGATCAAAAACAATTCTTCACGAAATTTCTCATTTCGATGAGATCTACAACTTTCATGAAGAGACAAAAACCAAAATCGATCATTTGCACAAAGTGATATTTGGGGTATCCCGTGTACATAGAATACCTTGATTTTTTGGGTTTTCTAATTTTTTTTGTTATTTTTAAACCAGATAGAAATCCAGAAAAATATGATAAAATCAATGATAAATATTTACACAATAATCTATTTTATTGGATTTTTATTAATTAGTATAAAGAAGAAATAAAATAAAATACTAAAACGACAACTTTTGCACAAATTGTTAGTGAAGACTCAAACTCGATTAATTTCTTTGATTTAGAGCTCATTTTGGATTTGGATTTTATGCATTTTAATAAAACTTTAGTAAAAGAAGAGAAATGAGAAAGAAATAAAAAATGAGTCAATTATGTACATAAAATAATAGGTCAAAAATCGCTAAAATACAAAATGTACAAAAGAGGCCCAAAACCCAATTTTCACATATGAGCTCCGATTCACTTGGGAATCTTTTTTGAAGATATTTGAATGTTCATTAGTTCAGAAGTGAGTAGGATCAAATCAGACACTGGACGAGGAAGATATCGAGGTTTTAGTCCGAGAATCCTACAACTAGGGTTTAGGTTTTTGGTCCACTTATTTCAGTTAGTGTTTTTTTGTATTTTTCATTTATTTTTGATAGTAATATGTACACAATTGAGGTTGTTTTAGGTCATTTGGAGTTAGCATAAATTAGTTAAAAATTAGGAAAGTTAGCTTATTTTGCAAGTCAATTGGGCTAAAATTTTTGGCTTCTTATTTTGTGCTATAATGAGTGATAAAATGCAATTACTATCAATACATGCATGAATGCTAATTATGCAGTACAAAAGAAGAAATGCCAATGAATTTTAGGGATTTGAGCTTAATTAATCATTTTTAGAGTGATGAATCTGAGGTTCATCATCCCTCTATACTTAAACCATGCTCGTCCCTGAGCATCAAAACAAATGCAATGAGGTGAAATGAGATTGGATTCCATACCAAGATCATTAGCAGAAGGTGAAAATGGAACTAAACCCGACCTTTAGATTATTAGTTTGGTGGAACTTCTATGAGACTTAGGGTATCAAAATCACCAGCCTTCAAGTTCTACATATCATTGTCACAGTTTCGTCTCAGAACTCATCTTAGATCAAACCCCTTCCCAAAGCATACCCCATGAATATTGAACAATCGACTCATGTGTGTGAAAGGTTTTAGCTCTTCCCATCATGAATGCCAAACTACCATGCAAACCTCCTCTCCTTAACTCATCCTTGGGGAGTCAGGTATTTCCTTCTAAGGTCTATCGCGTTGTGTTCACAATTCGAATGGAGGGAGAAATTAGGGGGAAAAGAACTAGAGGGTGGCTAGTGTAGTCACCTCTCCTTGAGAAGCCGGCTAGTTTAGCCAAGTCTCCACCAAGATCTGTAGGTTTTCTTGAAGCTTGGACCTTTTTTGTCAAATATTTATTTGGTAGTAGGATTCTTTTTGTTTGGATTTTTGGTAACTCTGCATGGATCTTGTTGGTAACCCGTACTCTGGTCTTTAGATGTCCACGCTACCAGAAAAGAAACTCACACAGTCTTCCAACACCCCATCTGAGTTGAGCTTAGTGCACAGTGAGAGTACAAATTAATTCCCTATTCCAGAGTCGTACCTAGAATGAAGAGACCAGGTTAGACACTAAGAGTCATTCATTACACATTGTCATGCAGAACTCGAAGAATTAAGTAAAAGACCTGAAGCATCTAAAATCCTATTCCTCGGTGAAGTTCCTCTGAAAATTAGGTGGATTAAAGTCAAGTCGATACCACTCTCGATTTCTGCTCATAACTCGGTTCAGAACCCAAGGGCTTTTCACAAATGCAAATGCATGTAATGTTGGATGTGTTAAATGCAGACACAAATTTTTTTTATTTTTTTAGAGATTTTAATGTAAAGATTTTTATGCAAAAATGAATAAGAAGCCATTTTTCAAAAAAATTGGTTGGACACAGTCAGTGTTAGTTGGAAAACTTCCCTAGCAATGATTCCATCTGAGAGTCCAAAATACCCCGCTTAATTCGCGTGAATTTTCGTTTAAATTTAATGTTTCGTTGTAGGCGGGAATTCAGAATCAGTCAAGAAATAACCGCAATAATTTATTCAATTTTCAATCAACATAGTTTATGTTTATTTTACTTAGACAAGTCCCAAGGTCGAACTCAAGGAGGCAAAGGAACAACCTAGAATTTTTCTATCAAAGATTGTGCACGATTTTCGAGACGATATTTTTTGGTATTATTAATGCAATTTTCGATTGCAAATGTAAATGTGGCCAACATTAGGGACTAAAATGCAATTTTCAATCAAACGATGTCCAAATATTACGAAATTTGGCTGAGATGTCAATTATGATGAAATGAATGCACTATATTTTTTTGGAATTTTTGGATGCAAGATAAATATTTTGTGAATTTATGAATGCAAACAAAGTGAATTTTAATAATTAATTATAATAAATATTTACCCATTTATTTTCAAGGGATAAACTTATCAAAGATCTATCATAGGTGGTTAATCTCAGGAAAATCCTAAACTCAAAAATACGAGTTTTAATACCTATTAAAAATTAAAGATTGAAATATGCAAAATGATTTTTATAAGGCAAACATTGTATGCAAATGCTATTCTTTTTTGGCACTATGTTAAACACAATTAATTCTTTTAGTCGTGAATTATTGGCAATTTTTGGTGCAATGATTAATAAAATAAGAATTTATGAGCATAGATTGGGTAAAATATGCAATTTTCCATAGTTTAGAGAATTAGTTGAGAAACATCCTACAATTGTTAAATAATAAAATGATGCAATAAAGCAGTTCAAAATAAAGAGGGAACATAGGGGTCTCAGTGCATTACAATAATTAAATAATGCAGAAAATGTAAAGAGGGACTAATCTGGAATTACCTAAACCCTCAAGGGGTTTTCTGCAAAAACCCAAGCGGTCACGTGCCACCGTGACCCTTGGAGAGGTAGGGGTGCTTTTGGGATTTTGGGAGATCCATGGGGCTCAGCGCAAGAAGTCCCCTCCCGTCACGTGCCACGCACGCAGGGAGGGCGACCCGGCAGTTGCTTGGCGAGGCGTAGGCATCCTTCGGTGGGGCTCCAGTCGTCAAGGGCGGAGCGACGGGGAAGGTCAAAGGCGTTGGAGTAGACTCCTGGCTTTCAACTAGGAGGCGTCGACGGAGTGCAGAGGTGGAGGACTCCTGGACGGAGGGAGCCGGATATGAAGATGCCTCGATGGTTGTTGGAGATGGTGATGGGCGTCCGGTTGATGAAGGAGCTTAGATGTCGAGGCATTGGAGAAGATGAAGCTGTGGGCTCGATGGCATTACGTGCCGGAGCTTCTCGACGGCTCGAAGATGTCCGGAGCTGAGGCAGTCGCGTGGAGAAGCTCGATTGGAATTGGTGGATATGAAGGTGGCATCATTGATGATGGTAGGCGGTTATCCTCCTGAAGTCGTAGGCAGTTGGAGTGGAAGTGGTGGAGGTGGAGAAACGTTCGCTCGATAGCGACGGTGCCGGAGCAGAGCAATCACGGAGGCATTGCAAATGAGGTGGGTACCTTGGATCTCATCGCAGCTCGGAGGAGTATCGCGGCACTGTCACCGCCTGATGGAATACTCCTTCTCGCTGTGTGGGTCGACGGATGGTTGAAGTCGGGTGCAGCCACAGTGGTTAAATAGGCGAGGAGAAGGAGGGTCGACGATGGAAGGTTGATGAATTGGGGATTCGAGATCATGATGAGGGTCAAGGCGATTGATTTGGGGATCGGTGAAGGAGCGACGACCGCGAGATTCACATCGGTGGAGGGATGCGATGGCAAGATGAGGGGGATTCGATTGGATGAGGGGAGATACGATGGTCAGACGTCGCCGCAATTCGCGGAGGAGGGCGGTGTCGTGGAGCTCCCGATTGGGAAAGGATGCTGAGGAGAACAATGCACAGGGGTCGTACGATTGGTTGAGATCGGACGCCCCTGATGCGTCCACATGGCATCTTTTTTTATTACTTTTTTAATATTTTGTTATTATTTTTATTATTATTATATTTTTTAATTTATATTTTTTAAATGAAAATAAATATATAAAAGGGCCAAAAATGGTGACACATGGCGGCCTTAGGAGCTGCCACGTGTCACCACCAGAAAATCAAAATAAAAATACAAAGATAAATAGAAAAGAAATAGCAAACAACCTCGGATCGATAAATTTTCTTTACAAAAGTTGCTCACTCTCGATGAGATGTACAACTTTTATGAAGAGACAAAAACCAAAATCGATCATTTGCACAAAGTGATATTTTGGGGTATCCCACGTACGTAGAATACCGTGACATTTTGGATTTTCTATTTTTTGTTATTTTTAAACTAGATAAAAATCTGAAAAAATATGATAAAATCAAAGATAAATATTTTCACAGTAATCTATTTTTTTGGATTTTATTAATTAGGAAAAATAAGAAATAAAATAAAATATAAAACGATAACTTGTGTACAGATTGTTAGTGAAGACTCAGACTGTGTTAATTTCTTTGATTTCAATCTCATTTTGTATTTGGATTTTTACGATTTTAATAAAACTTTTGTAAAATAAGAGAAATGAAAAAGAAATAAAATAAAATGAGTTAATTATGTATATAAATAAATAGGTCAAAAATCACTAAAATACAAATGTACAAAAGAGGCCCAAAACCCAATTTTCACATATGAGCTCTAATTCACTTGAACTGGTCTTGTTTTGACGGTATTTGAATGTACATTAGTTCAAAAGTGAGTAGGATCAAATCAGACACTGGATGAGGAAGATATCGAGGTTTTAGTCCGAGAATCCTACAACTAGAGTTTGGCGTTTTGGTCCACTTATTTCAATTAGTGATTTTTTTTGTATTTTTCATTTATTATTGTTAAAGATATGTACACAATAGAGTGGTTTCAGGTCATTTAGAGTTAGAATGAATTAGTTAAAAAGCAGGAAAGTTAGCTTATTTTACAGGTCAATTGGGTTGAGATTTTTGGCTTCTTATTTTGTGCAATAATGAGTGATAAAATGTGATTCTTATCAATACATGCATGAATGCTAGTTATGTAGTATAAAAGAAGAAATGCCAATGAATTTTAAGGATTTGAGCTTAATTAATCATTTTTAGAGTGATGAATTAGAGATTCATCAATGATCAATACCTTGTATGAAATATGCTTTTGGAAAGTATATGATTGATACCAACTCCCAATGATCAAATGAGAAACCTAATGATAAAATCCTGGAGGAGGTAGTTTAAATAAGATCTAAAACTTTAGATTTATTCTAGGTAGTCTGTTATGCAGGATGTACTGGAATTGGGAATACTCGAGAGTGATGTAATCATAAATGATTGTATAGCCATGGCACTTCCATTCCTAGGGAGTGATGAAATAGATTTGGATTTTAGTGACTCCTATAGAATTGATCTAATCTTGGTCCAAATGTTGGACATTAATCTGAATACGATTTAGATGTAATTAGAAGATTAGATTTATGGCTTTGATTTAATCAAACATCTATGGGAGGTCCCTGAGATCTGAATTTGAGATATAAGCTCAATATCCAAGTCACTGTAAGTGGAACGTACAATCGCCTCGTCCTTATCTGCTCATTGTCCTTGAAAGAGTTCAAGAATAATTCCATTGATGAATAGTATATCTAAGCATTGAGAAATTGATAATTAAATATGGCTTAATTATTATGAATATTATATTTAAGCATTTAATTTTGGGCTAGTAAATATGATTCATAAACTTTAAATATTAATTCCATAATTACTCCAAATTTGATAATGGGATTATCAAGTAAATTAATTAACAGATAAAAAGGTAAAATAATTAACTAAATTTAGTTAAGCTAAGTTGTTTCTTATTTATTATTAATTAGTTAATATTAATTGGAGATAAAAAGGATATAATCCTTATTGAATTAGGACTTGATCTAAACCCTTGATTTAAAATCCAAGAGACTACAACACACATGTTGGACATGTGGTTAGTGTAAAAGGAGGGTGAGTCCCTCTCTTTTGTAACACAATTTTTTAGAGGGCAATGTCCTTAGAAATTCCGTGCCCCTTGAGATAGAGAAGAGTCTTGAGAGTAATCTCTCATAAGGCGTTTCTTTAATGCTCTGGTCGACGTTCAGGTTTGTGGGAAGCATTGCGATTCATCTACGAACCCACAAGAGAGACTTCTGCAGATCAGATTTGATTCGTGTGTAGGACATGCGAGCCCACGACGAGCCATTATGCAATAAATGTTATTGTAAATGTCATTCTCTAATATGAAATGTTGCATAATAGGCCCCTTAGTATAATTGGGGTTATGTACCATGGCCATTTTAATGATCATATAGTTGCTGATTCAATTGTTGAATCATAGAGGTTGGTGCTTGGATGAATATCTAAAGAGTTAAATTGAGGACTCATCAAGCACCGTCAAATGATTATTAAGAGATGATCTCCACCCTGAGAAGGACATGGCAATTATTTCTTTAAAGGTTGATATCTAACCGACCTCTTGATGTAGTTCCTTTGCATAGGAATAGAGATTCAGAGGTGTTAGATAAGTTAGGTAAAAGAGTTGCCTTAACGAGATCGAGATACCCAAAAACCTATGTCGTATGCTTTCACGATATAGGCACACATCCTCTAACTGGAGACAGATGTGTTACTATATGTCTGAGTATGTACATTTGGCAAACCAATAGGTTGATGACATAATCAAGGTCTATACATCGGCATGCCGGTATGCATACAAGGCATGATGATTAATACGATCTCTCAAAGGGATCATATAGGTTCATTTATTGAATCGGAAGACATGAGCTCACTCATGAGATAATGGGAAGAATCAAAATTCCGTGCACGGTCGTCTCGCTTTGGAAGCTTGACTGAATTTGTACGGTTTGATACATGCTTTTGGAAAGTATATGATCAACACCTAGGTATGGTATATGCTTTTGAAAAGTATATGATCGATACCGACTCCTTGATAGTCTAAAAGAGATCTAAAACTTTGGGTTTATTCTATGGGTCTTCCAGTATGCAGGATATATAGGTATTAGAAATACCTGAGGTTTATGTGATCATAAAAAATTGTATAACCATGATGCTTCCATTCCTAGTGAGTGATGAAACGGGTCTGGATTTTAGTGACTCCTATCAGTAGAGAAGTGATCTGATCTTTGTCCAAATGTTGGACATTGATCTGAATGTGATTCAGATGCAATGAGAAGATTAGATTTGTGTTCTTGGTTTAATCAAACATCTATGAGAGGTTCGCAAGATATGGATTTGAGATGTGATCTCAATATCCAAGTCACTATACGTGGAACAATTCAATCGCCCTGTCCTAATCTCCAAGTATCCGCGGAGAAAGCACATTATCGTTCAAAGAGTTCAAGGATAATTTCACTGTTGATATGTATCTGAGCATTGAGAAAAGGATAATTAATTGTGATTTAATTATCATGAATAATATGAATTTGATTAATATTATTTGGCCATATAAGGAGAGTTATCTTAGATGATTTAATGTGATTTAATTATCAAAGATATGAATAAAGTGAATGTGGTTCATATTATTTGGGTACATGAGAAAAGAGATCCAAGATGATTAAATATGATTTAATTATCAAGGATATGATTATTGTGGATATCACTATCCACAATAATCATGGATATTATAAATATGATTTATAATATTATGGAGAGATTTAATTGAAAATAGAATTGCAAATTATATGTTGTTGTGAATTGGATTCACAATAAACAATTAATTGTAAATCTAATTTACATATTATGTAGGATATATGAATATGATTCATATTTATCAAAGGCATGATTGATGTTTTCACAAATTTAATTTGGAATTATATTTTTAAGATAAATGCAATAATAATTATTGCATTTTATCCTATAGAATAAAACGAAGGCAAACCACCAACAAGGTGGTTGTCCACTTTGACCAAAGTCAAAGGGGGGATGGCCACCCTCTTTTTAGGGTGGTGGTTGCCTTCCTTACTAGCGATCTATTATAATTGAAATTAAAATGAATGAATTTGTATCTTTACAAAGGGATATAATTAATTTATTTTAATTATATTTGTTGTTGAAAATATGTAGCAATAAATCATAGTCATTGATTAATAACTTCTTAATCTAAACTGTTGGATTAAGAGGGCACATGGATTGGGATCCATATACATCCATCTAGTATAAAAGGAAGGGTAGCCCTTACCTTTTAGAGCACACACATAATTCTAAGAGGAATTAAACTCTCTCCATCTCTCTTTCTCTCTTTTTACACACCATGTCTCTCTCCATCTCTTATTGTGATCGCCCACCATGGAGACTTAGAGAGTCGACATCACCGCAACATCGTCGTTATGCTGCCAGATTGTTTGCTCATGGATCTTCGTCTCCTTCGGTGCGCCTCGCTCTTGGAGAAGACGTCGTATCTTGTGAGATGAGATCAGGAGATTCGCTGCTTGGATTATCAACATGGATTGCGAGGAGCACGCATCTCTTCAATGCGCCCGCAAGTGTCTCCTTTGACCGACCGGACTTGAGACAGGAGGTCTCTTCGTTTACAGTCTCGATCGCAATCAAGCTTCAAGAGGTAAACGTAATACTTATTTGTAGTTTGGTGAAATGGTCTGAGAAGTGTTCTTGGACCATGTGGTTTCATCGTTAAACAATTTTAAATTCCGCTGCCTCGAGCGACTAGTATGACTAGTCGCTCTCGATCGCATACGATACAATCCTCACGCTTCTGTGATGCACTTAAGGATGTTCCCATATCCGTCAATTGGTATTAGAGCCATAAGTCAGAGGTTTTGGATATGATCCATAAACCGAAGATGACTTGGGCATTTTTGGTTAGGTGAACTTTCATCACATTTTGTTCACGCAGCCTTGTTTGGTAGATTTTTTTCACCATGTTTAAAAGTGTTTAAATACAAAATTATCACTTAAAATGTTCCCCATTAAATTAGGAAACTGTAGGATTTGAGTTTGCACTTAAGAGTCTTCCCATATCCTTCTTCGGGACATTTCTTCATTCAGAAATTCACGCTTCAAGAGGTAACCCCGATCTATCTTTTTTATTCATTATGAATATCAAAGTTATTTTAGAAATTGTTTCCTTAGATTTCATGATTTCTGAATGCACAAATTGTTGGGCTACATTTTCTATTTCATACGATGAACTAACATTCTTTTTGGCAAAAAAGTTCACTAAATTTTCCACGTTTCCATGCATAGTAAATAATTTTTTATTTACTTTATTTACCAATGTCGTCAATGAGGTCAAGTTTCCAAGAGACCAATTGATGCAGAAAGGATAGGTGGTGCAAGCTACCAAATGTCTCAGGGATCGACCGGTCAGTTCATTATAATCAAAGATCTAACATATGTAAATTGTGGAGATTTCCCTACGACAAAAGGGACGGAACCCAAAAAGATTTGCACCGAGCATAGAAAGGAAAGTGAGGCTAGTTATATTGAACAACCGGTATATACATCAAGCTCGTGCTTCCATTATTGTGTTCAAGTGTAAGACATGTAAGATGAGTGAAGTTCACATGTTGAATGAACAAGGAAATCAATGCGTTGCGACCGGAAAATAGACCTCAGAAATAGAAGGTAGCGTGTAGAGGTTATCTATGAAATCGGGTACTCTCTGGAACTCTGTCATCCATAATGAGAGGTACTTCAAAGATGTGAGGCGAGCGATCCACCCCTCAATTCAAAAACCATAGACATCGAGAGATTGAAGGTGGGTGTTCTGGTCGGGGAGAAGAGTTCTAGGTTGGTGACATGCATGGCTTTTGCGGTTATCACATTCCAGTTTCTGCAGCAATCAGTGCCGACCCTTGAAGAGAGCACATCGGAATCTCCTATGCTGCGCTTAATATGGAGAAGCGTCTCTCTCTCTCTGGGCTTGCACTTGTTATGTAGCATAGTTACACCTATAGCTGGCATTGTTGCATACAGAAGAAAGGAGAAGGAAGTGGGTGGCAGCAAGGAACAAAGCCATGAGAGGCTAAAGGTCCTCGATGATCTACCTGTTTCCGCGGACAAACATAAATAACTTGCATAATTAACCAGAAACGAATTTGTTTGTTAATCAAAAGGTATGGTAAGGGACCCCCGAAGACTTCCAACCATTCAATTGCTTCTTGGATTCGCGTATATATCCTTCAAATAAGAATGGCCCCATATGTCACGTCACTGCTCTTCTAGAAATAATGATGTCCCGATTATTTTTTAAAAATATATTTTCAAAAGAACCGACAATAAAACCAATTGATGGAACTTGTCTCGGGCCCTCCCTTGTTCAAAGTACTTATCTTTCAACCTAATTAATGAAGAAGAGATGACGTTGGCCTACCTTGCAACGTGTTGAATATTTCCAACTGCATGCATAACACGATTGGGTCTAATATAATGGCTGCATTTTTTGGCGAGTTGTTTTTTTAGTAAATGTTAGTTTAACCAGGCATTTTTTGTTGAGCGTTTCATATTAACACGTTCTCTTTGTTTCTTATGGTGTTCAAGGCACACCACAACAAATTCTATGACAATTTTTTTAATAAGTAAATATGGGAGAGGGGGTATTTGATCCATGCTCTTCTAAGAGTATGCACACTGCTCTACCACGAGATAAATAAAGTAAGTTCAGTGTGGCATTGTATGAGTGTTGATAATTTTTAGGATATACCAAATAATGGTCAGGAAATAACATTCTGAAACCGTGACCGTCTACATTAGGCCCTCACCGCCAAATATTTTGCCAACAATATTATTTGCGAAAGTGCCCATCTTTGATGATGATTGAGTAACCGTCGCCAAAAGTTCTTTATCGATGTCATCACTGCAGTGGCAAATCAAGGAATCATTGGTGGTCATCCCACTTGCTGCTGTTATTCATCGAATCATCGTCGGTGGTTCACTCACCGCTGACATAAAGATCACTATCCATGATCGGTCGACTATGCCCAACAATTCATGAACCGTCCTTAATGTGTTTAGAAATTTAAAAAATAAAAATACCCAATAGTTCTCTAACCGTTGTTAATAAGCCTAGAAATTTGTTAAAAATAAAATTCAGACCTGTAATAATAGGTTCGAGTTTAATTTTCATTTTTAAAAATATTAACTAATTAAATTCAAATTAAATATATTACAAAAATTGCATTTAAAAAATAAGAAACAACTAGAATATCAAACCAATTGCGGCGTCAGGAGGAGGAGGATCACCCGTCCATAAGGTGATTCCCATCTCATCCGATTTGTCAACAATTGAGATAGCATTTCCTGAATTTTGTTCACCAACTCGGAATTTCTATCAATAGTGCCTTTGTAATCTACTATTACTTTATGCGCCTCTGCTAACTAGTTTTGTCAACGTTCATTTTCCTCAAACAATCTTTGTCTCAGCTTTGTCCCATACCTATTGGTAATGTTAGCCGATCCCCCACCACAAAATGTGTAAAATATTTCCTTCGAGGTCATCAATGGGTCAACTCGCTACTACCGTATGTCAGTTGCGTGAACATAAATAGTTGAGTCATCTCTTCCTATTTTAAGAAAACAATTAATAAATCTTTCGACTAAATATATAAAAAAATTGATAATAATGAAAACTTGCATGTACGTTTGCATAGATCTCGTGACACTAGACATGAGAATCATCGATCTCCACTTTTTTTTAAGAATTCGAAGGTTTGTACACAGCTCGGAATATGTCCGTGTTCCCGACTGTGTAAAAATCAAGTTAAAAATAACTATCCAATTCAATTTCATCTGATCAGCAATCCTCCTTCTATGTCCATGTGTCTGACTAGGTTGCTTCTTTTTTTGGCATTATTTTTAAATAAATTAGCCTATAAATTAATTGCATACGATAATATTAATTTATCAAATGTTAAATTTTTGAAAATTTAATATAATTGCCTAAAAAATAGATGATCAATATTTACACACTTTAATCCAATCCTTGGGAGCGATATAAGGAGGATTAGGATGTTATGCTTCCTTGAGAGATTGGGTCAAATCAAAGATCCCAAATGTATGATGAATAAGATTTAAACATTAATATGATAATATTAAAATTTAGACAATGACTCACCCATGTACAAATATTTCTCAAGTGTCTATCAATCTTTACCACAAATGAGACGATTCCCACACCAATTAGGGGAGCATCTCCCCAATCGAAATTTTATTACATTAAGGAGGAGAAACTAAAATCAAACTTTATGACTTATTGACTTGATTTATCTTGACGTACTCAAGATTGATTTGAAAAATCTCGTGCTCACCTAATTACAACTCATTAAACTTCTGCAAAGTTTTGTCATCATTAAAGGGGGAGAAAGTTAGTTCTTTGTTTCTTCCATTATTTTGAAGATGATACACACAAATATCACGGTCGTTCACTTGTTAATTATGATTGCAGGACTACAGATTGATCCATCATCAGTTGCTCTATGAAGTAAACTTCATTGACGAAGTTGAGAAGGCTTAGAACTTTCTTTGATTTATTTAAAATATTGTTTCATTATTTACAATGTATTTTTGGCAAAGTTGTAACCTCAGCTGCATCCTCAGAAATTTTTCAAATCTAGAATATCAAAGAATTCAACAATGATCGATTATCTTTGCTCACTAATTAATCAACCAGATCGACTGTTTAATCCAACGATCAATCACCTATGTTTGACCACTCTTTGTTCATGATCGATCATATTTTGAATATTGAATTTCTGACGATCATACAATGATCGATCAATCTTTTACCATGATCGATCATATTGAATTGATCAATCATATAACTTGCCTAATCGATCATATATCACAAATCTTCATTGGTTTGTTTACCTATTTTGTTTTCAACGACCATATTATTTGGATCCCAATATAAAGGACCCCATACTCTTGTTAAAACACACACACCACTAATCTTACTCTCATGAGAAAAGCAAAAGAAGCTCCCTGAGTGATTTCCTGATTATTATCTCTCCAATTCTTTGAGTTCTTTGATATTTTTGAGGAGAATATTTTCTAAAGGATAGCTTTGCAAGAAAGCTAGTCAAAAGTGTTTGATCGCATGCTCGTCTTCATGTTTTCCAGATAGCAGTCAGAATAATTTTGGCAGCCCTTCTCTATCCATGTGGTATTTATTTTGTGAATTATTATTGCGTAATCACAGGTGATATCTGTGTTGTAATTGTTATGATTATATTTGTGACTATAGGTGCAATTATATTCTATTAATTATACATGATATCTCTATTCTTATATTTGAGAATTAATTCTGATATCTATGAGAAAAGGTTATTGCTAAAGAAAGGTTATTGTAAATATATGCATTTCTGTCCCTAACCTCTTCAGCGAGAACTTGTGATGTTTCATTCTCGAGTTTGCTTGGAAGTACTTGGACTTGCAGACTCTGCATATACGAGTGGAAGTTATAGGAAAGTGAATTTTCGCCGGTCCTCCATGGTTGCTACAATGTGTGATCTATAGTATTGATATTGGTGTTTGATCCAAGGTTGTCAAGTTGTACACTTTGTAAATGGTTGAGATATTCGTGTAAACATCTCAAACTTTATAGTGAAGTAGTTGGTTGGCTCAGCTAAACGGAAAATTCTAAATCAGGTGACTCGGTCATGGTTTTCACTCAGGTGGGTTTCCATATAACAATAATGCGCATTGTGTTGATTGGTTTGATTGATTGAACTATGTGCTTGTTACTAATACCATGAAAAGATTTCAAATTGCTTCAAACTGGTATTCATCCCCATTCTAGTGATGTCACAATCCAAGTGCTCACAATTAGTATAAAAGCAAGGATCAATAGTATGAATTAAAATGTTAGAAGTACATATGGAAGCATCTAGAAATTCAAATTGAATGATATGAGAAAATCCTTAAGCGCATCAGGGAAGCGTGGTGATCGCATCATATGTGATCGGGAGTGACTAGTCGTACTAGTTGCTCGAGGCATCGAAATTTAAAAAATTATAAACGATGAAACCACACGATCTGAGAACACTTCTCGGATCATTTCATCTAAACCACATGCAGGTATTAAGGTTACCTCTTGAAGTGTGCTTGCAATCGAGTATCTAAACGAAGAGACCTCCTGTCTCAAGTCCGATCTGACGGAGGAGACGTATGTGAGTGCATTGATGAAACACATGCTCCTAGAAATCCATGTTGATGATCCAAGCGGTAAATCTTCTGATCTCATCTCATGAGATCCGATGTCTTGTTCAAGAGCGAAGCACACCGAAGAAGACGGAAATCGACTAGCGGTTGAAGTAGCGGTACAACGGTGTGGCGTTGATGGTGACTCTCTCTAAGGCATCAAGGTAGACAACCACCATAATAGAGAGAGAGAGAGTTGGCATATAGAGAGAGATATGGAGAGTGTTTAATTCCTCTTAGAATTATTGTGTGGTCTCAAAGGCAAGGGCTACCCTTTCTTTTATACTAGTTGGATGCACATGGATCTCAATTTATGTGCTCTCTTAATCTATGGTGTAGATTATAATTTTACTAATCAATGTCCATGATTTGTTGCTTCAAAAAAAACAACAATTAGTTTAAAACAAATTAATTATATTCTTTTCAAGATTTAATTCATTCATTTAAATTTAATCATTATACATAGATAATGTAGAAGACTTAGTCTCTTTTTAAGTATAGAGTGAACGTCCCCCCTTGAACAAGTCAAGGTGGACGACCACCAAAAAGTAGATAAAGTCTTCTTTTTTATCCATATATATATTAATAAATATGCAATAACAATCATTGCACTTATCTTCACAAAAAAATAATTCCAAATTAAATTTGTGAAAAATTCAATCATGCCATTGATAAATATGAATCATATTCATATAACCAACATAATATGTAAATTAAATTTACAACTAATTGTTCATTATGAATCTAACAACAACATATAATTTGTAATTCTATCTACAATTAAATCTCTCCAACATATTATAAATCATATTTATAACATCCATGATTATTTGGATAGTGATATCCACATTAATCATATCCTTGATAAATAAATCATATTTAATTATCCTGAATCTCTACTCTTGTGTGTCCAAATAACATGAATCATATTCACATTACTCACATCTTTGATAATTAGATCCCATTTAATCATCTTAGATAACTCTCCTATTATGAATCAAATTCATATATTCATGATAACTAAATCACATTTAATATCAATATCTCAATGCTCAGTTACATAATTCAATCGTGGAATTATTCTTGAACTCTTTCAAGAACAATTTGCTTTCTCCGCGGATACTTTGAGATAAGGACAGGGCGATTGTAGGCTCCACATACAGTGACTTGTATATTGAGATCATATCTCAAATTCAGATCTCGGGGACCTCCCACAGATGTTTGATTATATCAAAGTCGTAAATCTAATCTTCTTGTTATATCTGAATCACATTCAAATCACTGTCCAACATTTGGACCAAGATTAGATTACTTCTCTAGTGAGAGGAGTCACTAAAATCAAGACTTGTTTTATCACTCCCTCGAAATGGAAGCGTCATGGTTATACAATCGTTTATGATCACATCACCCTCACGTATTCCTAATACATGTGCATCATGCATACTGGAAGACCTAGAATAAACATGTAGATCTTATTTAGATTGTCTTCTTCCGGGTTTTATCATTAAGTTTCTCATTTGATCATTGGCAGTTGGTATCGATCATATACATTCCAAAATCGTATATCATCTCTAGATATTGATCATATACTTTTCAAAAGCATATCAAACCTATAAATTATTCCAAGCTTCCAAAACGAGATGACAATGCATGGAATTTGATTACCAATATCTCATGAGTGAGCTCATGTCTTCGGTTCACCAATTAACCTGTATGATCCCTTTGAGAGATCGTATTACTCATATGCCCTTGTATGCACACCAGTGTGTCAGTGTATAGACCTTTATCAGGCCATCAACCTGATAGTTTGCCATAAGTATGTACTCAAACATATAGTAACACATTTGTCTCCGGTCAGAGGAAGTGTGTCTATATCATGACAGCATACGACATAGGTCTTGGTTATCTCAATCATGTTAAGTCAACTCTTTGACCTAACTTATCTAACACATCTGAATATCTATTCCTATAACGATAACCTGTATCACGAGGTCAGTTAGATATCAATCCATTAGAGAAAGGATTGCCATCTCCTACTCACGTTGGAGATCATCTCTTAATAATAATTCGATAGTGCTTGATGAGTCCTTAATTTAACTCTTAGATATTCATCCAAGCACCAGCCTCTATGATTCAACAATAGAATCAACAACTGTATGATCATCAAGATGGTCATGGTGCATAATCCAAATTATACTAAGGGACCCATTATGAAAATTAATTACTCTTCATTTAAGATCTAGGAATGATATTTGCAATAACATCTATTGCATAATGGCTCATCGTGGGCTCGCATGTCCAATAATCTCCCACTAGCCCAAAGAGCCATTAATGGACTAATCTTTAAACCCACACTCATGTGTGTTGAGCGCGAAATTTGCTAGGATTGAAAAGTTAATGGTGAATAGGTCGTTGATTTTATCCCCAAAACACGCGTCAACAAAAAAAATACTTTTTTTTTAATTTTTTGCTACTTATTAACCTGTATAGCGGACAGGGTTGAACTCAGGGAGGCTACAATTCCCGAGGGTTATTCAATTAATCAGAAACTAATTAAAAGAAAACAGGAATCTCAAAGGACAACTACCCTTGGTTTTGTGATTTTTTTGAATCTTTTTAGTTTTTTTTATTTCTTTTTTTTGTATTTTCTGATTTCCAAATTTTTAGTGATTTTGATTTTGCAATTTTTTAATTTTAAAAATAACGAATAATGTGATTAAACTCAAGAAATATGCACACCAACTCTTTTTGCAATTTTTCAATTAGTCAAAAATGCTCATAAAAATCCAAAGAAAATATTTTTGGGTTTTAAAAGTTTTGAAATGTTTATGAGAATTTTTGTGGAATTTTCAGATATTTTTTGTATTTTTCTAAAAATTAAACAGTGAGAAAATAAGAAAATGTGCACAGCCTAGAGTAATTTACAACTTAAAAATATTTAAATGCGAAAAACTCCTGGCAATTAATTTTAAGACAAACTAGAAACAAATATCTATAAACAGGAACTGAAATCACAATTTTTGAATTTTTGTAGAATTTTTTATGATTTTTATAAGATTTTTGATGTTTTTCAATTTTTTATGTTTTATAATTAGTTAATACATGAAAATTGGTCAAAAATTAAAAAACAATGAAGTACAACTACTAATTTTTTTGGAATTTTTAGAACTATTTTCGAATTTTTATGAATTTTGGAATTTTAAACAAGGAAAAATGACATGTTTTTGATTTTTTGAAAAATAATAAATGAGGGAGAAAAGCAATGAAAATTTTATGCTAAGAAGATAATCACATCAAGAGCATAGCATAATTTTCTCAAAATGTATGGATCATGAATAGCATATATTTCATTCAAAAGACCAAGCAAACTATAATTATACAGTTCAGGGACTAAAACGTAAATACTGTGAAAGTTTTGGACTGAACTGTAAATATTCAAAGTTTTTGCCTCAAATAGATAATAACAATAATCAGAGAGAAAAAATATGCAATTTTACCACTGAATCATGTGCTCGACATGTGACTGAGGCTGACAGGGGCTTCTTGGCGAATTTGAAAACTTTGGAGGACGTAGCTGTAATTTCTGTCAAAGGTTCTTGAACTGGCGGGGACGCTTTTGGAATTTCGGAAACGTCAGGGCTGATCTCGAAATTTGTCCAAATACAAAATTTTTTAATCAAGAGTCACAAGCCCTAGATCATTCTCTTCGTTCTTCAATGGGGAAGCAACAGGGGCCGCCGCCGCCTTCTTTGGCGGGACGAGAGAGCGGTCACGGCGGGCTGAGGCGGCGCGCTGCGTGTCTGAAGGTTGCACTGGAGGTCGCGGGCGGCGTGGGCCGCACGGTGGATGGCTGCTCGCACGGTCTTCAAAAGCGGAGGGCGGCGTCGCGGGATGGCATCAAGGTCAGGGGCGCAGCTCGGCTGGGGGCTCGCGGGTGCGGCCGCTGGACGTGGTGGCTGGAACGAAGGGGACCACGAGGCGGCGCTGGGCTCGTCGGGGTCGCGCATTCTACGCGTCTTGCGGCGAGGAGAGGGAGCACCGCGCGCGGCCCTAGCACGGCTGGATGGAGTGGGCGGCACGGTGTTGCCGACAGGGGAAGCAGAGACGGCGGAGGCGGTGCGGGCGTCGCAGTGCTGAAGCTGCAGGAGCGGCGGCGGGGGTGGACTGGCGCGCGGGCGGTTGATGCGCCGGTGGCTACTGAGGAAGAAGGTGCGGGCGACAGGGGTGACGGCCCACTGCCTGCTGTAATTTTTTTGTTTTTTTTGTTTTTAATTTTTTTTTTGTAATTTTATTCTGTATATAAACAGTGAAGGAAAACGGAAATATTTTTTTATTTTTATTTTTTTTGTAAATCAGAAATGTGAAGAAAAGAAAGGATAAAGCAATGTTTTTATTTTTTTATTTTTTTTACTTTTTTTTCGTTTTTATATTGTTTCCCTGCAAAACAAACGTTAGATAAGAAGGAATTTTTTTATTTATCTACAAAATCGGAATGTGGATGGGGATTCAGCGAAAGTGGAGGATTAGAATCCGATCTCCGGCCACCGTGCGTGGTCGGAGTTGATAGATCGTGGAAGATAGAATTCGAAGGCGTATAGATCGAGAAATTGAGATGAAAAATCGAGTCGGTGGTGGAATAAATCACGGTGGATTTTTTAAGATCTAGAAGAACAAAATGACGATAAAAAAAACGACAAAATAATAAGCGATTAAACTAAGATAAAAGTGCGAAGAAAAATGCGGATCTCACCTTAGGAGCGGAAAATGGACCGTGATCGCCTCGACAAGGCCGACTCGCTGTCACCGGACGGCTTGGAGGCTAGGCAACTTCCTCGACGAAATTTCTCTCGGAGATCGGGCTCCTCTCTCTAAAGATTGATCAAGTTGGAATGAGGGAGAAGGAGTCATATAAATAGAAGAGAGATGAAATTTGAATTTTTGAAGAGATAATGGAGATGAAAATTAAAATGAATTTTTGAATTTTTTTGGTGGAAGGGAGATGAAATTTGATAAAGAAGATAAAAGAGAATTATAACTAATTACAAAATTATCTAATTTTTTTGAATTTTCATCACTTATTTAATTTGAATTAAAAAAAATGTTATTTTTTTATTTTTTTATGAAGGTTAATTAAAAATAGCAACTATATACATATAATACATACATATGTGACACTATATACAAGGATAAATGACGAAATTAGCCCCCTTTTTATTTTTAAAATTTTTTTTATTTTTATTTTTATTTTAAAAAAATCAGTGGGATTAGTTTGCAAATAAATACAAATACAATATGCACAAAATACATGGGAAAATTGCACAAACCATCCTAGAAATCTGACTTTTCAACCGTAACTCCAAAAATTATGAAAATACAACCATTTAAAAGATAATTTAATTTCGAGTTCAATGGAAGTGAGATTGATTCAATTTGAGCTCATATGGAGCCGGAATTGGTCTTTTAATTAGTGTTTAGTGGCTTTTTCCAAGTATGGCTACTTTTATTCTTTACAAGATTTAATTGTGCAATCAATTTTAGTAATTAGAACACATTTTTATTTACAACTTTGATTTTGAATGTTATTTGATTTGAAGTCAACTAAGGTACAAATAAATTAGTGTTAGTGATGTACATATATACAAAATAAGGGAGAACACACAGTTTTTTTGGATTTTCTGGTTAAGGACCCTATCTCCCCCTACTTTATTCCTGGTCGATCAGGTCAAGTCTTGACCTTCTCTCGGGGTTCGGGTCAGCCTGTATACAGTCTTCCTTTTTTTATTTTATTTTCTTTATTTTTCCTTTCTTTCTTTATTTATTTATTTTAGGTTAAAATTAGTAAGAAATGTACAATATTTATACACAAATGCAAGTTAGTAAGAATATGGAGTTAGCGTTATATGCAGGTACTTTATAAGGGATTTTAAGCTAAAATAAATGAATAAAGATGACGAATCACAGATTCATCATCCCCCTATGCTTTACCTTTGCTAGTCCCTTAGCAAACACTTATTTGGAAGAATAAGTGAAGAAAAAGAAAAAGAAAAAGAACGGGAAAATAAAGAAAGTAGGACAACATTGAGTATTAAACTTATCTTCATAAAATTGTAGTTTGGAGCACTGTCGGACCTTTGGATTATTTGTGTGTCGGAACTTCTGTGAGACTTAAAATTTTAAAATCAACAGCCTTCAAGTTCTACACATCATTGTCACAGTTTCGGCTCAGAAGTCATCTTAGATCAATCCTCTTCCTAAAGCACACCCTATGAACATTGAACAATCGACTCATGTGTGTGAAAGGTTTTAGCTCTTCCCATCCAGAATGTAGGACTACCATGCAAATCTCCTCTCCAGTAACTCGTCCTCGGGGAGTTAGGTATTTCCTTCTAAGGTCTGTCGCGCTGTGTTCACAATCGAATAGGGGGAGAAGTTAGAAGAAGGAGAAAAGAACTGGAGGGTGGCCAGTGTAGTCACCTCTCCTTGTGAAGCTGGTCAGTGTAGCCGAGTCTCCACCAAGATCTGCAGTTTTCTTGAAGCTTGGACCTTTTTAGTCAGATATTTATTTGGTAGTGGCTTCTTTGTATTTGTATTTTTTGGTGGTTCTGCTTGGATCTTGTTTGCCCCTACGGATATAGAATCTTTTGTTTCCGTACATTTTTTGGGGTCTTAGAAAAAATTGTGCCCAGCCGTCCATCCCTTTTCCGAAGCTTTATTTCAACCCCTACTCCGGTCTTTAGATTTCCACGCTACCAGAAAAGAAACTCACACAGTCTTCCAACATCCCGTCTGAGTTGAGCTAAGTGCATAGTGTGAGAGTAACAAATTGATTCCATATTCCAGAGATATGCCCAGAATGAAGAGACCAGGTTAGACACTAAGAGTCAAACACTGCACATTGTCATGTGGAACTTAAAGAATTAAGTCAAAGACCTGAAGCTTCTAAAATCCTATTTCTCGGTGAAGTTCCTCTGAGAATTAGGTGGATTAAGGTGCAACTAAGCTCCATTCTTCAATTTTATTCCAGACATAGTTTAAATGCCAATACTATCCTGAAAAATGCACATGCAAATGCAACATATGAAAAATGCAAGGGTTTTTTTTTGAAAAAGGAATGATGCACATGTGAAAAGAACACACTTTTTTTAAAACAATTTTCTAGTTTTGAACTTTTTATGGCTTTTTTTAAGGAAAATGCAAATGTGAAAGAAAGTTTTTTTTTTGAAATTTGCAAATTTTTATAGATTTTTGGTTTTGTATTTTTTTTGTATTTTTTTGTTTCTTTTGAAAAGGGTTAGTAAAATATACAAGTATATACAATGTTTTTTTGTGTTTTGATATTTTTTTGTGTTTTTTGTTTTGTGTGTTTTTTTTTGTTTTTGATTTTTTTACGCACAAGGATTTTACAAACTATACACATAACCCCCTAAATAAATGAATTTAAAAGTACGAGTTATGTCTAAAGTATATATACAATATATACGACACCCCCCTATACTTAGCTCGAACTATGTCCTCACAGTGATCAGAGAGCAAAAAAAAAGAAGACATAACTCGTGCTAAGTATAGAAAAGTGAAAAGAAAAGATACAAAGAAGAGAAGATGGTGATCCCCCCTATACTTAGGATCAAGTAATCCTAAGTATAGTAGAGTGTACAAAAGGAGACAACCGATGACGAGAATGTACAGACTCAAAAATAAAAATACACGATATGAACAACATCACCCCCTATACTTAGGGTAGAGTATCCCTAAGTATAGGCAACAACAAGAGTGATGAACATGACGAAAATGAACAACACAAATCATTCACCTCCCCTATACTAAGGATAAAGCACATCCTAAGTATAGCATATATACACACACGGAAAAGAGGTGAATGATAAAACGGGAGAAGACGGAGTAAAACGAAAGGATATACAAGAGGAGTGGATATACAAAGGTCAAGAAGGTCGAAAACGAACCTTCTTGCGGGACCGCTGAGGTATGGATTTAACAAGGTGTAGGTCGATATTGGGATCATCATTAGATATAAACTGAGTAGAATCAACCAAGAATGTATCCTCAGCGGTTTCAGATTGTGCAGGCCTAAACTGATTATTGGAAGTAGTGTGGTCATGTTTGGCCTGGGAAGTCTCGCAAACATCAAAGTAAAATGGCTCGAAATCATTATCCGAAAAAGTAGGATCAATATTAGATAGGCGAGCCTCTACTGGATCATCATCTCTATCAAAAGGCCCAAATTCTTTTATAAAAGCAATCAAATCAAATTGGGCATGATCGGTCTCATCTGAATCATGGTGAATATGAATGGACTCATCAGTGGAAGTATTCGAATCATGTCCGTCATGTCTAGTCTCAGAGTCTGCCTTCCGCTTTAGGGTGTCTATCATGTAAATCCCACGGATGACATCAATACATCGCCACGTACCAGAAGAGGGAACTCCAAGGTCTATGCTTTCCGAGTCTTCCTCCTTCAAGAGGAATTCTTGGTTTTCATTATCATCCAACATATAACAAGAATCTCTGATATTATCATCAAGGTTACATTCCTTGGGGTTGGCTAACACATACGAGCTCTCATGGGATGCAAGTATCTGATCGGTAGTGCGTGTAGTGATCAACACATCGCTCCCGACATCAGAACGGAAGCGAATCTCTCCGGAGCCATAATCAATAACGGCTCCTGCAGAGGCGAGGAAAGGCCGTCCCAGGATGATTGGAGGGTGCTCTACAGGGGCGGAGGTCTCCATGGGCATTACAACAAAATCCGAAGTAAAATTCAGGCCATGAATAGAAATGACAGCATTTTCTATATTACCCTTCGGCCTCTTGATAGATCCATCAGCAAATTGAACTATCATCCTGGTTTTCTTAAGAGGCCCAAAATGAAGAGACTGTACCATAGAGAAGGGTATTACATTGATTGACGAACCGCCGTCAAGGAGAGCGTTATCACAAGAATAGTCAGATATGGAGCAACTCACAAGAGGTGTGGTCGTGTTCCCTTTCTTAAAATATGGACGGTGAGAGATGGCGTAGGAAGTGGCCATGGTCAAGATGTGACGCTCAGATCTTCTCCTTCGCTTTCTCTTTTTGTGTTGAGGAGTAGATAAATCTGTCATGGTCTGTTGAAGTGGGGCTTTAATGATTTCATGAAGGGTGGCCACCACTTCAGGTTTAGTCAACATTTTTTTGAATTTTTGAACCTCATCCATACAAAGGAGGAGGTCGGAATCAGCATTTACACGAGGATTTCCAAGAGCAGTCTGTATAATGGAATCCTCGGGGTCAAGATTGGGACATGTGGTGGATGATTGTGTGGGCAATTGGTTGGGCATTTGGATCCTCTCCTCACAAATTGAATCAATAATGTGTCTCCCAGAATCTTTTTGGATTTTTAAAATTTTCTCATTTTTTTGTAATTTAGGTGATTGCAAGCTCTCATGATTATCCTCAAATGAATCCATATCCTCAAAAAGTGGAGCAGCGTTCTGGCTCGTATTTATGTTAAAGAGATTGTTAATCCTCGAATTCATATGCTCCACCATCTGGTTCAGTGTCTCAAGTGTGGAAATCATGAAAGGTGACTCCAAAATCTCAGGACTGGGTGGGCTGAATGAGGGTGGGTGAAAATCAAAGTCCTCTGCTTCCTGAAATAATGGGTTAGGCGGATATGCACAAAAATCAGGAGGAAAGTCCTCCTGGAAAAAGGAAGGTGGATCGTTTGGAGAGTACGAAGTATCCTCGAATATCGGATTAAAATAACTCCAGTCGGCCATCTTCGAAACAAAAAGCGGGATCGGGAGAGCACGAGTGGTCAAGTCAAAAGATATGGAGAAGAAGGCACAAATGCACAGAAGGATCTAGCTAGCACACAAACAATCAAACGCAATACAAACCCTCAGTTCACCAACTCAACTTAATGTGAAGACCGTGAAGGTTCGGTCTCTTAATCTTGTCTGTTTTAGAGTTAGGTGATAATCACAAAGTTGTACAAACACTTAGGCTTAATTATGGGATTTGGGCACTAACCTTAGTGTGCACGCGAGCACGTTAAAACGAATACAATGAGGGGGTTACTCTCCCCAAAACAATGATTTTCCTGGTGTTTTTTTTAGGGTTGAGTTTTCTTTAGCAGTCCCAATTTTAGGAAATTATCACTTGGTTAAAATGTTTTCAAAGAATCGCCTACTGAGTGTCCAATTTCCTTTTTAACTTATGTGCGTGAAA
The DNA here is from genome assembly GCA_037367405.1 of Ottelia alismoides. Classification (NCBI taxonomy): domain Eukaryota; kingdom Viridiplantae; phylum Streptophyta; class Magnoliopsida; order Alismatales; family Hydrocharitaceae; genus Ottelia; species Ottelia alismoides. The sequence continues at coordinate 151,890 of JAZKJV010010520.1, read as the reverse complement.
ACAAGAAAGGAGATCGGAAATGCCAATGCGCGATTAAAAACAATGATGCATGCAGGAGTTAGAGATGCGTACCGTGTCGCCAGCACTTTACATGCAAGTGATCTGCGCAGAATTTAAATACAGAAAATAAACTAACCTATATGATGCAAGTGAACCGTCCTGGATGATAGATTCTATTAACGGGCAAGAACAAGTTAATTTGACTAAGTCCAAATTACGCTCTACTCTATAGGCACAGAAATGTCTTGTTTATGGTGTTTGGACCTAATTAAACACCTGGATCAAGCAAATTAATTAAAGAAATCAAGAGGTAGCTCACGAAATCCGCGGGAAACAAAGAAAAATAAAGGCGATGAAAACAAAACCGATGAGGTCCCCCAAGTGCACCGGCACTTGGTGAAACAGACCCCGCAACAAATGACTGTCCTTTTACAAATTTCAAATGGAAAAGAAAAATCTCTCTCTCTCTCTTTCTCTCTCTCTCTCTTTCGTCTCTTTTACTCTTCTTTTCTTTTTCTCATGCTATCCTGCGACTTGGTGAAGAATCAATCTGCCTCCACGTCGCTTGGGTGCTTCGGCTCTCCTAGGATCGCCTCCTTTGCTCCGCGGGCCCTCGCAAGAAAAAGAAGAGAGAATGTGTAAGAAACACAATTTTCAAATATGAGAAAATGATGAAATGAATGCAATATATATGAACAATGGTGGCAAATTTTAAACAGGTATTTACAACCAAGAATAGCAGGTCAAAAGAGAAACCTAACTACCCTCGCCGTGCCTCCCCGGCAACGGCGCCATTTTATTGATCGAGATTTTCTAGGGACTTTTGATTTTTTTTATCTTCCGGCAACGGCAAAATTTTGTTGAGCAAGGAATTTATTGCCGGGGGTTGGAAAATTAATTGGTAAAAATAATATGTGTTGTGTCGTTGCTTTTATCCCCAAAACACACGTCAACAAAAAAAATATTTTTTTTTAAATTTTTGCTACTTATTAACCTGTATAGCGGAGAGGGTCGAACTCAGGGAGGCTACAATTCCCGAGGGTTATTCAATTAATCAGAAACTAATTAAAAGAAAACAGGAATCTCAAAGGACAACTACCCTTGGTTTTTGTGATTTTTTGAATCTTTTTATTTTTTTTTATTTCTATTTTTTTGTATTTTCTGATTTCCAAATTTTTAGTGATTTTGATTTTGCAATTTTTTTAATTTTAAAAAATAATGAACAATGTGATTAAACTCAAGAAATATGCACACCAACTCTTTTTGCAATTTTTCAATTAGTCAAAAATGCTCAGAAAAATCCAAAGAAAATATTTTTGGGTTTTAAAAGTTTTGAAATGTTTATGAGAATTTTTGAGGAATTTTCAGATGTTTTTTGTATTTTTCTAAAAATCAAACAGTGAGAAAATAAGAAAATGTGCACAACTTGGAGTAATTTGCAACTTAAAAATATTTTATGTGCCCAAAACTCCTGGCAATTATTTTTAAGACAAACTAGAAACAAATATCTACAAACAGGAACTGAAATCACAATTTTTGAATTTTTGTAGATTTTTTTATGATTTTTATAAGATTTTTGATGTTTTTCTATTTTTTGTGTTTTATAATTAGTTAATACGTGAAAATTGGTCAAAAATTAAAAAACAATGAAGTACAACTACTCTAATTTTTTTGGAATTTTTAGAACTATTTTCGAATTTTTATGAATTTTGGAATTCTAAACAAGGAATAATGACATGTTTTTTATTTTTTTTAAAAATAATAAATGAGGGAGAAAAGCAATGAAAATTTTATGCTAAGCATAGCATAATTTTCTCAAAATTTATGGATCATGAATAGCATATATTTCATTCAAAAGACCAAGCAAACTATAATTATGCAGTTTAGGGACTAAAACATAAATTCTGTGAAAGTTTTGGACTGAACTATAAATATTCAAAGTTTTTGCCTCAAATAGAAAATAACAATAATCAGAGAGAAAAAATATGCAATTTTACCACTGAATCATGTGCTCGACATGTGACTGAGGCTGACAGGGGCTTCTTGGCGAATTTGAAAACTTTGGAGGACGTAGCTGTAATTTCTGTCAAAGGTTCTTGAACTGGCGGGGACGCTTTTGGAATTTCAGAAACGTCAGGGCTGATCTCGAAATTTATCCAAATAATAAATTTTTTAATCAAGAGTCACAAGTCCTAGATCATTCTCTTCGTTCTTCAATGGGGAAGCAACAGGGGCCGCCGCCGCCTTCTTTGGCGGGACGAGAGAGCGGTCACGGCGGGCTGAGGCGGCGCGCTGCGTGTCTGAAGGCTGCATTGGAGGTCGCGGGCGGCGTGGGCCGCATGGTGGATGGCTGCTCGCACGGTCTTCAAAAGCGGAGGGCGGCGTCGTGGGATGGCGTCAAGGTCAGGGGCGCAGCTCGGCTGGGGGCTCGCGGGTGCGGCCGCTGGACGCGGTGGCTGGAACGAGGGGGACCATGAGGCGGCGCTGGGCTCGTCGGGGTCGCGCGTTCTGCGCGTCTTGAGGCGAGGAGAGGGAGCGCCGCGCGCTTCCCTAGCACGGCTGGATGGAGCGGGCGGCACGGCGTTGCCGACAGGGGAAGCAGAGACGGCGGAGGTGGTGCGGGCGTCGCGGTGTTGAAGCTGCAGGAGCGGCGGCGGGGGTGGATCGGCGCGCAGGCGGTTGATGCGTCGGTGGCTGCTGAGGAAGAAGGTGCGGGCGGCGGGGGTGACGGCCCGCTGCCTGCTGTAATTTTTTTTGTTTTTTTTGTAATTTTATTCTGTATATAAACAGTGAAGGAAAACGGAAATATTTTTTTATTTTTATTTTTTTTGTAAATCAGAAATGTGAAGAAAAGAAAGGATAAAGCAATGTTTTTATTTTTTTTTACTTTTTTTTGTTTTTATAATGTTTCCCAGCAAAACAAACGTTAGATAAGAAGGAATTTTTTTATTTATCTACAAAATCGGAATGTGGATTGGGATTCGGCAAAAGTGGAGGATTAGAATCCGATCTCCAGCCACCGTGCGTGGTCGGAGTTGATAGATCGTGGAAGATAGAATTCGAAGGCGTAGAGATCGAGAAATTGAGATGAAAAATTGAGTCGGTGGTGGAATAAATCGCGGTGGATTTTTTAAGATCTAGAAGAACAAAATGACGATAAAAAAATACGACAAAATAAAAAGCGATTAAACTAAGATAAAAGTGCGAAGAAAAATGCGGATCTCACCTTAGGAGCGGAAAATGGACCGTGATGGCCTCGACAAGGCCGACTCGCTATCACCGGACGGCTTGGAGGCTAGGCAACTTCCTCGACGAAATTTCTCTCGGAGATCGGGCTCCTCTCTCTAAAGATTGATCAAGTTGGAATGAGGGAGAAGGAGCCATATAAATAGAAGAGAGATGAAATTTGAATTTTTGAAGAGATAATGGAGATGAAAATTAAAATGAATTTTTGAATTTTTTTGGTGGAAAGGAGATGAAATTCGAAAAAGAAGATAAAAGAGAATTAAAACTAATTACAAAATTATCTAATTTTTTTTGAATTTTCGTCACTTATTTAATTTGAATTAAAAAATTTTATTTTTTTATTTTTTTATGAAGGTTAATTAAAAATAGCAACTATATACATATAATACATACACATGTGACACTATATACAAGGATAAATGACGAAATTAGCCCCCTTTTTTATTTTTAAATTTTTTTTATTTTTATTTTTATTTTAAAAAATCAGTGGGATTAGTTTACAAATAAATAAAAATACAATATGCACAAAATACATGGGAAAATTGCACAAACCACCCTAGAAAACCGACTTTTCAACCGTAACTCCAAAAATTATGAAAATACGACCATTTTAAAGATAATTTAATTTCGAGTTCAATGGAAGTGAGATTGATTCAATTTGAGCTCATATGGAGCCGGAATTGATCCTTTAATTAGTGCTTAGTGGTTTTTTTCCAAGTATGGCTACTTTTATTCTGTACAAGATTTAATTGTGCAATCAATTTTAGTAATTAGAACACATTTTTATTTACAACTTTGATTTTGAATGTTATTTGATTTGAAGTCAATTAAAGTACAGATAAATTAGTGTTAGTGATGTACATATATACAAAATAAGGGAGAACACACAATTTTTTTGGATTTTCTGGTTAAGGACCCTATCTCCCCCTACCTTATTCCTGGTCGATCAGGTCAAGTCTTGACCTTCTCTCGGGGTTCGGGTCAGCCTGTATACAGTCTTCCTTTTTTTATTTTCTTTTCTTTATTTTTCCTTTCTTTCTTTCTTTATTTATTTTAGGTTAAAATTAGTAAGAAATGTACAATATTTATACACAAATGCAAGTTAGTAAGAATATGGAGTTAGCGTTATATGCAGGTGTTTTATAAGGGATTTTAAGATAAAATAAATGAATAAAGATGACGAATCGCAGATTCATCAATGTGTTAATCGTAATCTATTATGAAAAATAGCTAGGTAAGATGACTAGTCACTCTGTTCTCAAGAGACTACACCAAGTCCTTTTACAGTACTTGTGTATCCCCTAGTAACAGTGCTCGCATCCAATGTGAATGTTGCATCTTATGCAACCAATACTCAATTTTGAAGTAGTTAAAGTGTCATTGACACTACAACTCAATAATCAGTATAACTAGTATATAATTTCTATTATCCTTATTAGAATGCATGTATTCCCTGGAGATCTCTATCTCCTAAGGTATCTGCAGTTAAGACCTTTTAGATCACTATCTATAAAATCTTAAGTTCTTGAATATAAGACTTAAATATCACTATCTTTAAAGTCTTTTCCTCTTTGAAGATATTGTTATTACTGCAATCAATTATTTTATCTCCATAGTAAGACTAGTAACAGTTTACTACTCTCACTACATGGTTGACATCTGACTTTTTTACACATCTAGCATACACCTAGCTTCTCATAACTGATGCACAAGGGTAAGCAGTCTTAGCATTCACTTCCTCAACTCTTTGAGGTGTTATCCCTTCATATAGGTCAGTACCATATCTTAAGGGAAGGATGCCTTCCTTAGGGTTTTCCAAGAATGGAACATGTCCAAGGTGTACCACTTAATGTGGCAGTCCCAATACCTTCTTCTCTTTGTTTCTGAACATCTTCGGAACTAAGATCTAAGAGGTATCCTTGAGATCTCATCTCAAGGTATGGAACAATCAGATTATAAAACACTTATTATCATCCTTATATTATTTTAATTGATTAGGGTATTATCTACATTTAGCACGATGCACAATAGCACTCCCACTAAGCTTTACATGGTTCACCAAGATTATATCTGAAATCATAACCTTTATAATTTCATCAAATTTGATGTTCCAACTATGAGAAGCTTATTTGAATCCATAGAGGGAGTTTCTTAAGCATGCACACTTTGCATTCCTCATCCATGAAGCCATGGGGCTACTTCATATGAATATCCTCGATGAGGAATTCATAGAGGAATGCAATCATGACTTCCATCTTGAAGATTTCATAGTCAAGTTGTGTAGCTATAGTTAGCAATAATATGATGAGTTTAAGCATGGTCACAGGAGAGCAAGTCTCATCGAAAGCGATGTCTTCTCTTCGTGTGTATCTTGTGAATACGAACCGTGTTTTGAAGGTCTCTACCTTCTCATCAGGTTCCATCTTTCTCTTGAAGATTTATTTACACCTAACGGGTCTTATCCTTATAGGTGGATCCTCAAGGGTCCATATACAACACTTGTATATGAAACCTACTTTAGACTTTATTGCTAGCATCCATCTTTCCATATCATGATCCTTGTAAGCTTCATTGTATGAAATCTGGTCATTATCGTATTTCTCTGGCATATGGAATCCATACCTTTTAAGTGATCTTACCACCTTCAAACTAATTTGAAGAGGGTGGTAATGAGTTTAGGAGACTCATTATCTTCTCAAAATTTAGTGAGTTACTTTACTTCATTTTCATCTTGATTCTCAAGTGAGTCATCTCTAAAAATCATATTTTTATAGATGAGATCTTTTAAGAATCTCAAGGTCATAAAGTAGATATCCAATACCATCCTTTGTATTCCTAATGAAGTAACACTCTCCGGTGCTAGATTCTAGCTTACTTGCATGGAATCTTATTAAGGATATATATTGTAGTCCCTACTACATATATACCTGGAAACTAAGAGGTAATTATGCTAATATTCATCATTGATCAAATCATGTCATGCATGATCCAATTGTATATCCCTATAACTCTATTGAGTTTAGGTGTATTAGGAGGAGTGAGATAGGGATGATATCCCGTTCTCCATAAGGTATTCCTTGAATTCATCTAATAGGTACTTGCTACCTTGGTCAGATCAAATTCATTTCATATTCCTTCAGACTTTTGTTCTAATTATGAAATCTTTGAACATTTCAAAGGTCTCTAAGGTGAAGTGAATAAATCTCATATCACACATAATCATCAAGTGATATCACATATCAATAATGTTTATTATGATATGGATGATCCACGTACATCAATATATATAAGATTTTGAATACCTTGACATCTTTCACCATCTCCCAAAGAAGGATGTACCAGACATTTTACTTTGAATATTTATTCATAAGTATGTAAGTTTTGAACCTTTAGACAATCAAAAGTTCAATATCTTACTAGTCTATTGATCATATCAATAGACATATGTCCGAGATTCGATGCCAGATCATTGTTAAATGATCTTCATCCTCCTAATTTTTAGTATATAGAAATGTTAATGAATCATTCATTAATTTTCTAATTTAAGAGAGTCCTCTAGATGTTAGATTACTATCTGAAATATATCCATCATAACTCTTTATGATACGTCTATTTCAGAATACATGTTTTTTCCAGCATTTAAAAATAAACAACAAATGTATTCTAATATCTAGGTCATAGAGACATTCTCTAAGATTATGGGCTCTCCCACTGAAAATATGAAGTCTATCAATCCAATGGAGATTGTTGCAACAATTGCATCAACATCCATTTGGATGATTATTAAACATTAAGATCAGATTTTCTAGTCTTCTAAAACTTATGCAACCAATTGCGTTAGTAGAAGAGTGAGATACAATTATTAGACTTTGATCTTATCTAATAAGCAAGTCAATTTCAATGATTATATGTAGATATATAATATTCTGATGCACTATCCAGAGTCCTTTTCTAAGGATTCTAAATAGTATAGATAGTCATACTATCAGTACATCACTTATTGCAGTATTGGCAATCATCCAACTCTTTGGATGTTATACGGAAGTCATAGAAGTACAGTCAACCATTTGACTATCCTTCTTATTTGGGTCAGACCCATGCTTACATTGTGCTTCCTTCATCTATAAACAACCATTTTCTTAAGACAAAAGATCTCTTATGTTAAATTCAAAAGATTTCAATATAAGAGTATTTCAACATTTATACATGCTTCATTCAATTCATACAATATGGATATTATGAAGCTTCATGGATGACTTGAGTATAAATAGTAGAATGATGGCATTCATCATATCTACATCCATCTTAACTCTTTAAGACTTTTGGTTCAGGTAGGTACTCAAACATTTTGAGTACATCATCTCTTAGAGAGCCACCATTCTGCATAACGCAGCGAACTGTGTCATTCATGATTAAATATTGAGAGCACATATGTCTACCAAAACATCTTCTTGGATTTTATAATGATTTTAGATAATTAGGATCATCATCGACATGATACTTCCAAAGCACATTTGATGAGAGATCAAGATTATAGAGACATACAAACCCTAGGTTCTTGTCCTATTATTTATTTAATTGTGATTCCTCATCGTTATGAGGAAACTTGTACATTGCAACCACATGCATTATGTGTCTTATTGCAAGTACAATATCTTGATCATGGATACAATCCATGATATTTTACTAGTTATTATTGAGTATAGTATTGAGTGGGGTTAATGAGGATAATCTGAAATAAGATATTTGTTAAATACATATTTTACTTTGATTTGGAAAGTTTTATATCTAAGTTTCCTTGCCTTGTCAACACTGAAAATTTATTCCTTTATTCACTTTTAATGTAAGAGATATACTTACCATTATATCTTAAGCAAGACCTGGGATCTCCTTTCTTATCTTTGTTACATCCCAATAATATGAGAACCTGTACTCAGATAAAAAGAAGCAGGAACTCATTCCTCCTTGCAAGTCCAACTTGCATCTCTCAATTCGGTCTTTAACAACGAGGCCCACCACCCTAAGACAATGTTGAGTCGTCTTTAGTTGAACCAACCATCAACATGATTAGAATTTGCTATGCGCAATCCAATATTGCCCTAATAATATGAGGATCCGATATTGGGGTCACTACACATACTTCTTTACTCTTTAGAGAAGCAAAGAGCATGATCCAGATACGCTTGTATGCAGGAGCTGTCACTTCAGACAAGCATCTCCTACATAGAGTCTCTAACGACAGAACACTTAGCCTTGACGGAAGACCATGGATGTCACTTAAGTGATCCTCCATATCACATTCAAATTTTAATTAATCACCATGAATTATATACACATGATTAATTCATCCAAGGGAAATACTACTCTATTCATAATAGAGTGTTTTAATATTTTTAATTGGATTCCAATTAATATAATCATATTAAATTAATGATCCAATTAATATCCAACAAACATTCCTTATTTATTACTTGAAATATGATTTTATCTCAAATACGTATTATTCAAGTTTTAATAATTAAATAAGTACATCATGATCATTTCAAGGATTATCCTTTCCTTACATGTTGTCATGGCTAGTATCGATGGAAGTGGCATGGACCGCTCACGGAGAAACCTACTATCCCATCGATCCGTGACTAGACATCATATCCACCTCAGGTCAGGATAATGCGATTTGATCATTTTGTATTTGAGATGATAATCGGTTTTAACCGAATTTATACTATATAATATTCATCAAAATATTTTTGATTAATATTATAAGGAGATTTGCTAAATGAATTTCCAATCATATTCAAGCAACTATGTTTGTAGGAATTGATGTAACCAATTGTGATCATTATCAATAATCTTATCAAATTTGGTTAAGGCAATGTCATTCAAGGAGATAATCATAACTAAATATCTCACAAATATTCATCAATATTTATTTCAGGAAATTAACTATCAATTTTCATTAATTTAGTTGAATGATAATCACAAGGTTCATGATTAAGTATGTAATTTCCAGCAGTGACACATACTTACTAAAATTAGCATAACTCGATCAAATAAAATCCAAATCATGCAAATTAAGTTTCTTTGATTTGACAAATTGATTTATAACATAATACAAGTGGTGTTAATGAATTTATAGGTGAATTAAAAATATAACTAACTCTTTAATTACGTCAAGATTCGTCATCCCCGAAATAGTGGATACATGTTTACTAAAATGATCATAAATTGAGAAACGAATTCCAATTCACGCAAACTCAAGTCCCGCAGTATTCTTATTTAATAGGAAACATAATTTTGAGTTTAAACACATTTAATTAGATCGAAAAAATCACACAAAATAGGACTGCGAGAAATGCGATGAAAAACCCGCAAAACGAACTTATGCCCCTATCGTCTTAAGTTTATAGATCATATCCAAAAACTCCGACCTATGGCTCTGATAACACTTAAAGGATATGAAAAAAAATCCTTAAGAACATCACGGAGGCGTGGTAATCACATCGTATGCGATCGGGAGCAACTAGTCGTACTAGTTGCTCGGGACATCGGAATTTAAAAATTTAAAAATGATGAAACCACATGATCTGAAAACACTTCTCGGATCATTTCATCTAAATCACATGCATGTATTAAGGTTACCTCTTGAAGTGTGATTGTGATCGAGTCTCTAAACACAGAGACTCCTGTCTCAAGTCTGATCCGACGGAGGAGATGCTTGTCAGCACGTTGATGAAACTTCTGCTCCTCACAATCAATAATGATAATCCAAGAGGCGAATCTTCTGATCTCGTCTCATGAGATTTGATGCCGTCTTCATGAGCGAGTCACATCGAACAAGATGGAGATCCACTAGCGGTCGAAGCGGCGGCACAACGACATGGCATCAACGGCGACTCTCTCTAAGGCATCAAGGTGGACGACCAACATAATAGAGAGATGGAGAGAGTTAGAGTATAGAGAGAGATATGGATAGTTAAATTCCTATTAGAATTATTGTGTAGTCTCAAAGGCAAGGGGCTACCCTTTCTTTTATGCTAGTTGGATGCACATGGAACTCAATTCATGTGCTCTCTTAATCTACGATGTAGATTAAAAGTTTATTTATCAATGGATATGGTTTGTTGCTCTCAGAAAACAACAAAAATTAGCTTAAAACAAATTAATTATATCACTTTTCAAGATAATAATTAATCCATTTTAAATCTAATCAGTATACATAGACAATGTAAAAAACTAAGTCTCTTTACTAAATATAGAGTGGTCGTCCCCTCTTGAACAAGTCAAAAAAGAGATAAAGTCTTCTTTTTTATCTATATATTAATTAATATACAATAACAAGTATTACATTTATCTTTCACAAAAAAAATTCCAAATTAAATTTGCGAAAACTTCAATCATGATATTGATAAATATGAATCATATTCAGATATCCAACATAATATGTAAATTATATTTACAATTAACTGTTCACTGTGAACTTAATTCACAACAATATATAATTTTGAAATTCTATTTACAATTAAATCTTCTCAACATATATAAATCATATTTATAATATCTATGATTATTATGGATAGTGATATCCATATTAATCATATATTTTATAATTAAATCATATTTAAGTATCCTTGATCTCTATTCTCATATGCCTAAATAACATGAATCATATTCACATTATTCATATATTTGATAATTATATCACATTTAATCATCTTAGATAAGTCTCCTACTATGAATCAAATTCATATTATTCATGATAATTAAATAAAATTTAATTATCAATATCTCAATGCTCAGATACGTAATTCAACAGTAGAATTATTCTTGAACTCTTTCAAGAACAATGTGCTTTCTCCATGGATACTTGGAGATAAAGATATGACGATTGTGTGTTCCACGTATAGTGACTTGGATATTGAGATCATATCTCAAATCCAGATATTGGGGACCTCCCACTGATGTTTGATTAAATCAAAGTTGTAAATCTAATTTTCTCATTATATCTGAATCACATTCAGATCAGTGTCCAACATTTGGACCAAGATTAGATTACTTCTCTGATGAGAGGAGTCACAAAATCCAGACCTATTTCATCACTCCCTCGGAATGGAAGCGTCATGGTTATACAATCATTTATGATCATATCACCCTTAGGTATTGTTTAGGACGGAATTTTGTGGAGGTTGGAAAAATCAATGGTAAATTGGTCGTTGCTGCTATCCCCAAAAATCCCGTGACAAACAAATAATTATTTTTTTTATTTTTTATTTTTGCTACTTATTAACCTGTATAGCGGATATGGTCGAACTCAAGGAGGCTACAAATCCAGAGGGTTATTCAATTAATCAAGAATTAATAAAGAGAAAACAAGAATCTCAAAGGACAACTATCCTTGGTTTTTGTAATTTTTTCCTTTTAAATATTTTTTATTTTTAATTTTTTGGATATTTTTTTATTTTCAATTTTTTAGTAATTTTGATTTTTGCAATTTTTTATTTTCAGAAATAACACGAAGTAATATTCACAAGATTAAAAATATGCACACCAACTCTTTTTGTAATTAAAAAAATCAGAAAAAATCCAAAGAAAAAATTTTTGGGTTTTAAAAGTTTTGAAATATTTTTGAGAATTTTTGTGGAATTTTCACTTGTTTTTGTATTTTTCTAAAAATTAAATAATGAGAAAATACGAAAATGTGCACAACCTGGAGTAATTTGCAACTTAAAATATTTTAATACCCAAAACTCCTGACAATTATTTTTAAAACATACTAGAAGCAATTACCTACAAATAAGAACTGAAATCACTATTTTTGGATTTTTGTAGAATTTTCTTTGACTTTTTAAGATTTTTGATGTTTTTTCAATTTTTTCTAGTTTTATAAAGAATCAATGTGTGAAAATTGGTCAGAAATTTAAAGATAATGAAATCAAAATACCCTAATCTTTTTTGAATTTTCGAAGTTATTTTCAAATTTTTATGAATTTTGGAATTTCAAACAAGGAAAAATGACATGTTTTTGATATTTTAATAATAATAAATGAAGACAAAATGTAACGAAAATATTATGCTAGATGTATATGAACATCAGGAGCATAACATACTTTTTGAAAGATTTTTAGACTAATAAAAATATTTATTTCAATAGAATAATCATGCAAATTTAGGAGTCTGAATAACCGGGACTAAAACGCAATTTCGAAAAGTTTTGCACTGAAAATAAGAACAGAAATCAAATAGAGGACGTAAAATGTAAATTACCGAGTATGCATGTGCAGGGCACATGGCTTGTAGGCGGGGAGTTCTTTATAATTTCTGAAACCTTTGAGGGCTTTAATGCAATTTTCCCAAAAAATTAATATCTCAAGCCCTAGGGTCTTTATCTCTTTCAATCACAAGGGGGAAGGAGTAGGCAGGGCTGCTGCCTCGCTCCTCTTCTTCCCCACGCGAGGGGCGGCAATGGAAGGTGGAGGCACGTCGGCTAGTGCGCGCGGAGAGGCACGAGCGACAGTTGGTCGATAGAGGAGCGCTGCATGGAGATGCTGTGGGCGGGGTATGGCCACTCCTATGGAGGCGCGAAGGCGGTCGTGCGCGCGGGAGGCGCATGACCGAACTTGGAGGGAGTGGCTCGAGGCTGTGGCTGGAACGAGGATGGACGACGAGGGAATCGTAGCGGCGGTCGCGTGCGTGATGGAGAGGCAGCCGGGGGCCACGCTGGAGAGAGAAACTCAGCGAATGACTGCTGGATGGCTTCGAGGAAAGCGTAGAGGACGAGGGTAGCGGCGCCGCAGGCTGAGGGGCGTATGGCCGGTGGATGTGCTGCGGGAGAGCGGAGGTCTGCCGGTGGGACCGCTGGAGAGAGGGGGCGGCGCTCCTGGCTGTCGTCCTCTCTCTCCTCTTTTATTTTATTTTATTTATATGTTTTTTTGATGTAAACTGTAAATCAGAACAGTAATAATTTTTTTATTTATTTTTTAAAATCTGAGATTTTGAGATTAAAAACAAAGAGATTTTTTTTAATTTTTTTAGTTTTATTTATTATTTTTTTAAGATTATCTTGCAAAACAAATGTTAGAAATAACGAAAACTAATATTAATGTTATTATTATTTATTTATTTACAAATCAGAAAATGAACGAGGATTCGGCAGAAATGAGAGATTCGAATCCGATCTCCGGCCACCGTACGCAGCCGGAGTTGAGAGATCGTGGACGATAGAAATAGAACGTGGAGAGATCGAGAGAATGAGGTGAAAAATCGAGTCAAAGCGGATCAAAATTGTGATGGATATTTTTTGGAGATTTAGAGAAATAAAAATGACGATGGAATTAAAAAAATGCGATAAAATAAACTACGATTAAACTAAGATAAAATAAGAAGAAAAATGGGGATCTCACCTTAGGAGCGGAAATGGACCGTGATCGCCTCGACAAGGCTGACTCGCTGTCACCGGACGGCTCGGAGGCTAGGCGTTATTCTCGACGAAATTTTTCTCTCAGAGATCGGGCTCCTCTCTTTAAAGATTGATCAAGTTGGAATGAGGGAGAAGGAGCCATATAAATAGAAAAGAGATGAAATATGAATTATTGAATTTTTTGATTTTTTTGTGGAAGAGATAAGAGAGATGAAATTTGAAATGAGATAAAGATAAAAAGAGATGAAAGTAATTACAAAATTATATATTTTTTTGAATTTTCGTCACTTTATTTATTTGGATTAAAAAAATTTATTTTTTTTATTTTTTTATGGAGGTTAATTAAAAATAGCAACTATATACATCTACTATATACATATATGACATTATATACAAGAGTAAATAAGGAAACTATCCCTTTTTGTTTTAAAAAATTTATTATTTTTTATTTTTATTTTTATTTTAAAAATTAGTAAGACTGATTTACAAATATATACAAATACAATATGCACAAAATACATGGGAAAATTGCACAAACCACCCTTGAAAATCTACTTTTCAACCGTAACTCCAAAAATTACAAAAATACAGCCATTTTAAAGATAATTTAATTTTGAATCCAATGGAAGTGGGATTGATTCAATTTGAGCTCATATAGAGCCGGAATTGGTCTTTCAATTAGTGTTTAGTGGCTTTTTCCAAGTGTGGTTATTTTTATTATGTACATGATTTAATTGTGCAATTATTTTTATTAATTAGAACATATTTTTATTTACAACTTTGGTTTTGAACGTTATTTGATTTGAGGTCAATTAAGGTACAAATAAATTAGTGTTAGTTTTATACAGACATATACACAAAGTAAGTGAGGAGTATTTACAACAACACACATACATTTTTTTGGATTTTCTTCTTAAGGACCCTATCTCCCCCTACTTTATTCCTGGTCGATCAGGTCAAGTCTTGACCTTCTCTCGGTGTTCGAGTCAGCCTGTATACAGTCTTCCTTTTTTTATTTTTTTATTTTCTTTTATTTATTTATTTATTTATTTATTTATTTTAGGTTAAAATTAGTAAGAAGTGTACAATATTTACACATAGATGCAAGTTAGTAAGAATATGGGGTTAGTGTTATATGCAGGTGTTTTAAAAGGGATTTTAAGCTAAAATAAATGAATAAAGATTACGAATCGCGGATTCATCATCCCCCTATGCTTTACCTTTGCTAGTCCCTTAGCAAACTCTTATTTGAAAGAATAAGTGAAGAAAAAGAAAAAAAAGGAAAATAAAGAAAGTAGGATAATATTGAGTATTAAACTTATCTTCATAAAATTGTAGTTTGGAGCTCTGTCAGACCTTTGGATTATTGGTGTGTCGGAACTTCGATGAGACTTAGAATTTTAAAATCGACAGCCTTCAAGTTCTACACATCATTGTCACAGTTTCGGCTCATAAGTCATCTTAGATCAATCCTCTTCCCAAAGCATACCGTACGAACATTGAACAATCAACTCATGTGTGTGAAAGGTTTTAGCTCTTCTCAATCAGAATGCCAGACTACCATGCAATCTCCTCTCCAGTAACTCGTCCTCAGGGAGTCAGGTATTTCCTTCTAAGGTCTGTCATGCTGTGTTCACAATCGAATTGGTGGAGAAGTTAGAAGAAGGATAAAAGAACTGGAGGGTGGTCAGTGTAGTCACCTCTCCTTGTGAAGCTGGCCAGTGTATCCGAGTCTCCACCAAGATCTGCAGGTTTCTTGAAGCTTGGATCTTTTTGGTCAGATATTTATTTGATAGTGGCTTCTTTGTATTTAGATTTTTGGTGGTTCTGCTTGGATCCTGTTGTGCCCCTACGAATATAGAATCTTTTTGTTTCTGTACATTTTTTAGGGTCTTAGAAAAAGTTGTGCCCAGTCGTCCATCCCTTTTCCGAAGCTTTATTTCAACCCGTACTCCAGTCTTTAGATTTTACGCTACCAGAAAAGAAACTCACACAGTCTTCCAACATCCCATCTGAGTTGAGCTAAGTGCGTAGTGCGAGAGTACAATTAATTCCCTATTCCAGTGTTGTACCCAGAATGAAGAGATCAGGTTAGACACTAAGAGTCAAACGTTGCACATTGTCATGGGAACTCAAAGAATTAAGTCAAAGACCTGAAGCTCCTAAAATCCTATTTCTCGGTGAAGTTCCTCTGAAAATTAGGTGGATTAAGGTCCAACTAAGCTCCATTCTTCAATTTTATTCTAGACATAGTTTAAATGTCAATACTATCCTGAAAAATGCAAATGCAAATGCAAGAAAATATGAACAATGTAAATAATTTTTTTTAAAAAGGAATGATGCACATGTGAAAAAGATATTTTTTAAACAATTTTCTAATTTTGAACTTTTTATGGATTTTTGGAGGAAAATGCAAATGTGAGAGAAAGGTTTTTTTTGAATTATGCAAGTTTTTTTTATAGATTTTTGGTTTTGTAGTTTTTTTAAAAGGAAAAAGGGTTAGTAAAATATATACAAGCATATACAAGATTTTTTGTTTGTTTTTTTTGTTTTTTTTGTTTATTTTTTGTTGTTTTTTTGCTTTTTTTTTGTTTTCGTTTTTTTATTGTTTTTTTAACATGTGGGTTTTACAAATTATACACATAACCTCCCAAATAAACGTATTTAAAAGTATGACTTATGTCTAAAGTATATATACAATATATACAACACCCCCCTATACTTAGCTCGAACTATGTCCTCATAGTGATCAGAGAGTGAAAAAGGAAGACATAACTCATGCTAAGTATAGAAAAGTGAAAAGACTCCTATGCTACAACGACTCAAAGAAAAGATAAAAAGAAGAGAAGTTGGTGATCCCTCCTATACTTAGGATCAAGTAATCCTAAGTATAGTGGAGTGTACAAAAGGGGAAAACCGATGAAGAGAATGTACAGACTCAAAAATAAAAAGACACGATATGAACAACATCACCTCCCCATACTTAGGGTAGAGTATCCCTAAGTATAGGAAACAACAAGAGTGATGAACATGACGAATATGAACAACACGGATCGTTCACCCACCCCCTATACTTAGAATAAAGCATATCCTAAGTATATCATATATACACACACAGAAAAGGAGTGAAAGATAAAACGGGAGAAGAAAGAGTAAAACGAAAGGATATACAAGAGGAGTGGATGTACAAAGGTCAAGAAGGTCGAAAGCAAACCTTCTTGTGGGACCGCTGAGGTATGGATTTGACAAGGTGTAGGTCGATATTGGGATCATCATTAGACATAAACTGAGTAGAATCGACCAAGAATGTATCCTCAGTGGTTTTAGATTGTGCATGCCTAAACCGATTATTAGAAGTAGTGTGGTCATGTCCGGCCTAGGAAGTCTCGCAAACATCAAAGTAAAATGGCTCGAAATCATTATCAGAAAAAGTAGGATCAATTTCTGTCTGGCGAGCCTCTACCGGATCATCATCTTTATCAAAAGGCCCAAATTCCTTTATAAAAGCAATCAAATCAAATTTGTCCTGATCGGCCTCATCTGAATCAGAGTGAATAGGAACGGACTCATCAGTGAATGTAGTCGAATTATGTCCGTCCTATCTAGTCTCAGAATATGCCTTCCGCTCTAGGGTGTTTATCATGTAAATTCCGCGGATGTCATCAATGCATCTCTACATACCAGAATGGGGAACTCCAAGGTCTATGCTTTCCGAGTCTTCCTCATATAAGAGGAATTCTTGGGTTTCCTTATCATCCAACATATAATAAGAATCTCTGATATTATCATCAAGGTTAAATTCCTTAGGGTTGACTAACACGGGCAGGTTCTCATGAGATGCAGGTTTCTGGGCAGTAGTGGGTGTAGTGATTAACACATCGCTCCATATATCAGAACGGAAGCGAATCTCTCCTGAACCATAATTAATAACGGCTCCCGCAGAGGCAAGGAAAGGCCGTCCCAGGATGATTGGAGGGTGTTCCACAGGGGTGGAGGTCTCCATGGACATTACAACAAAATCCGAAGTGAAATTCATGCCCTGAATAAGAATGACAGCGTTTTCTAAAATACACTGCGGCCTCTTGATAGATCCATCAGCAAATTGAACTATCATCCTGGCTTTCTTGAGAGGACCAAGATGAAGAGAATGTACC
This sequence comes from Ottelia alismoides, assembly GCA_037367405.1. Classification (NCBI taxonomy): domain Eukaryota; kingdom Viridiplantae; phylum Streptophyta; class Magnoliopsida; order Alismatales; family Hydrocharitaceae; genus Ottelia; species Ottelia alismoides. The sequence continues at coordinate 134,073 of JAZKJV010010520.1, read as the reverse complement.
ATAAAGAAGGTATTATATTGATTGATGAACCGCCGTTTAGGAGAGCATTATCACAAGAATAGTCAGATATGGAGCAACTCACAAGAGGTGTGGCAGTGTTCCCTTTCTTAAAAGACGGACGGTGAGAGATGGCGTAGGCAGTGGCCATGGTCAATATGTGACGCTTAGATCTTCTCCTTCGCTTTCTCTTCTTGTGTTGAGGAGTATATAAATCTATCATGTCCTGTTGAAGTGGAGATTTAATGATCTCATGAAGGGTGGCTACCACTTCGGGTTCAGTCAACATTTTTTTGAATTTTTGGACCTCATCCATACAAGGGAGGAGATCGGAATCAGCATTTACACGAGGATGCCAAGAGCAGTCTGTATAATGGAATCCTCATGGTCAAGATCGGGACATGTGGTGGATATATGTGTGGGTAAATGATTGGGCATTTGGGTCCTCTCCTCACAAAATGAATCGATAATGTGTCTCCCAGAAACTTTTTTGGATTTTTAAATTTTTCTCATTTTTTTGTATTTTGGGTGATTGCAAGCTCTCATGATTATCCTCAAGTGAATCCATATCCTCAAATAGTAGAGCAGCATTCTAGCTCGTATTTATGTTAAATAGATTTGTTATCCTTGAATTCATATGCTCCATCATCTGATTCAGGGTCTTAAGTGTGGATACCATGAAAGGTGACTCCAAAATCCCAGAATCGGGTGGGTTGAATGAGGGTAGGTGAAAATCATCATCCGGTTCCTGAAATAATGGGTTAGGCGGATATGCACAAAAATCAGGAGGGAAGTCCTTTTGAAGAAAGGAAGGTGGATCGTTTGGAGAGTACGAGGTATGCACGAAGATCGGATCAAAATAACTCCAGTCGGCCATCTCTGAAACAAAAGACGGGATCGGGAGAGCACGAGTGATCAAGTCAAAAGATTTGGAGAAAAAGGCGCAAATGCACAGAAGGATCGAGTATGCACACAAGCAATCAAACACAATACAAACTCCCAGTTCACCAACTCAACTCAAAGTGAAGACCGTGAAGGTTCTGTCAATTATCTTGTCAATTTTAGAGTTTGGTGACAATACAATCTATCATAGCAGTTAAAGCGAGCTGTTAGGAACTCAATGCTCTCAAGAGACTGGCCCAATCTCAAAGTTAGATCTTTCCTAGACAGTATGAATTGCGGACCGTTTACCGTCTACCCAATCATTTCACTTTGTTAAGGACATCATGGGCCGCTTTACCGGCTGCCGGAGAGATCCTCACTAGAGAACGACTAACCCAAGATAGTAGTCTGAAAAGAGTTCGGACGTGGCTCTATCCTAATGTGCGGGTTGCTCTCTCGCTCAAGCAAACCAAATAATGAGGGGGTTACTCTCCCCAAAACAATGATTTTTCCTTGTATTTTTTAGGGTCGAGTTTTCTTTAGCAGTCCCGATTTTAGCAATTATCACTTGGTTAAAATATTTTCAAAGAATCGCCTACTGACTGTCCAATTTCTTTTTTAACTTATGTGATTGAAAATAAGGAAGAAGATCGGAAATGCCAATGCGCGATTAAAAACAATGATGCATGCAGGGGTCAGAGGTGCAAACCTTATCACTAGCACTCTACATGCAAGTGATCCGCGTAGAATTTAAATAAACTATCCTATATGTGCATGCAAGTGAACCGTCCTAGATGATAGCTTCTATTAACGGGCAAGAACAAGTTAATTTGACTAAGTCCAAATTACGCTCTACTCTATAGGCACGGAAATTTCTTGTTTATGGTGTTTAGACCTAATTAATTACCTGGCTCAAGCAAAATAATTAAAGCAAACAAGAGGTAGCTCACGAAATCCGCAGGAAACAAAGAAAAATAAGGCGATGAAAACAAAACCGGTGAGGTCCCCCCAGTGCACCAGTACTTGGCGAAAAAGACTCGCAACAAATGAATGTCCTTTTACAGAGTTCAAATGGTAGAAAAGAAAACTCTCTCTCTCTTTAAATTTTTTTCTTTGATTCTTTCTCCTCTTCTCACACTATCCTGCGACTTGGTGAAGAATCAAGTCGCCTCCACATCGCTTGGGTGCTTCGGCTCTCCTAGGATCGCCTCCTTCGCTCCGCAGGCCCTCGCAAAAAAAAAAGAAAAGAGAATGTGTAAGAAATACAATTATCAAATATGAGAAAAAATGAAATGAATGCAGTGGATATGAACAATGGAATAATATAGCAAATTATAAACAGATATTTATCAAATATGAGAAAAAATGAAATGAATGCAGTGGATATGAACAATGGAATAATATAGCAAATTAAAAACATATATTTACAACCAAGATAGCAGGTCAAAAGAGAAACCTAACTACCCTCGTTGTGCCTCCTCGGCAATGGCGCCATTTTGTTGAGCGTGAAAATTTTGGGGTTTTTTGATTTTTTATTTTATATCCCCGGCAACGGCGCCATTTTGTTGTTACAAGAAATTGATGGAACGGAAATTAATGATAAATATGGTCGTTGTCATTGTTATCCCCAAAATCTCGTGACAAACAAACAATTATTTTTTTTATTTTTATTTTTTGCTACTTATTAACCTGTATAGCGGATAGGGTCGAACTCAGGGAGGCTACAAATCCAGAGGGTTATCCAATTAATCAAGAATTAATTAAGAGAAAACAAGAATCTCAAAGGACAACTATCCTTAGGTTTTGTGATTTTTTATCTTTTTTTCTAATTTTTTATTTCTAATTTTTTATTTATTTTCTGATTTTCAATTTTTTAGTAATTTTGATTTTTGCATTTTTTTATTTTCAGAAATAACATGAAGTAATATATCAAGATTAAAAATACGCATACCAACTCTTTTTGTAATTAAAAAATCATAAAAAATCCAAAGAAAATATTTTTGGGTTTTAAAAGTTCTGAAATATTTTTGAGAATTTTTATGGAATTTTCAAATGTTTTTTTATTTTTTAACAATCAAATAATGAGAAAATGCGAAAATGTGTACAGCCTAGAGTACTTTGCAACTTAAAAATATTTTATGTGCCCAAAACTCCTAGCTCTTTAAGACAAACTAGAAGCAATTATCTACAAACAGGAATTGAAATCACTATTTTGGATTTTTGTAGACTTTTCTGTGATTTTTATAAGATTTTTGATGTTCTTTAATTTTTTGTGGTTTTATAAAGAATCAATATGTGAAAATTGGTCAAAATTAAAAGATAATGAAATATAACTACCTTAATTTTTTTGAATTTTCAGAGTTATTTTCGAATTTTTATGAATTTTGGAATTTCAAATAGGGAAAATGATATCTTTTTTTATTTTTTAATAATAATAAATGAAGACAAAATGCAATGAAAATAATATGCTAGATGGATATGAACATCAGGAGCTTATCATAATTTTTGCAAGATTTTTAAACTAATAAAAACTTTTATTTCAATAGAATAATCATGCAAAGTTAGGAGTCTGAATAATAGGGACTAAAACACAATTTCGAAAAGTTTTGCACTGAAAATAAGAACATAAATCAAACAAAGGATGCAAAATGTAAATTACCCAGTATGCATGAGATGGGCACGTGACTTGCTTGTAGGCGGGGAGTTCTTTGTAATTTCTGAAACCTTTGAGGGCTTTAATGCAATTTTCCCAAAAATTTAATATCTCAAGCCCATGGGTCTTTGTCTCTTTCTATCATAAGGGGGAAGGAGTAGGCAAGGCCACCACCTCCCTCCTCTTCTTCCCCACGCGAGGGGCGATAATAGAAGGCGGGGGCACGTCGGCTAGTGCGCGTGGAGGGGCGCGAGCGACGGCTGGTCGACGAAGGAGCGTCGCGTGGAGGTGTTGCGGGCGGGGCGCGGCCGCTCCTGTGGAGGAGCGACGGCGGCCATGCGCTGGAGGCGCGTGACCGAGCATGGAGGCAGTGGCTCGAGGTTGTGGCTGGAACGAGGATGGACGGCGAGGGAGTCACGGCGGCGGTCGCGCGCGTGATGGAGAGGTGGTCGGGGGCCGTGCTGGAGAGAGGAACTCGGCGGGTGACCGTTGGATGGCTTCGAGGAAAGCACGGATGAGGAGGGCAGCGGTGCCGCTAGCTGAGGGGCACGTGGCCGGTCGACGCGTTGCGGTGCTGCGGGAGAGCGGAGGGCTGCCGGTGGGACCGCTGGAAAGAGGGGGTGGCGCTCCTGGCTGTCGCCCTCCATCTCTTCTTTTTTTTATTTTATTTTTTATTTGTTTTTTATGTAAACTGTAAATCAGAACAGTAATAAAATTTTATTTATTTATTTATTTTAAATCCAAGATTTCGAGATTAAAAATAAAGAGATTTTATAAATTTTTTATTTTTATTTTTTTATTATTTTCAGATTATCCTACAAAACAAATGTTAGAAATAACGAAAACTAATATTTTTTATTATTTTTTTATTTACAAATCGAAAAAAGAACAAGAAAATCTGATCTCCGGCCACCGTACGCTGCCAGAGTTGAGAGATCGTGGACAATAGAAATAGAACGTGGAGAGATCGAGAGAATGAGGTGAAAAATAGAGTTGAAGTGGATCAAAATCATGATGAATATTTTTTTAGAGATCTAGGGAAATAAAAATGATGATGGAATTAAAAAATATGACAAAATAAACTACGATTAAACTAAGATAAAATAAGAAGAAAAATGTGGATCTCACCTTAGGAGCGGAAATGGATCGTGATCGCCTCGACAAGGTCGACTCGCTGTCACCGGAAGGCTCGAAGGCTAGGTGCTATTATCGACGAAATTTTTCTCTCGGAGATCGGGCTCCTCTCTCTAAAGATTGATCAAGTTGGAATGAGGGAGAAGGAGCCATATAAATAGAAAAGAGATGAAATTTAAATTTTTGAAATTTTTGAATTTTTTGGTGGAAGAGATAAGAGAGATGAAATTTGAAATGAGATAAAGATAAAAAGAGATAAAAGTAATTACAAAATTATATATTTTTTTGAATTTTCGTCACTTTATTTATTTGAATTAAAAAATATTGGTTTTTTATTTTTTTATGGAGGTTAATTAAAAATAGCAACTATATACATATAATATATACATATATGACATTATATACAAGAGTAAATGAGGAAATTAGCCCCTTTTGTTTTAAAAAATTTATTATTTTATTATTTTTATTTTTATTATTTTTAAAAAATTAGTAAGACTAATTTACAAATATATACAAATACAATATGCATAAAATACATGGGAAAATTGCACAAACCACCCTAGAAAATTGACTTTTCAATCGTACCTCTAAAAATTATGAAAATACAGCCATTTTAAAGATAATTTAATTTTGAATCCAATGGAAGTGAGATTGATTCAATTTGAGCTCATATGGAGCCGAAATTGGTCTTTCAATTAGTGTTTAGTGGCTATTTCCAAGTGTGGTTATTTTTATTCTGTACATGATTTAATTATGCAATTATTTTTATTAATTAGAACACATTTTTATTTACAACTTTGGTTTTGAACGTTATTTGATTTGAGTTCAATTAAGGTACAAATAAATTAGTGTTAGTTTTATACAGACATATACACAAAGTAAGTGAGAAGTATATACAACAACACACACACATTTTTTTGGATTTTCTGCTTAAGGACCCTATCTCCCCCTACTTTATTCCTGGTCGATCAGGTCAAGTCTTGACCTTCTCTCGGGGTTCGGGTTAGCATGTATACAGTCTTCCTTTTTTATTTTTTATTTTCTTTTCTTTATTTTTCCTTTCTTTTTTTATTTATTTATTTTAGATTAAAATTAGTAAGAAGTGTACAATATTTACAAACAGATGCAAGTTAGTTAGAATATGGAGTTAGTGTTATATGCATGTGTTTTATATGGGATTTTAAGCTAAAATAAATGAATAAAGATGATGAATCGCAGATTCATCAGGTATTCATAATACATGTACATCCTGCATACTGGAAGACCTAGAATAAACATGAAGTTTTAGATCTTATTTAGACTGTCTTCTTCAGGATTTTATCACTAAGTTTCTCATTTGATCATTGGGAGTTGGTATCGATCATATACTTTCCAAAAGTATATATCATACCTAGGTATGATCATATACTTTCCAAAAGCATATATCAAACCTACAAATTCTATCAAGCTTCTAAAGCGAAACGACTACACACAGAATTTGGTTCCTAATATCTCATGAGTGAGCTCATGTCCTCCGATTCAGTAATGAACCTGTATGATCCCTTTGAGAGATCGTATTGCTCATATGCCCTTGTATGCATACCCACGTGTAGATGTATAGACCTTGATTAGGCCACCAATCTATCGGTCTGCCAAATGTACATACTCAAATATATATAGTAACAAATCTATCTCTGATCGTAGGATGCGTGCCTATATCGTGACAACATACGGCATAGGTCTTGGTTATTTTGATCTCATTAAGTCAAATCTTTGAGCTAACTTATCTAGCACCTCTAAATCTCTCTTCCTATGCAGGGGACCTGCATCAAGAGGTCAGTTAGATATCAACCCATTAGAGAAAGGACTGTCATCTCCTACTCAGGATGGAGATCATCTCTTAATAATCATTTGATGGTGCTTGATGAGTCCTCAATCTAACTCTTTAGATATTCATCCATGCACCAGTCTCTATGATTCAACAATTGAATCAACAGTTGTATGATCATCAAAATGCCCATGGTACACAACTCTAATTGTACTAAGGGACCTATTATGCAAACTAATTATTCTTCATTTCAGATCAGGGAATGATATTTGAGATAACATTTAGTGCATAATGGCTCGTCGTGGGCTCGCATGTCCAACACAACCTTCGAAAGGCATTGTCAAACCTACTAACTTTGATGGAACTAACTACAAAATTTGGAAGGTATGAATGCGAATATTTTTGGTATTCATTGGTATCGATGTGTGGAAAGTCATAGAGATAAAGTACGTAAGACTTATAGTAGGAACAGTGTTGACAAACACTGAAAAGAAAAGAGATGTGTACGACTCCAAAGCAATGAAAGTCGTCTTTTGTGCATGTTAAACTCCAGCAACAAAGATATGAGTTGTTCAAAATGGAAAGTAGAGAATCTATAGTAACATGTACACAAAAGTTTCACAGCAATCATAAACAATCTCTAAAAGTAGAGATCATAGAGGAGGATTGAGTGAATAATATTTCTCTATACCTCAGAAATATATGGAGCACCACACCAATTGTGATAAAAGAAGCAAATAATGTCAACACTCCACCAGTTGACGAACTCATGGGAAAACTTCTCATTTATGAGATAGAGAAGACACAAACTATTGTTGTTGAAACAAAGAAGAAAAAGAAAAAGAGGAGTGCACTTCAAGCTACCAAGTCAACCTTAGACGAAAGCTATGAAGATGGCATATCATGTTCATACGAGAGTTTAGAAAATTCTTCAAGAAATATGAACACGAGAAATGAAGTGAACTTGAATGCTTCAACTGTAAAAAGAAGGGTCATTCAAAGTACTGAGTCAAACTTAGGCAAAAGGTATGAAGATGAAATTATCATGTTCACGAGAAAATTTAGAAAGTTCTTCAAGAAAGATGCTCACAAGAAGGGAAGTGAATTTGAATGCTTCAACTATAAAAAGAAGGTTCATTTCAAGAAGATTCTCCTCTACTCAAGTAGAGCAGCAATTACGAGTAAAAAAGCCACGAGTTTAGCAAAGGACGAGGGGATAAGAGGAACACAAAAGAAAAGTTTGTGGACACTATTACAAGTATCCAAAGAGGAAAGCTCTTCAAGATATTTTGGACTCCTCTGACTCCGACTCCTTTAACTCTTCAGGGAGTGACACTGACAAATCCAACAAGGAAGAATCCATGCTCGGAACAATGGCAGGGGTGTAACTGTAATTTTTTCCAACCATGGGTACGGATGCAAATTTCCCCCATCTGAGGTGCTTGTACGCAAATTCGAAGCCTACTTGGGTCTGAAGAATCCTCCATAGAAGAATTACAATATGCAGTTTATGATTTACATGAAATAGTTGTTAAATTGGAAAGGGAAAACAAGTTACTAAAATCTATTGCATACATCACTATAGTTAGTCAAGAAAAAAAAGCTAGCTTTCTAAAAGAAAATATTCATGAACTCATACTTTATCTTTCTTTATTCGAATAAAATCATGAAACTGAAATAAAAACTCTTAGAAACAACATAGATAATTTAGAAATAACTATAGCTAAACTAAATAAAAACATACACATTAATAAATGACTTAGCCAAATTCTTTAAATGTAAGGAAAACCTAAACAATTTCTTTAGGGCAGATTATCAAATTAGGAATAAATTTGGGTTAGGGTATTAACCAACAGAAGCCAGTAGTTCTAAAATTGCTAAAATCAACAAGCTTGTTAAACCTACTAAGCATGTAAGAAGTTATTATAGTCAAGTTAAAGCCTGAAAGGTCATGTAATAATAGAGGAATCCAAGGAACCATCTTAACCCTCCAAGGACTCAAAAGAAATGGGTACGGAAGAATTCAATTAAATGTTTGTAGAACCAATAGTTTCTGACATGGGACAACATGATCATCAGGTCATGACCAAACTTATTTCATAGAACCTCAAGCACGAAAAGCATATGAAGTGGATCATGGATGTTGAAAACACATGACTGGAGACAATGACCTATTCCTAGGCCTTAAATCCAAAGATGGCGGGACTGTCACTTTTGGCAACAACCACAAAAGTATGAATATTGGCAAAGCTACGCTTGAAAACTCTGCAACTTCTACTAATCGTGTTAGCCTTATTGAAGGTATGAAGTGATAATTGGGAGAAATTAAAGGGTCTTATGGTTTCACAAGGTGAAACCACAGTCGGTGTGTTGACCACTCTAAGGTCCCCAGTTAATCAACAATTAACCCACAATATATATAAAGCCATGAATAATAAAAATGTGAGGTTAAAATTTATTATTCCCTACTAAAAGATTCATAGCGAGTAAGCAAGTAGAGGTCAAACTACAGAGAGTAAAATCGGTAGCCTATGGTTATTTATACGCAAACAAGTCATTTATCATGTATATACATCTTTTTATGGGTTTTTTGATGTTTTTATATATATTTTTTATTTATGTCTTATTTTTTAAAATTTTATACTTTTTTATATTTTCTTTTTGTATTTTCAAATTTTTATATTTCTTTTTCTTTTAAAATGCATATATAGAGTATATAAGGATATTTATATATAGAGTAATATATGTATAAATACTAGAAAATATAACTAAAATGCATCAAAGAAAATTTATGGGAATTATATATTTTGTCATGCTTTTTAAATTTTTATGGAATTTTTTCTACTTTTTAGGGATTTTTAAAGTAAAAAAATATCCGAAATAAGGGATTAAATAAATATCCCAAAATTGATTTGAGTATAAAAACTTGTAAATTGGTTTTAAAATTACCCAAATCACTTTTAATATATAAGCATTTATATAAATGAAATTACAAACCATAAAGACATATTTTTGGATTTTTCTAATGATTTTTTATATTTTTATGAAATTTTTTGGGGGTTTTCCATTTTAAGCCTTTTCTTTTTCCATTTTTAACCATTTTTGGTCTGGGGTCAAAATATAGTAATCTAACTATATATAATTTTTTTGGAATTTTCAGGCACGTTTTTTATATTTTTTTCATTTTCTACGTTAAACAGTACAAAAAGAAGCTCCTTTTGATTTTTAATACATGAATAAATGCACAAAAATGGAAAACAAATATGTGGCATAAAAATACATGGCAACATGCATTTATCCCTATTTTTGCGAATTTTTAGGAGCACAATAGCTGTTTATAAAAAAACTAAGAGGAAGTGCACAAAAATGCATCCCGGCAGGGGCATATTTGCAAATAAAATAAACATTAGGGGTTCCCATTCAAATTTCCCAAAAATATAGAGCATTTATTAATTTTACAAGACTATTTAGTAATAAAAAAAATGCCAAGGGTGTACATGCAATTTCGCCACCTCACGTGGGACGACGCGTAAGGTGATGGTGGAATGGACTCAGATGCAATTACAATAAATACTGGGGCCTACATGCAAAATTTTCAATTTATTTTAAACATTATCTTTCATTTACAGGACTGAATATTAGATACACAAAAGGTGGGGAAGAGTTTACAATTTACCCCGAAAGAGGCGCACCATTAGACGGTCGGGGCGCTTTCACATGCCATGCCTCGTATCCCTGCGCGTCGATACCCATCACTGATCAGCGATGTGCGTCTGATCGTGGGCTTCATCAGATAACCAAAATGTGGCGGTGATGGATGGACATGATTAGAACTGGAGCAACGCCTCCATGGGACGGCTGTTGCTTCGCTCGAAGAACAAGGAAGAAGGTCCCCTGCCTCCCAGCTTCAATCCTTGATTTCTCCCTACACCGAGCTTCTCCATCATCGTTGAGCTTCTCTATATGCTCGAGGAGTCAATCCGCAGCTGTTGGTGGTTGCTAGAAGGGGCAGGATGCAAAGAAGATGCCTAGAGGGCTCAACGAAGATGGATGACCTGGGGACCTTAAGGTCGAGTCGATTTGAGCCCAGGAGGGCCCCGTTAAGATTATAACCTGCATGGAAAGCAAACAAGACCGAGGGCAAAGTTCCCTGACCAGTAAGAGGGGGAATGAGTATGTGAATGGGCCTGATGGCGGACCTCCGACGAGCGAAGGAGGAGGGGATCCATATCTCTAGATCCGTGAGTGGTCTAGGTGAGATGGAGTGTGTGGGGCGTGCAACAGCGATAGGGGAAGAGATTGGAATGATCAGGGGGGTTGGGTACGGTGGTTTACGATGAGAAAGAAGATGGCCGGAGTGGAGCTTCGGCTAGAGTCACCCGATTAAACTAACCTATATTACTTACATAAACTCGAAATAAATTGCACAAACCAAAACCTAGGACTGATTATAAGCTAGGAAAAGTAAGGACACAGCTCTTATACCTGGGTGTCGGCCAGGGAGCAAGGCCGTTGGCGAGTCGGCCGTGGGTGCACCTCTATCCTCCAGGAGCTTCGCCCAGCCACGAGAAGGCTCCTCTTGTCACGAGGATATCCGCTAGCCCAAAGACTAGGGCTCCAAAACTCAGATCAGTGACCAAAGAGGCGATTGAAGATGAAGATTTTATTTATAGACAAAGCTTAGCACCCTTATTAATCGGGTTATTGGGAGAAGATCACGCTATGTACACGTAATCCAGATGCTTGGTGTGTAGGAGGGATGATTAATGATAAATTTGTATGAGGAGATATGGGGTGATAGATGGATGGATAGAGCACGAAAAAGGGCAGGAAAATGGGGAGGAGACACACACGTCAAGTCAGAAGGTCGGGGGAGGTAGTTGACCTGAGGTCAACTCGTGACATGACGTGATTGGTCTACGTCAGGTCACTACATGACATAACTGAAATTTAATTTGAAAATAATATTTTATAAATATTAAATGATTTTATTAAATTTTGAGTATAAAAAAATGTTTATTATTTTATGTAGTATTTTAATACGGTTTTTATTTATTTTTTAATGTTATTTATTAGTAGTTAATTTTTAATGCTATATTTATAGGTATATTCATCTATGTTTTGGCTAATTTATTTTTATTTTGTATATTTTATTTCATTATTTATTCTTTTATTTTATCCATTTATAACTTTTTTTCATTTACATAAATATATTTTTATTATATTTTTGTGATATTATTTGTACACTTAAATAAATAGGGTTATATATCATATAGTTATATGTATTGTATATTTACCTATGTTCTTTTGTATTTCAATTTATTTAATTTTTCTTTAATGATTTTATTTTAGATTTATATTTTTAATATAATATAAATGATGTTTACAAGATTTAAAAATATAAAATAATAAAGAACGAAAGAATGTATTTGTCTTTTATTTATTAACATGTATTATTATAAGTATTTTGCCTATGTTTTATATAAACTTATTTTCTTTTGTGTTTTCTTTGTGATTTTATTTTGGTTTTAATATGCACAGATGTTATAAATAATATTCATAAAATTATAAAAATATAAAATTATAAAAATAATAAGGAATGAATAAATTGAATATTTTATTCAAGTCTATTGTACAATGAGGGTCCAAAACCAAACTTTCACATCTTAACTCCAAAAATTATGAAACCACCTCCATTAAATAGCTTATAAATAGTTATATACAATTAGAGTGATTTTGATACATTTTGAGTTATTATTTGAGAGATATGGGTCTGTGAAGTTGGTATTTTGGCTTTTTATTTTGTCTATAAAGTGTACACTGTGTATTATTTTTGCACAAACTCAATTTTTTATTTTTTATATTATTATACACAACTTCCAGGTACAAAGTGTCTTCATTTTATGTATAAATAATAAATAATAAAATAGGTGTCAAAGATGAATTATTGAATGAATAAAATAAATAGATTTTTATTGTATTTTTGACCCTTATCTCCCCTACTTTATTCCATGTCGACCAACTCAATTCTTGACTTGGTCTCGGGGTTTAGAGTCATTAAATATCTTTGATATTTTATTATTTTTCTTTATTCTCTTTATTCTATAATTTTGGCATTAAAAACCATATTATTTACACAATAAATGCAATAAATGATGGATGTTATTTTGTACAAATTGATGTCATTTACATGCATTAGCTTGGGTTTTTAAGGCTAAAATGATAGAATAAAGGTGATGAAATGGAGACTCATCACCCCCTATACTTGCCTTTGCTAGTCCCTAGCAAAAACTTATGCAATAAATACAAAAGAATAAAGAAGAAAAGAAAAATAAAGAACAATTGGAATTGATTTCAACCTGTCTTTACAAAATAAAAGTTTGCAGCTCAGGTTAAACCATGACATGAGAATGTGTGCGGAACCTGATCGAGAATCAAATTTAAAGCACAACAACCTTCGAGAGTCACATAACTTGGTTAAATCCACCTCAATAGCCATGTCAGAACTAGCCTACATCATACGCAAACCCTTATGACTATGAAGCAGACTTGTATAGTGTAAGTGATAGTGGCTCTCCCCAACTAAAATGACAAAAGAGCTGACTTCTCCAGAATGACAACCCAATGATTCCCCAATCTAGCAACTCTTTCCTCGAGGAATGGGGCATTCCCTTCTAGTTCAAGTGGCCTCCGGCTCAAGAGGAGGAGGTGAAGAGAAGAATGGACGATAGCCAGTGTAGCTACCTATCCTGAGATGCATGACCAGTGTAGTCAAGTCATCCAATTGCATGCTCACATGGTATAACTTTGAGCTTCAAGCTTGCATATTGACTATACAACATATATACATACTCCGGCAGACATTTTATTTTCAATCAGGCATGTCCACTTTTTTGGAGTTTTTTTGAAATACTATATATAACATCATTTACATAAGGAGTTTTTCATCTTGAGCTAGAAGACTATCCCTCTTTTAAAGCATTATTGCAACCCACACTCTCCAGTCTTTAGACCTCATGACGACTGGATCAAGTTGGGGTGCACTTCCCTCCCTAGACGAGGACGAATGTTTCCACTCATGTGCATCTCAAATTGGAAAATCCATTCCCCTTACCACTCCAACTGAGTTCAACCAAGTGAAAGGTGCAAGAGTCCAAGTTAGGTCACGACCGACAAGAGTCCTGCATGCATCTTTAAAAGTCCTAGTCTGTCAGTTGAGGTAACTTGAACCCAGCCGTGAGCCTCAAAGAATTAAGTCCCCATGGACCCGAAGTACCTTAAATCTAGTTCCCAAAAGGTTCCAATGCAGTTAGGTGCAGTAAAGTCCAACCGAGCTCCAATCTTCAACTTTATTTGGACCAGATCAATCATCAAGCTCAATCCGAAAGAATGTGAATGCTATGCAAATTCTATGTACAATGCAGAAAATATTTTCGTGATGCACTTTTTTCAAGGTCTTGAACTTTCGAAAAGATGATGCCTATGCAAATTTCTTTTATTTTCCAAAAATGTGTTTGGGATTTTTAGTTTTGCAAATGTTTTTACGATTTTTGAAAATAAAAGATTTTGATTAAGAAAATAGGTACAATTATTTACACAGGGATGCATCTTATATTTACAAGAGTTTGGTTTTTAAAGGATTTACAGGAGTAAGTGATCACTTTTTATGGACATGTGTATAAAGAATTTTAATATGGTGTGTATACTCCTCAAATTTATTTGAAAATCATTTTACAATAGCTTTGGAAACTATAGTCTAAAATAATTTTTACAAAAAAATTTACAAACATTTACACACATTTGAAAATCATTTTACAAAGGTTTTTCAAATAGTATATATAGATATTTCAAATATTTTTGCAACCATTTTTCAAATTATTTGCAAATCATTTTTCAAACATTTTTATTTCATGCAAAGAAAATAAATTTTGCAAACAGAATCTTTTTACAAAGGTTGAACATATTTTAAAAAATATTTTCCAAACAGCTTTTCACACGATTTTTCAAAATGATTTTCAAACTTTTTTTCAAATATTTTACAAAAATATTTTCACCTGATTTATTAATTAGTAGGTACAAAAAGAGAGTTTGAGGAGATATAAGCATCTTTTTATTAGGAGATTTTAATGAATGTAACAGTAATTTTAGCCATAAATATTACTACAAAATACGAAAGTACGAGTTATGGTTAAAGTATATACACAGTATATACGACCCCCCTATACTTAGCTTAAGCTATGTCCTCATAGACCGAAGAGAAAAAGAGAAGACATAACTCAGACCGAGTATAGAAAAGCTTAGAAATAACGAGCGAAGGAATGAATGAATGAGAAGTCGATCGTCCCCCTATACTTAAGATCAATTAATCCTAAGTATAGCAGACTGTACACAAAGCAGGGAGAGTCAAGGGTGAGAATGAACAAATCATACTCAGACTGTCTCCCCTTATACTTAGGGTAAGATAGCTATGAGTATAGACAAGAAGAGGAGATAGGAGAGAGGATCAAAGAATGAAATAAATCGAAGTGCATCCCCCCTATATCTAGGACAAAGTACATCCTAAGTATAGCAGACTGACAAAAAGGGGTAATACACATAAGCATTTTTTAATAGAAAATGAAACTTGAAAACAAAAAGAAGAAAAGATAAAATCTTAAAGGAAAAGTTTTTGACTTGCATTATCTGAATCTTTTGATGTGGCTTCTGTTGTAGATATATCATCATAGCATAGTACTTGGATAGAGTCGACAACGACCAAGAAAGTATCATGCTCGAGGTAAGGCTTCAGGAGTTAACCGTTGACGACAAATGATTGTGTGTCATGAGACAATTCTGATATTGCAATGTTGCCATTGTCATACACTTCTTGAACTTGAAACTGCCCTATCCATTTACTTTTTAATTTACCCAGGAAGATCTTCAACTTTTCAACGAATAACCATACTTTCTGTCCATCATCAAAGGTCTTTCGTCTGATGTGTCAGTCGTGCCAATGTTTCACCTTCTCCTTGTACATAAATGTGTTATCATATACATAGTCTCAAAATTCTAAGATCTTGTTCGGATCATCTTTTCTTTTCTGACCACCTTTTTGTGAGTCCAAATTGCAAATGTTGATAGCCCATAAATATTTGTGAATTAATTCCACGGGCAGATGACATGGTTTCCCATATACAAGACGGTAGGGTGACATGCCCAAGGGAGACTTGTAAGCAGTTCCGTATACCCACAGGATGGAGTCCAAGAGTTGGGACCAATTCTTTCTGTTCGGCTTCACAAGCTTCTGGAGGATCGTCTTGATTTCTCTGTTTGATAATTCTGCCATGTTATTGGTCTAAGGATGGTAAGGAGATGTGACACAGTGCTCGATGTCATACTCCTTCATTAGCTTCTTGACCTCTCTATTAATGAAGTGACTACCCTCATCTGATATGAGTATCATCGGAATCCCAAACTGCAAGATGATAATCTCTTTCAGAAATTGACAAACTGTACGGCTGTCTGCAGCTCGAGCGGGGATAGCTTCAACCAGCAACTCACATAATCAATGGCAAGAAGGATGTGCTCATATCCCTTACTATTGGAGAAGGTTCCCATGAAATCGATCCCCCAAGCATCGAATACATCAGCAATCTGAATGATTTTCAGAGTCATGGAATCTTTGGTTGTAAGGGTTCCTTTCAGTCGCTGACAGTTAGTGCATTTCTTGACAAATGTTGCTGCATCCTTAAATAGTGTGGGCCACCAAAGGCAATACTGCAATACTTTCACCATCGTTTTGTCTCCAGGGTGGTGTCCCCCAGATTCGAGCAAGTGACAATGCTCGAGGACACTATGATGCTCCTTCTAAGGAATACAACTGCGCCAAATGCAATCTACTCATTCCCTAAGTAGAATTGGGTCAACCCATTGGTAAAAATGAATAGTAGACAAGAACTTGTCCTTCTTGATTTTCGTCCAGTATTGTGGAACCACACTGGATAAAAGGTAGTTTACAATATCGGCATATACTAAGGGAGTGAATCCACAGACAAAATTGATTTATCAGAAAAGGTGTCTATGGTGGGTGTATTGCTCAACGGAGGCTCTTGCTGCTCAATTATGGAGAGGTAATCTGCTACCACATTCTGAACTCCAGACTTATCTTTTATCTCCAAATCGAAATCCTGGAGGAGAATAATTCATCTGATCAATTGGCATCCTTCTTCTGTTGTAAGTACCTGATAGAAGAGTGGTCAGTGTAAATCATGACTTTCGATCCAAGCAAATATGATCTGAACTTCTCAAGAGCGAACATCACAGCTTGCAATTCTTTCTCTATCATATGTAATTCCTCTGAGCTTCGTCTAATGTTTTGGTGGCATAACGAATGGCATAGGGCGCCTTGTCTTTCCTCTGTCCTAAAACAACCCTAAATGCAAAATCTGGTGCATTCGTCATGATCTCAAAAAGAAAAGACCACTCTGGCGGTTGTAGGACTGGAGATTGAGTGATTAGCTCCTTCAGCTGATTGAATGAAAGGAGAACCTGTTGATCAACATTAAACTCAGTCTCCTTGCATAATAACTCTGTAAGAGGTCGAGCAATGCAGCTGAAATCACGGATGAACCATCTGTAGAATCCCACATGCCCCAGGAATAATCTCACATTCTTAACTGTTTGAGGTGGCTCAAGATTGGCAATCACATCCACCTTTGCTGGATCGACTTCCATGCCACGTTTGGAAATGACGTGACCCAACACAATCCCTTCGATGACCATGAAGTGGATCTTTTCCCACGATAATATAAGATTGACTTCACGGGATTTCTGAATGACTCTGTCCAGGTACTCAAGAAAGGATTCGAAGCTGTCACCATAGACAAAGTCATCCATAAATATCTCAAGAAAATTGCCTACCATCTCGGCGAAAACTGCAAGCATGCACCTCTGGAATGTCGCTGGTGCATTGCATAATACAACGGGTATTCTCCTGAAAGCAGAGGTGTCGAACAGTCAAGTGAAGGTCATCTTCTCTTGGTCTTCTGGGGCGATTGCCACTTGGTTGTACCCGGAGTACCCATTCAGAAAGCAGAAGAACTCCTTGCTGGCCAATCTTTCCAATATTTGATCAAAAGGCAAGGGGAAGCATTCCTTCTTCCTTGTTGCATTAAGATGGTTGTAGTCAACACACACATGACAGGATGTCGGTACCCGAGTAGATATCTCCTCTCCTCTGTCATTTGTAACAATAGTAAGCCCTGACTTTTTCGGAATGACGTGCAGTGGGCTTACCCATTTTGAGTCGGAGATGGGATAAATGATGCTTGTGTCACACCATTTCGTTATTTCCTTCATGAAGACATCCCTCCAATTCGGATTCAGTCTTCTTTGAAACTCATGGGATGGCATGGCATCTTCTTCCAAGTAGATGTGTTGTGAGCATAGCGCAGGATTTATCCTACGGAAATCAGAGACATGCCAACCAAGTGCCTTGCGGTTTTTCTCTAGAACCTCGAGGAGTCGAGATTCTTGTTCCGAGGCTAGCCTGCTATTGATGATGACCGGATACATGTTTTCTGCACCCGTAAGGAAAGCATACTTCAGGCCTGCTGGAAGTGGCTTTAATTCTAGTTCTGATCTGGACAGTTTCTCGGTCACCTCTGAAACGTTTGGTTGGAGGATGTTCTGCCTGAACTTTTGTAGAGCTGCTGACCTTAGTGTTCTGTTGAGATTTTGACAATATGCCCAAAGGATCTGTAATGGAATCACTATGTTCAGGCTGGATTTAATCATTGGAGTCGAAAAGATGCATCGGTAAGTTGGACTTTGTCTCCCAAATGTCCCCGGAGCTTACGTCGATTGTGCTTTCCAGGTCGTCCTCTAGAGAGAGGATTTCTTATGTCCATGGATCATTCAAAGAGAGTGGAGTATCTCTGATTTCTGCAATGAAGTCACAGTCTGCTTCAAACGTTGATGCATGACCCTTATCAATTACGATTTTAGGCTTGTTGATCATGCCTATCGTGATTATGTTGTTGCACAAGTTGAAGGTGATCTTGCCAGACCTATAGTCAACCACAACCTCTGAAGTGCATAGGAATGGCCAACCTAGGATTATAGGAGTCTGGAGTAAGGATACGGGAGAGTCCATATCAAGGGCTACAAAATCGACTGGAAACTGCATGTCCCACACATTCACCACAACGTCTTCCAAAAGACCTTGAGGTCGCTTGATGGATCGATCAGTGAACTGAAGGATCATACATGTTTGCTTGAGAGGACCTAGCCTAAATTCTTGTATAACGATGAGGGCAGGAGGTTGACGGAAGAATTGTTGTCAAGCAGGGTTCGCTAGAAGATTTGATCGAAAATCTTGCAACTGGTTAGAGGCGCTCCTTTGTCTTGCTTATTCTACAGGAGATTGTTGATGGCTGCAACTGTGGCCATGGTGAGAATGTGCTTCTCAACGTGTCAGCGTCTGTTGTTTCGTGTTGGTCGTTTCTTGCTTGTACATGCCTCTTTCAAACCTTTCTTCACAGTTTGCATGTATTCAACGGCCTTCGTCAATGGAATCTCAATAGTCAAGGTATTAAGAATGTCCACAACTTCGGGATCAGATAATGCACTTTTTCGTTTTGCAATTATTTTGAAATTTTCTATTGCTACAGGAAAATGTATATGTACAACACTGAAATCATAAAAGAGTTCTTATTTACAACAAAATCCTTATCTACAATATTTTGCACATCTGGATTGCAAAAAGGAGTATAATCTGGAGGCTGAGATGCTGGTGCTGGTGGACAGGCAAAAAGTGGGGTCTCCGCTCCATCGGCTGGCGTAGGATCGGTTGCGGCTGGCTGCTCCTCCGTGGCTGGCACGACTTCACTTTGGTGACGATCATCTTTTTGGTCTTTTTGCTTTTTATGATTTTTGTTCTTTTTTCGATGGAGATGGTGGTGAGTAGCAACTGGAATGGATCCTCCTTCTTCTTCTTCCTCACTCGCCCCTGTGGCTGGCACAATTGATGTAGAGATGATGATTCACCTAAAGCTTTATTCCTCTCGTGGCTTGTGGCAGACAGAGGCAAGGTCCTACCGCTCCTGAAAGTGACAGCATTAAATAAAGCAATAGCACAATCATCTGACTCTACAAGCACATAATGGACATCACATTCTACCTGCTCTCTTCTTTTGAAGCTATTGGGACTGGCTTCGACCTTTGTTGTAATGGAAGTTTTGGTGGCGGTCAGGTCGTCGAGCTTCTTCGTTATATCTTCTAGGCCTTTGACAAGATGGGCTAAGCAATCAAGGGTAGGATTCACAGGATTTGCCTTAAAAGGTTCAACGTACAGACTACGTTGCTGCTAAGCATTTGGGGGTTGAGGTTGTGACTTCTGGTGGTGCTGAGGAGGTGGAGGAAGCTGATACTGTTTGTAGGAGGGAGGAGATTAGTGATGATATTGTGGAGGTGGTGCAACCGCATACTGGCAATATGGTTGTGGCTGATGGTACTGTGGCAGCTGGTATTGTTGGTGCTGCCTCCATTGGTTGTTGTATTGTGGAGGCTGGTGATACTGCGGCTGGGGTTGCGAGGACTGCCAACAAGCCCTGTGGGTGCCCGGTAGGACGAGCCAGTTGTGCATCATTACTCCAAACACCATTGACTTCTTGAATCAAGGGTGGTGGTAGGAAGGATGATTCGGATGATGGAAGGAAGTCTGGATGATAGACAACCATCTACTGATGGCCCTGATCGGGCGTCTACACTTAGTACACGTGCTGGACTGTCGGTGGCTGCTGGCTCAACTAAGGTTGTTGTGACGGTGATGGCTCATCTTTCTTCCCAGCTGGAACCTCTACGGGTGGTTTTGTCGACTGGACTGAACTGATGGTACCTGCCAGCAGCTCCACCTGCTTGGTGATCTGGTCCAACTTGTCGAGGTGTTGTGTCTTCTTTTTTATCATGGCAAGGTTCTCCAGGTATTGTGATTGCTTTTCGATGATGTCAACCTTTGAGAGATGGCCCCCGATAATATTGAGGTTGGAGCTCTCATCTCTCTCCATCTCATGAGACGTTGCCATGTGGACTTTCTTCTGGAGGATCTGGGGTTTCTTCATATATGCCTTGGATGAAGAGAGGGTAGCCTCTCCTTCAACCATTTCCTCAAAAATCTTCCAAACAACGTCTTCATCCTTGTTGAATGTGATCACCCACAGGCTGCGTCAACAAGCCTTTGGCTTTCTACGTTCAGCCCTCCGAAGAAGTGTTGGACCAAGCTGGTCCTCGGAATTTCATGATGGGGGCATTTCTCCTGCAGATTTGTGAACCTCTCCCAGGATTCATGAATGGTCTCGTGGGCTCCCTTAGAGAAGTTGCTAATTCTGGCTCGCATCTGGTTGAGCCGGTCGATAGGATAGAATTTGTGTTGGAAGGCGTACTTCAGCTCCTCCCATGTCATCATGACCTTTCCCAGATGATTGACCCAGTATAGGGCCTTGTCCTATAAACTGAAGGGGAACACCATCATCTTCACTACATCCAACGGAACATTGGGGTAGTGAGTAGTGCAACAGATGCATGAAAATTTTTGCAGGTGAATGCATGGCTCTTCACTAGTATTCCCGTGAAAAGAAGGGAGAAGAGAAAGTAACTAAGACTTCATCTCAAAGTGAGCATGCACCAGTGGAATGACGATCCACTCGGTCATCTGGTTGTCTCCTGGGTTATAGGTCTCTTTCAGCATGGGTTTCAGCTTCCCTTGTTATGGCTCTTCATCGTCGGGATTCTCACGAGAACCACATCCTCCTCCTCCTTGTCTGTCTCCTCCTCCAGCTGCTTATCAATTCATGACATCATTCAGCATGTCCTAGAATGCAGTATGTGCTAGGGCCTACTCTGTCAACTGCTACTGAATGGCCTGGATAGATGCCAACAACTGAGCATTCACTTAATTCTAATCAGGCATATGTCCTTGCTCCAGCTGGGAAGGTGGTTGCTGACCTTTGCCCTTTCCTTGGGGAGTCATTTCAGGGTATGAGTCCGAAGAGATGACATATGTGTTTAGATCCAGAACTGGGACTGTCTTCTATCTGCAATGTGAAAAATTCCCATTCAGATTGCTTGTAATTGAGTCCCAGCTGCCAAGATGGATCTAGAATTAGGATTAATTCCAGAGTATTATGAATGAAAAAGATATGGACTGTAATCGACTCTCATTCACAACGGTGAAGTTGAGACAAGAGTGGTCCCGGTTTATTAAGTGGTCAAAAGGATGGGCAGAACGAGGACTCTGGAGATTGACCTTCAAGGTCTGGATTGGGTTCTCGGGAATCACCTCAAATTATTGATGAGGTCGAGTCCAGGGAAACGATGTAGGTGCCGACGGTGTCTGAATAAACCATCCATGGGTCGACATCGTGAAGCAAGAGGGAGATCGATGCATGAGGAAGGATACGGTGGTAAACGAGGAATAAAAGGAGTGCAAAATAGTAGAAAGGCTTGAATTGAGCGGGGGTCAAAAGAAGACATGTGACAAAATGTTGTGCAATTACGCGGGACTTTATTTTTGAACTTAACCTAGATCCATACAAACACGATACAAAATTGGGTTCATCAACTCACACCATGTGAAGGCGTGGAGGTTCGTATATTTATTATCTTTTCAGTTTTAGAGTAGTTATTTCAGGCATATCATATAGCAAGTCCTTAGCATGCTAATCAGAGAGAGTACTGCCAGAAAAGTATCTCGTACTTGTCCTCCTCCTTTGTAACCTGTAGTCTTTACTTTTTGAGGTCCTTGTAACCCTTCACGGATCCCTACTTAGCTAAAGAAAAATAGAGAGGAAGCTGATAGGTAAAACCGCTACTTCCGTTCTCGCTCACAACGTAATTACCCGGGAGCGTGCAAGAACCTAATCGGACGCAAACCGATGAGACAAACACCCTCGTGAAGGCGTGGCCTATGCTCATTACTTTAGACCATGTCAATGCTCCACACAAGGTGGGAACACCATCGTTGACAAGGCCCTACTCGATCACATACGATAGAAGCGCCATTACTTTGGAAATCCAGGCGATACACACAACAAATATAGACTGGGTTTTGGGCTCTAATCCTTAGTAGGCAGTGCCTCGCTCATGGGAGGATTTTTGGTCCCCTCCTAATGTACCTGAAAATAATGAGGGCTTTATGAACCCAAGACAATGAAAGTCCATTACGAATTTTAATTAAGGTCAAAGTTTATTCAACAGTCCCCTTATTTTAATTTTTGGATTTTCACTTTTTTTGGATCTGTTTTCATACGCGCTCCTAGCATTTTTTATAGATTTTCATTTAAGTCCTAGGTGCTCAAAATCAGAGGGAGATAGCAAAAAAGATGTACAAGTCGATTCAATGATGGAAATCTCACCATTGAATCTAATGATGCATGTTGAATTAGAGGACTTGCAATGCTTTCCAGCTCTCTCCATGCAGTATGCAAAACAGAATTTTTAAACCTATTCTACATGGTGGTTTGCAATCGAAAAAATCACCCTAAACAGTAGCTGCTATTACTCGTGAAGAACCAATTGTTAGTTATTCAGAAATGAGACTAAGTTCTGATCTTCGATGTCGATTGGTGCTCACAACAACGGGTCCTGCAAGCGTTGTATACGACCTCTATCGGCACGAGGTCTCAAGTCCAAATTACTAACATTATTAATTTGACTAAATCCAGTTGTAGAAGACTATAGGAACAAGCATTCTTACTAGGGTTTGGACCTAATTACCGAGTCATGCAACCTAGTTCTAGGGGCTCTATCACACAAAACAAAATAAAATAAGGTGGAAAACTCAAAACAACTAAAAAACAAAATAAAAGAGGCGAGAAAACGTGAAAAACTGCGACGAGGCCCTAGGTGAATAGACATCCGGGCACTGGACCTCGTTGTGGAGAGTAAAGTTCAAGTTAATTATTACATATTTAAAACTGTCTCTCTCACACCAATAATTACATAAACAAAACTAAACTAATTCTGTGCTAATTCCCTCTCCTTGCTTCCTTCGTAGACTCTCCAACTAGTCGCATGGTGAAGACCAGCCTCCTCCAAGATTGGCTGCATCAGCCTCCTAAAACGATGTCCTCACGTGGCAGGCCCTCGCAACAAAGTCACAAAGAGATTGCATTACCACAAATACAACAACAACAAAGCCTTTTCCCACAATTAAGTAGGGTCGGCTACATGGATTCTTTGCCGCCATTCAGATCTATCTTGGGTCAATCTCGGGCTTATATCTAAAAAACTAAGATCCCTCCGTATAGTCTCTTTCCAACACTTCTTGGGTCATCCTCGCCCTCGCTTAGCCGGCTCAACATCCCAACACTCGCAATCTCCTAACCGGTGCATCAGCTGACCTTCTTTGCAAATGACCAAACCATCTTAAGCAATTTTCTCGCATCTTATCCTCGATCGGAGCTACATTAACTTTCTTTCTGATTGCATCATTCCGAATCCGATATTTGCATGTATGTCCACACATTCATCTTAGCATTTTCATTTCTGCTACAGCCATTCTCTGCACATGTCTATGGTTCACAGGCCATCATTCAGATTTACAAAGCATAGCAGGTCTCCCGGCTACTTTGTAAAACTTTCTTTTAATTTTTAAAGGAATTTCCTTATCACAGAGAACAGCAGAGGCTCCTCTCCACTTTAGCTAGCCTGCATTTATTTTATTAGTAACATCTCTATCAATTTCCCCATCATGTTGCAAAATAGATCCCAGATATCTAAAAGAATCTCTCTTCTGAATGTTATCATCACCAATCTTCACCTCGATTCCTTCCCCATTGCTTCCATCAAAGGTGCATTCCATATATTCTGTCTTAGCCCTACTTATACGAAAACCTTTAGTCTCCCATGCATGTCTCCAACCTCAAGCTTCTCATTTACTCCATCTCTAGTCTCGTTAATCAATACAATATCATAAACAAATAACATACACCAAGGTAACTTATCCTGAATGTGACTTGTCAACTCGTCCATAATCAAAGTAAAAAGAAATGGACTCAGAGCTGAACCTTGATTTAAGCCAATGTTGATATCAAAATAGTCAGTCTTCCCCGTCGGGGTCCTTACACAAGATAAAGCCCTATCATACATATCCTTGATGAGATTAATGTATAGGACGGGTACTTGTCTCTTCTCCAAAACTCTCCGCAGTATCTCTTGTGGGACGGAATCATAAGCCTTTTCCAAATCAATAAAGATCATATGGAGATTCTTCCTTTTAGCTATATAAATCTCCATTGTTCTCCTCAGCAAATGGATGGCTTCAATAATTGAGCGACCTGGCATGAATCCGAATTGGTTTTCTTTTACATGGGAAACTTGCCTCAACCTTCTTTCGATCACACGTTCCCAAATTTTCATAGTGTGACTCATCAGCTTGATAATCTATAATTTGAATAATTTTGAATGTCTCTTTTGTTCTTATAAAGAGGCACCACGATACTCCTCCTCCAATCTTCATGCATTTTCTTGCTTCGCCAAATAACATTGAATAGATTCGTAAGCCAAGTCAAACCACGCTCACCTAAAACTTTCCATACTTCTACAGGGATGTCATCTGGTCCTACACCTTTCCCAGGTCTCATAACCTTCAAAGCCTCCTCTACTATGCATGATTCAAGTAACTTTTACTACTAGCTAGATCACCAAAAGTGATCTCTCTATTTCCTTCCCCAATGAAAAGTTTATGGAAGTACTGCTCCCATCTAGTCTCTATATCCTTCTGAGTAACAAGCACGTGACCTTCCTCGTCCTTAATGCATCTCACTTGAGAAAGGTCTTTGGTCTTTCTTTCTCTTGCTTTGGCCAACCTGAATATATCCTTCTGGCCCTCCTTAGAGTCGAGATTTTTATATAAAACTTCATAAGCTTTTGACTTAGCTTCGCTTACAGACTTCTTTGCTTCCTTCTTCGCTATTTTATAGTCTGTGACAGTTTCCTCTGTTCTATCCTTAGACATAGCTTTAAAGCAAGCTCTTTTATTTTTTAGCTTCTCTTGCACCCCTTCACTCCACCACCAAGCCTCCTTTTGACCCGGAGCTCCTCCTTTTGACTCGCCTAGCATCTCTTTGGCTACCTTTCAGATACAAGATGTTACTGCCTCCCACATCTCATTTGCACTACCGCTACAATCCCAAGATAAGTCTTCTAAAACCTTCTCCCTGAAGCTTGATTGCTTCAGCGGAAGATTCCACCACCTAGTTCTAGTGATCTTAGGAACCCTCCTTTTCTTTATCGGCCCTTTTATTTGCAAATCCAAGACTAACAAGCGATGTTGAGTTGTCAAACTCTCTCCAGGGATTACTTTGCAATCTTTGCAACACAACCAATCTCTTCTCCTCAACGCAAAGTAATCTATTTGTGTTCTAGTTGAGCCACTCTTATAAGTAATTAAATGCTCATCCCTCTTCTTGAAAAGAGTGTTTGCTATGAAAGGATCATATGAGGTTAAAAATCCAGAATGACTTTTCCCTCTTCGTTTCTATCCCCAAAACCATGTCCTCCATGCACACTTGCGTACCCTGAAACATCTTTTCCCACATGTCCGTTAAGATCTCCACCTATGCAAACCATCTCTCTTTGTGGGATTCCTTGTAAAATCTTATCCATACCCTCCCAAAAAGCTTGTTTAGTCCTTTCATCTAAACCAATTTGCAGTGCATAAACTGAGATGATATTCAGAATTTCTTCTTCAAGCACCAACTTTAGCAAGATAATCCAATCCTCAAATCTTTGCACATCAATCACACAATCCTTCAAATCTTTATGAGCAACCACTCCAATACTGTTTCTGCCCTTATCTTTACCTGAATACCAAAGTTTAAAGCATGTCTTCTCGATATCCCTTGCTTTCTCTCCAACCCATTTAGTCTCTTGAAGACATAATATATGAACTTTCCTTCTTTCCATCATATCCATTATCTCCAACAATTTTCTAGTTAAAGTACCGATATTCCAACTACCAATCCGTAACTTCCTTTGCAATCTCTTTTGGACTAACTTCTTTACTCGCATGCGTCCATTATGCGAGAATCCTTGCAAATTTTGGACTGCATCCGAGCGGTGATGCATCAGAACTAGCTTATTTACCTGCATGCGTTCCTCATGCGAGAACCCTTGCAAATTTTGAACTACATCCAAGCTGCGATGTAGCGGCCCTTGCCAATTTTCATTGCATTCGGGCGATGCAACGCGTCGCAAGTAGGGAACGCCCCAACGAAATCTGTATGTTTGCT
The DNA here is from genome assembly GCA_037367405.1 of Ottelia alismoides. Lineage (NCBI taxonomy): Eukaryota > Viridiplantae > Streptophyta > Magnoliopsida > Alismatales > Hydrocharitaceae > Ottelia > Ottelia alismoides. The sequence goes on along the minus strand of JAZKJV010010520.1, from coordinate 107,330 downwards.
TAAATCCATGTTTAAAAAATCCGAACGGTTTCGAGACAAATTCATAAATAGTGTTCTTAGAAGAACTTTAAGAACACTATTTAAGAATTTATCTCTCCTGCGTTGGTTGTTGGCTACCTAACGCGCAACCCTCCTCATTTACCCGGGCTTGGGACCGGCCATGGCTGAGTTATAGACAAAGAATTAGTTGAATGAAAATAAATCAATGAATATTTACAGCAATAAATCAATAAATAAGAATAAATGACTATATAAAAATGAATGACAAAACTAGGCTACACTCATTGCTCCCCGGCAATGGCGCCATCTGATAATCGGGAGAAATTAGAGGGTTGTACAATTTTACAAGGCGAAACCACAATCGGTGTGTCGACCACTCTAAGGTCCTCGGTTAATCAGCAATTAACCCACAATATATATAGCCATGAATAACAAAAATTTTAGGTTAAAATTTGTTATTCCATACTAAAGTTGCATAGCGAGTAAGCAAGTAGACAAACCACATAGATTAAACCAGGTAGCCTATGGTTATTTATACACAAACAAGTCATTTATCATGTATATACATCTTTGTGGGTTTTTTATTATATTTATATTTATTTATATTATTTATTTTTATATTTTTGTATTTTATTTTTAAATTTTATACTTTTTATATTTTCTTTTTGTATTTTTAGATTTTTATATTTCTTGTTCTTTTAAAATGCATATATAGGGTATATAAGGATATATATATATACATATAGAGTAATATATGTATAAATATTAACAAATATAACTAAAATACACTAAATAAAATATTTTTGGGTTTTAAACAATTTTCTCTTGTCTTTGTAATTTTTCGAGAATTTTAGCTAATTTGTATGGATTTTAAAGTTAAAATATCGCAAATAAGGGATTAAATAAATATGTTGAAACTAATTTGAGTAAAAAAAGTAAATAGGTTCCAAACTTATCCAAATAATTTTTAATACATAAATATTTATATAAAGAAAACCAGAAAGACATATTTCTGGATTTTTCTAATGATTTTTTAGATTTTTATGAAGGTTATTGGGGTTTTTCCATTTTTAAGCCTTTTCTTTTTCCATTTTTAATGATTTTTGGTCTGCGGTCAAAATATTGTAACATAGATTATATATAATTTTTTTTGGAATTTTTAGGCACATTTTTATATTTTTTTGTATTTTCTACGTTAAACAGTACAAAAAGAAGCTCTTTTTGATTTTTAATAAATGAATAAATGCACAAAGATGCGAAACAAATATGTGACGTGAAAAACATGGCAAGAGTCATTTATCCCTATTTTTGCGAATTTTTAGGAGCACAATAGCTATTTATATAAAGAGGAAAATGGGGTTGCCCCCTACGGGGAGTAACTTAAATCCCCCACCTTATTTTCTTCAATTTTTTTATTTTTTTTTGAAAAATTTTTCCGTGAATATTCATCACTATATCCCTATATTATGTCATTCAAATTTCGTGTGAAATAGAGACTCCTACGATCTCCATCGAGACAGTCATTTTTTTAATGGTCTCAAGATTTTTTAAATCGACCCTGTTTGGATGGAGGTCGTAGGAGTCTTTGTTTTGCATGAAATTTGAATGACGTAATATAGGGATATAATAATAAATTTACATAATTTTTATTTTCAAAAAAAATAAAAAAAACACGCGAAAAATGGGGCGGGGGAGCTAACTTAGCTCCCCCAAGGGGGCATGCACATTTTACCCATATTTATATAAATTAGAGGAAGTGCATAAAAATACACATCCTGGTTGGGGCATATTTGCAAATAAAATAAACATCAGGGGCTCATATGAAAATTTTCCAAAAATATACAATGTATTATTAATTTTACAAGACTATTTAGCAATTATAGAAACTCCAAGGGCATACATGCAATTTCGCTACCTCACGTAGGACGACACATGAGGTGACATGGAATGGACCTAGATGCAATTACAATAAATACAAGGACCTACATGCAAAATTTCCAATTTATTTTAAATGTTATCTTTTATTTACAGGGCTGAATATTAAATACATAAAAAAAGGGGTAGAGTTTGCAATTTACACTTAAAGAGGCGCGCCATCGGACGGTCGGGATGCTTTCACTTGCCCTGCATCGCATCCCTGCGCATCGATACCCCTTCGCTGATCTGTGGTGTGGATCTGATCGTGGGCTTCATTAGACGACCAAAATGTGGCGATGATGGACGTCCAGGATTAGAACTGGAGTGGCACCTCCATCAGACGACTGCTGCTTCGATCGAAGAATAGGGAAGAAGGTCCCTGCCTCTAAGCTTTGATCCTTGATTTCTCCCTCCACTGAGCTTCTCCGTCATCGTCGAGCTTCTCTATATGCTCGAAGAGTCAATTCGCAGTTGCTGGTGGTTGCTAGAAGGGCCAAGATGCCAAGAAGAGGCCTAGCGAGCTCAAGGAAGATGGACGACATGGAGACCTTAAGGTCGAGTCAATTTGAGCCCAGGAGGGCCTCGTTGAGCTTTTGACCTTCACAGAAAGCAAACAAGGCTGAGGGCAAAGTGCCTCGGCCAGTAAGCGGGGGGAATGAGTGTGTGAATGGGCCTGATGGCGGACCTCCGGCAAGCGGAGGAGGAGGGGATCCGTACCTCCACATCCGTGAGTGATTTGGGTGAGATGAAGTGCGTCGAGTGTGCAACAACGATAGGGGAAGAGAGTGGAATGATCAAACGGTCGGGTACGGTGGTTTACGGTGAGAAAGAAGATGGCCGGAGCAGAGCTCCGGCTAGAGTTACCCTGTAACATATATTACTTACTTAAACTCAAAATAAATTACACAAGCCAAAACCAAGGACTGATTCTAAGCTTGGAAAAGTAAGGACACAGCTCTTATACCTACGGGGTCATCTAGGGAATAGGGCCATCGGCGAGGTGGCCATGGGTGCACCTCGATCCTCCTGGAGCTCTGTCCGGCCACGAGAAAACTCCTTCTATCACGAGGATATCCGCTATACCAAAGAACAGGGCTCCTAGACTCAGATTAGTGACCAAAGAGGTGATTGAAGATGGGGATTTTTATTTATAGACAAAGCTTACAACCCTTATTAACCAGGTTATTGGGAGAAGATCACGCTATGTATACATAATCCGAGATGCTGGTGTGTAGGAGAGATGATTAATGATGAATTTGTATGAAGAGATTGGGGGCGATAGATGGATGGATCGAGCATGAAAAAGGATGGAAAAATGGGGAGGTGACACGCGCATCAAGTCAGAAGGCGGGGGAGGTAGTTGACCCGAGGTCAACTCACGACCAGACTTGATTGGTACATGTCAGGTCGCTACAGGACAAAATTAAAATTTAATACGAAAATAATTATTTATAAATTATAAATGATTTTATCAATTTTGAGTATAAAAAATGTTTATTATTTTATGTAGTATTTTAATACGATTTTTATTTATTTATTAGTGTTATTTATTAGTAGTTAATTTGTAGGGGTATATTTATAGGTATATTCATCTATGTTTTGGCTTATTTATTTTTATTTTGTATGTTTTATTTCTTTATTTTATTCTTCTATTTTATCCATTTATAACGTATTTTATGTACATAAATATATTTTTATTATATTTTTGTGGTGTTATTTGTACACTTAAATAAATATGGTTATATATCATATAGGTATATGTATTGTATATTTACCTATGTACTTCTATATTTCATTTTATTTAATTTTTCTTTTATGATTTTATTTTAGATTTATATTTTTAATATAATATAAATGGTGTTTACAAGAGTATAAAAATATAAAAGAATAAATAATGAAAGAATGGATTTCTCTTTTATTTATTTACATGTATTATTATAAGTATTTTGCCTATGTTTTATATAGACTTATTTTCTTTTGTGTTTTCTTTGTGATTTTATTTTGGTTTTAATATGCACATATGTTATAAATAATATTCACAAAATTATAAAATATAAAGTTGTAAAAATAATAGGGAATGAGAAAATTGAATATTTTATTCAGGTATATTATACAATGAGGGTCCAAAACCTAACTTTTACAGCTTAACTCCAAAAATTATGAAACCACCTCCAATAAATAACTTATAAAAAGTTATATATAATTAGAGGTGATTATGATACATTTTGAGTTTTTATTTGAGAGATATGTGTCTGTGAAGTTGGGATTTGGGCTTTTTATTTTGTGTATAAAATGTACACCGTATTATTTTTGTACAAACTCAATTTTGTATTTTTTTATTATTATCCACAACTTTCATGTACAAAGTTTCTTTATTTGATGTATAAATAATAGAGAATAAAATAGGTGTCAAAAATGACTTATTGAGTGAATAAAATAAATAGTTTTTTATTGTATTTTGGCCCTTATCTCCAACTACTTTATTCCTTATCAGCCAACTCAATTCTTGACCTGGTCTCGGGGTTTAGAGTCGTAAAATATCTTTGATACTTTATTCTTTTTCTTTTCTTCTCTTTATTCTAAAATTTTGGCATTAAAAACCATACTATATACACAATAAATGCAATAAATGATGGATGATATTTTGTACAAATTGATGTTATTTGCATGCATTAGCTAGGATTTTTAAGGCAAAAATGATAGAATAAAGGTGATGAAATGGAGATTCATCATGAAGCACACCTTATTGAGTATTTGTCAGATCTACGATAAAGATTTAAAATTGCTAAAAGAGATTTTGAAGTAGTTAAGGAAGACATGCAAGATCTTTTGCTTAAGGGAGATAGGATCTTTTACTTAAGGGAGTGGGCATAAAAGTATCTACACACTTAGATTCGATAAGTGCTCATGGCTAAAATACCTATTGACAACACAAGAAGAACCTTTACTTTGGCATAAAAGATTAGGGCACATTCACATTAAACTAATCCATATGCTTAATAAAGTTGACCTATTTAAAAGACCTACCTAAATAATCTTACAAGAAGATAGACATGTGATTAGCATGTAAACTAGGAAAATTCCATAAAAAATCCTTGAAATACTAACCATTCTTTAGCTCTGCTAGACGTTTAGAACTCTTAAATCTAAATTTGTTTGAAAGTAAAACGTTTAAGTGGTTATCATTTCTATTTTCTCATAGTATATGACTACTCATGTTTTACTTGGATTTTATTTATTTCCTCTAAGGACTTAGCCTTTTCAGAGTTCGAGAAACTACCTAAACAGATTTAGAAACAACAAGGATCCACTATCACTAAGTTAAGAAGTGATCATGGTGGAGAGTTTCATAATTTGATGCCAAGTAGTGCGGTTGGTAGTCTAAGGTTCAATCATATACATGGATTTATGACTTGGAATAAAATTTGGTTTGGTCACACCAAACAGTATTCTGAGTGTTAGCGTTATGGGAGTATCAAGATTAGTTAATGAAGGAGGAGAAATGCATTTATATTTTTTTATTCCAAATTTAGGCTTGTGCCCAGTATGAGCAATGCCCCCTGTTTTATAGATGCAAGCCCGTGGTAAGCTATTATGCAATCAAATTTATTGCGAATTATTTTATTCCATTATCCAAATTAAACATGATTATATTTTCATTATTGACGAGGTCCCTCTATACAAAGTAGGTTATGTACTATGGTCATCTTAATACCATACAATTGTTCATCTAAAGAGTTAGATCATAGAGGTTGATGCATGGTTGTAGATCTAAAGAGTTGAATCGAGGACATAATTGGCATCATCAAGTGATATTTAAAAAGGATCCCTGTATGAGAAGAGATGGTGATCTTCTCTAAAAACAGATATCCAACAGACATACTTGATGCAAATCATCTATATAGAAATAGCTATTTGGATGTATCAGATGAGTCTACTTAAAGATATAACTTAACATGATCAAGATACTAAAGACCTGTTCCATATACCTATCATAAATAGGCACACATCCTTTGGCTGGAGACATATGTACATCTATATATTTGAGCGTGTAAGTTTGATATAGCAATAAGTTGATGACATAACAAGGTCTATAAACTGGCGATCTAGTGTGCATATAAGGAAATACGAGATGTATGATCTATCAAAGGAATCATATAGGTTCATACTTTTGAAATGGAAGACAAAAGTTCACTCATGAGACAATGAGGTGACAATGAATTCCATCAATAGTCACCTTGTTATGAAAGAAGATAAGAGTTTGGGAATAATAATATCTACTTTAGGAAAGCATATGATTGGTATTGTCGCCTAATGATACATTGAGAAATATAATGATAAGCCATGGAGGAGACACTAAACATGGGACTGAACTTCTAGTTTATTTTCCAGTATATGGGATGCCTGAGCATTAGTACTAGGTCAATGCAATCATAATAGACTATATACCATGACACTTACATTCCTAGCAAATGATGAATTTGAGTGGATTTTACTGACTCCATTTTGAATCTAGATGAATGAGATTTGATTGGATTGATTCTCAATTGATAGAACAAATTTCTAGATCCAAAGAGTTGGAATTTGATCTGAAAGAGTATATAGTCAATTAGGAAAATTGGTTCAATGTTTGACCAAATCAAATAACTCGAAATGATGTGAATCATGATATTAGATGTAAATCTGAATGTCAAGTCACTATACATGATTTTTATAACCATGATATTATCTCAAGTATTCATGGATATTGCTAATAATCTTAATGTAATTAAGAATCGTGCATTGAGAAATTGACTATCAAGATAATAATAATTATTTTCATTGATAACTAATATGGGAATATGCGAATATAACTCACATAATTATCATTTAATTAATAAGTATATGGATCCATAATAATTATTATTAGTATGAATATATGCTTTGGATATATGTGAATATGATTCTCATATTAAATAAATGTAAGTTGGATTTATATTTAATTATGAACAGATGAATCCTATTCATTATTTAGTCAGAAATTTTTTTTTATTATCACGTGATTGTTGATGGTAATTAACTATTTCAATAAAAACTTAAATCCATATTTATCATGAACCAGTTCCTTGTAGGATTTGAATTAGATGGATTAATAATCGATGAAGAAAAGCATCCATACTTGTATTTATATTTGTATTTATATGATCATCCACTATGGAGACAATTTCTTTTTCACCCATTAATTAAAGTTAAAAGAAAAGTCCTATTGGAAGCTTATTTTATTTAATTCAAATTTCCATAAAGATAAATAGTTTTGTCTGAAACAGAAGTGAGATAAAACAGAGAGTCTTGACTATCTACTCTATCTCTCTTGACCGTCGATAGGACTATAAATTGCGGGTGTGGGCTCTCTATTTTCTTATTCAAATTCAAGTTCAACAAGTGCTCTCTATTTTTAAGATTCAAGTGGAGCAAAATAAAAGACATAGGTTCCCTCTTTTATCACTCCTTGACCTCTCTATAACCACAACCAAATATCCTTGGTTGGCTACCATTTAGCATCTATCACTCTCTCCATTAGTTTAGCCAATTCCAAGGGGGTTCATATTCTTCTTCATTCCCTGTGTTAGTGGAGAAGGACCCGATTCTGCGAGACGAAATCAAAAGGAAAGAGATCTAGAACTTCTGATCTGGACAATCGATGGAAACTAACTCTCAAATTTGCGGGAAGAACCACAAATCATTCTCATGCCCGGGAGTACAAGCATTCAACAGATTATACTTGATTCATGAGATATTTTATTTTAGAGACTCATACCTCAAACTTATATTTCCATATCCTTGTAGTATGAAACAATGTGGGAATAGTTTATGTTACCATCTGATTTTGCAATTTTGCAACTGCAATAATTTATTTAGTATATGATTGTTATATTGTTCATATGATTAGCATACTTTCTTTCAAATCCGATTCGTATTTTTTGCACTTCCTAGGTGTGTGAGGTCAAACCTCTCATGACCATGTATACCTTACATCATTGAGAACTTTCCCAATGAGTAGGTGATTAGGGAAATAGAAGATGATTGATGTTTCGTAACCTACACCAACATTGAAACTATTTCATGTGTGTATTCAAGGTAGCCTTGTAAAGAGTGATAAGGATATACTAATATGTACATCAGATGTGTGACTTGATGTGAGTTCGTACTCCTTGTACATGCCATTTTACAGTATGCATGTGTACCCTTGAGAGAGAGAGATTGCATATCTTATTACAGTTACAATAGTGTTCAATGTTAGTCTCAATGCAAGGAAATCACTTATATAGTTACCTTTGAGTAGACCCAATAGTGGTAAGTGAGTAACAACCACATCAATAATGATCGAGATGACTCGGAGCTTCCATACACATTTCATCGAGCATGATGCATATATATTTGAGTAGTTCATATGCTTCAACACACTTTTCCAATTTATATATGTTGTAGTGAAGTACTTCTGAGAGCTTTTATTATAATTTATGATTATACATGAGTATCTCATTTTGGATATGGATTGAATAGAGATGATTATTGAGAATGTTGCAATTTTCATTTCGTATAATATTATTTTTCTTATTTTGAATATTTCGATGTTAATCTACTATACATGATATTGATTTGTTGAGTATCAAAGATTGTGGAGAAGTTGGATAGTAGGCGTAATGGTCTCTACTTGTTGGTCTTGATGGTTGGAGGGACATGGCATCACAAGTTTGAGAACACATCAGAGATATGACAAGTCAGCAAAAAAGAGACATGTATAGTGCTCCCTTACCAATCTAGCTCCACACCCTTATGAATGTTTTTTTCTGACACTTTGTAGCATGAGTGGAGAGAATAAATTAGAACAAAGAACAAGAAAGCTAAACTACTTTATACTAGTAATGACTGGATCTTTCTATTTTTTGTGAATGGATGGTGCTTGATCTTCCATTGGTCACTAGCAACCATTTTGACAAGAGGTGGTATGATCAATCAGGTACCAAGCCACATGTCATCTTGTATTGGTTACATGCCTTAGATATTTATGGGAGGACATATATGACATGATTGGATAAATTGCATCCTAACATCGTAGAGTTGGAATCCATGTAATCTTTGAAGGAGAGGAGATTAATTAGATCTTTATTGGTTGATATAGAATGTAACAATCAACATAAATTTTATTTAAACATATATAAGAGGGTGGGTGGTGGTATACAACCACAAGAGAGTCAAAAAAAATAGAGTGAGAGAACGGGCGAACAGAGAGAGTTGTACTCTTTCTCTTTTAGTGAATTTTCATTCTTCAATGGTTACAAGAAGTGTCCGACTACCATTATATTATGGTGTTTTCTTTTCACAAGCTTCCATGGTGGAGGTTGATTCCACATTTGAATGACCATATCTCCAACAACCGACATTAGAATAGAGGCGATACATGTTTATTCCTAATAATTAGAATAGAAGCCACGTTCGATACTATGGAGTGCATACAAAACATATCAGAGTGAGGTTCTACATCAACGAAAGAACGTGACAGACAAGTGGGCATTCTTCACAAATCATGAAGAATCAATGATTAAGTGAACTATTGAGATTGGGATCATCTATAATTCGATTAAATGATCCAGGAGGCCAGATTAGTATTTTTGCGTGCTCCAAAAGAGTTTGCATGGTTTAGATTCTGAGGAATTTGCTCTAATTATATAGATAAAAAATGGGGTCTGATAACGAATCGAATAGTGAAGTTCACATCGATGGTGCATTATTCTTCGTGGAACCCTTGAATAGAAAGAATGACTTCACCTTATGGTAGCAGCGGGTGGAGAACACCTGCACACTGACTTGGGAAAGTTCCTCGGGAAAAAAAAGAAACCAGAGAAGATGAAAGATGAAGACTGGAAGAAGATGAGGTGTCTTGCAAATAGTGCAATGCAAATGTTCTTAATGGACAACACTTTTCATTAAGTTATTGGCTTAGAGATGATCCAAGGGAGGTCCAGATGAAGCTTGAGAGACGATACAAGTCCAAATATCTGACAAGAAAGCTATTGATGCAGGATAAGCTTTATAGTCTAATGATGACCGATGGTATAAATCTCGAGGGGTGCACTAGGATGAATTCAATAAGATTTTGACGACGTACACACATTTGCAAAGAGGAATGAGAAAAGAATTCTCTCATAAAAGAGGAGGAGAAATCATTGATTATTGAATTCTCTTTTATATTCCTAAGATCATATTGTGACAACATTTCTCTATGAAAGGAGACCATCACAGTGGACAAGATAACTGCTTCTCTTCTTATTATTAAATCATGACAGAGCTCAACAATTAAGGCAAAAAATGATGAAGGTCGTGTACTAGCAATCAAGAGCATATGATCAAGGGAGATGGGCTTCATAGGTCGATCCAGATCACGAATCAAATTGGATGCTTCTATTGTGATGAGGGTGGTTACAAAATTGTTGATTGTCTAGGACATGAGAAAGAGAAAGTGAAGGAGAAGGCCTTTTATTCAGGCTCAGACCAAGAGGATTTCATCTTAGTCTTTGAGGGAGACTTGATAGCGTATTCAAGAGGGATGAAGATATATTCATGATGGCTTCTGGACTCAGCATGTTCAGATCATGTATGCTCACCTAGGGAGCACTTCAGTACATATCAGACATGCAATGATGGTAAAATCAAGATGTCAGGTGGAGAGCTTCATCATGTAAAGGGAAATGGATCAATGTGATTTCACATGTTTGACTAGGTAATACAAATTATGAGACATGTCAAAAACATTCCCACAACTACAAAGAACATGATTTAATCAAGAATGATTAAGCTACGAGAAAATCAAGTTGCCATAAAAGGAGGAGTTCTCAAAGCAAGCAATGGAGTACATGTGTGACGTGAGGAAATAGGATGTCAAATAGGGTGTGCAATCTTGAGGGAGAGATCATGACATGCGATGAAACTCTAATCATTCTCATGATAAGCAATATGAGATTATAATAACAGGTTATCGATATCTCTGATGCAGAAGCGCGAAACAAGGAGAAGCAAGTGTGAGTCGCTTTACCAGATTACAGTGGCCTAATATATAGTCAAGAGATATGTGTGATTTCACATCGTAATGCACAACAGTGAGTTTTGTAGACGTGCCCGAGAGGAGATAGGAAAGGGCGTAGCATCCAAAGGCGGTGGAAACTTGTGTGGCACCCAGGAAAGGGTGTAACATCCAAAGGCGGTGACAACTTGTGAGAGAAGCTTACAAATGATGAGGATGATTCAGGGCAGAATTATTACGACGTGAAGATTGTAATTAAAATCCACTCAATGGGAAGATTACTAAGATTGTATAAATTGTATCTTAATACGATAGATTTAGATTCCATGTAATCCTTAATGAAATTGCTTACTAGATCAAATCTCAATAAGATCTTGATGCAGATCAACTAGATCTTAATTGATTGAGATTTTTTTGAAATCTTGATGATGACAATAAATCTAACATTGCGTTTGAGCATATATAAGAGAAGATGGTTGGTGGCATAACACCACAACCACTAAAGAGACAATAGGGGGGACAATGGACAGAGAGCCAGGGAACAAAAAGGGTTTTCCTAGTTCTTCTTTTAAAGTGATTTTTTTCTCTAGCGATGACGAAAAGGTGACTGACCACCATTATATTGTGATGTCTTCTTTTTCATATGCTTTTATGGTGGTGGTTATTCCACATCCAATGGTCCATATTCCCAATAGATACCTCGTCCACAATGTGTTAACCATATCTACTAATTGTTAGATAAAAAGGGTACCAAATAATAATGTCTAGTTTAATTATGATAAATTATACTTTCTTTCCCTACAAGCAAGGGGTCTAAGGACTTCTATGAAGACTGACTCACATTAGGAGTGCTCCTTTAAACCATTTGTTAAAGGTATATATGTCTTCAGATAGTTTTCTAGAGGATCAAAAACCGCTTACTTCGGCTTGGGGACCTTAAAAATCTATCTTAAGGTTTGGAGACATTGATGGAGATTAGTTCAAGACCTGAGGGCATTCTTAAAGCCATCGTTATGGTTCGAAAAACTCAATGAAGCTAGTTCCAAGGCTTAGGGAACTAGGTTGAGATTTCGCAGAAGTCCAATGACCTCTGTTGAGCTTAGTACGAGGTTTTAGGACCTTAATAGAAATTTGTTGAAGTCCATAAACCTCAATTGACTACGTTTTGAGGCATGGTGATCTTAATATATTTCTTGTTTTCGCTGAAGCATAAAGACATCTCTTCATAGGAAAGATTGATGCTTCTTTGAGGGTATGTTTCAAAGGGCAATTCTCCTTTGACTGAAACCTTCTATAGGAGCCCCCTTGTCGATTATGACAGCATGAATCACCCTTCTAGGTAGCCAATTCTTTTGAGAGCTACCCTAGTAAGGGGATCATGTTTTATGCTTAATGATGGGTCCATATTAAGAAGGATCTCTATGGCCTAATGTTGTGAGGTTTGTCCTTCCAAAAGTAGAGGACTTGAAGTGAGGAGAAATCGTTTTGAAACATGTCTAAGATAGTACTTGTACAAGAGATACATTACTCTCATCAAAGTAGGGTGGATGGTAGATTCTGCAACATAATGTAGCAACAAATTATGGACTAAAGAGACCTCAACAGAGGTTGTTCCCACATAAGGGATTCCTTTTGCTTGTTGTTATTATTAAACATTACTTCCATGGTATTATTTACCCTTCCCACATTTTGAAGTTAATGTCCCTTGGGAGGATACATGGAATGATGCTTGTCAAAATCAACTTTTGAATATGGTTCGAAGGTAGAGATCATTGGAGGCAACCACCCCTAGGGGTGTGTTCAAAATAATCGGATTAGTAGGTACCCAACTCAATCCTAGCATTTTGACCTTAAACTCACAGATACCCACGTGAAAATGCCCAATCATGTGCTCAATATACTATGGCATATATGTCTTATCAAGAAAACTCATCTTAAAAAGCGCAAATCAATGGATGCCTAGTTTAAAGCTTCTAACATCTTTATTAATTCAAAAAGGTGAACATGGTTAAATATTGATATGGATATAGGTGTTATAAAATTATATTATATGAATATAGATGAATATGAAAATTGTGTTACCATTTTCTTTACAAATGGATGATAGAAAATGGATCGTGATCGGCAATATAAGGAATAATATACAGAAGAGATTAAATTTGTAGATATTGGATGACTTACACATGATAAAATTGTATACACATCTAAATTTGAAATTGATATAAATTTTATAAAAATATATGCATTGCGTGCATGAAATATATCTATCAATATCAAAAATTTCATATCTAACACATTTTCATATCACATGTGTGTGCGTGCATGCATGAATAAATATATTTTACCATAGAATATGCATACAATGTTTCATTTGAAAACTACTAAAATAATACAATAATTAGATTCATTATGATATTGTGTGACAATGCCAAATCAATCTACCAATTTAATCTCCAAACATATATGAAAAGTGATGACAAAAAATGCCATAAAAATAAATAATGATATCAAAGAAATTTATGAATAAAATATAATTGTTGAAATGAAATGTACGAAACGACAAGGTTTTCCTGCGGTATTACAAATCTATATGAACATGATTGCAGTGGAACCATCTACTGTATGGTGACAATGGCATCTACAAAATGTTTCCTCAAGGTTCTAGGCTTGCAAAATGAAATGCTATGACAAGCATGGCAGACAGATCGGAGCCTATGAGATTGCATACCTAGGGCTAATTTAATTGAATTCGAGGAGCTGATGATAAAATACCAAACTATCAACCTTTACAGGCCTCGGAGCTTATATCATCTTTCTTGCAAGGTAAGATCACAGTACAAAAGTCCGTCTTAAGCTCCAACCCATGGAAATTTGTCTCTGGAATGATTTTGGAAAAAAAATTTAACAATTCTAGCATATGGATATAAGTATGGATAAAGTTTTTTTTGAGTATGAACAGAAGGTCCGCATTCATACAGTATGCATATGCATGATTAATTACAGAACAATTCAACTCATTTTAATAGACTTCATAATATACACAGGCTTTGTATCTACTATCACTCCATATAAATACCTCTTATAATTACAAAGATGCTCGTTTCTTGGTGATGCCGCTGCTTGAAATTTCTCAAGGATGGTCAAGGACCGGTGGGCTTCAGAGATGTCAGCCACTTTATCTTGCTGATGTCTATTAAACAGCAGAGAAGTGTTTTAGATTGTTCCTCTCTTTTTTAGCCAAAAATGTCAACATGAGGTTAGTACTCATCCGTAAATTCTTCAACAGCCTGCTATGCAATTGTTAATTAATCGAAGGAAAGGTATATAAAATCAACAACATGAATAGAAGAGAAAAAACATGAAATAAAATATCTAAAAGCTTATTGGAAAAATCAATCAAAACAATAAATTATCAAAAACAAAGAATGTTAAAATCAGGTGGAAGAATTTTTTCTGTAAATGAGGTGGCTTAAAGAAAACACTAAGGGCAGGTACCTTTTGAAGATTATCTTGAACTCTCAATGCATCAAGAATGCTTGCTACCCACCTGTTCCGTCAAAAGTAAAAAAAAGAGTAAATTCTTTAACCATCTTCATTTATTTTGTTAATTCCTACATTGAGTTGCATCATAAATCTCCTCTAAAATGTAAATTCTGTATGAACATCTACCATTCAGAACCTGATTCGAGTACATGCAATAACATTTTCCATTTTCTTTCAGGCCTGAAAGCTGGTGTACAACACATGAGATAGACATGCATTCCATTCAATTTTTATGCATTTTTTAATAAGCTGCTCAAAGTATAGAGCCTATTGCCAAAAGCTACCTCAACTTGCAGTAGTTACTTGGGGACTTTGTTTGCCATAAATTGAAATCCATTGCCTCTACTGGCCGCTTATACTAAAAGAACTCGAATAAAAGTTTTGAGACAATAAATTTTCAATTTCAGTGACAGATACCTGAATCTGCTAGCTGCTGCCTGAGTAACAATAACAGAAACTTAGCAGCCGAGATAGTTACTCAATTGGCGGTTACAGTCTCAATAGAAGCATTTCAGAAAGAAAAATACATTCCAAAGATGATTAAATGTTCATATAAAATGCATGCTTTGCAGTATAACATAATCACCAGCTATCACCCCCAGAATATAATGCTTTTGCGTACCCATCAAGGCCAGGATTTTCAGGGCAGTACACTCTCGTCAATCCTAGCCTTCTTGCAGCGGAAGCAGTAGTTTCACCTATGCAAGCAACAGCATTGTCCCAGTCTCCCTTTTTCGAAATAAGGTTGACCCAAGCACTGTTGCATTCATAGACAAAGTGAGAAATAATAAAAAACTTTTCAAAAATCCTGTTATGGACCATGTAACCATCTTGAAGAGTGCATACTAAAACATGTGATTAAAGATTGCGATACATGATAGTTGCTATACTGACTAAACCTAAGGCCATGTTCGGTTGGGGGGTTACCCCCCACTTTGGGTGGGTAACCCCCCAAAACACCCCCTTTTAACCCACTAATGGGGCCCACCCCCTTACCATCAAAAAAATTATATATTATACCATCATATCATCTAAAAATCATAAAATACTCAACTTCTACTCACTATTCCAAACTTCAATACAATCACATCACAATAACCACCCGCTTTTTCAAATTTCAATACAATCATACCATAATAACTACCAACTTTTTCAAATTCCAATACAATCACATCACACAAACCCTCCCAACCCTTAACCCACCAACCAAACACACAACCACAAAACCGGGTTATCCCCCCCTAGATAAATTCAGAACACCTAATGCCAGATAAATCTGGATTGGATCTATCTTTCTCTCCAATAAAGATCAGCCTTTTCTCAAAGCAACAACAACAACAAAGCCTTTCCCACAATTAAGTAGGGTCGGCTACATGGATTCTTTGCCTCCATTCAGATCTTGTCAATTTCGGACCTATATCCAAAACAATTAAGATCCCTTCATATAGTCTCATTCCAACACTTCTTGGGTCGTCCTCGCCCTCTCTTACCTGGCTCAACAACCCATAACTCGCATCTCCTAACCGGTGCATCAGCTGACCTCCTTTACAAATGGCCAAACCACCTTAAACGACTTTCTAGCATCTTATCCTCGATCGGAGCTACACCAACTATTCTTATGATTGCATCATTCTGAATCCGATCTTTATGTGTGTGTCCACACATCCACCTTAACATTTTCATTTCTGCTATTGTCATTCTCTGCACATGTCCATGGTTCACAGCAAGCTTGCAAAAGTCGGCCGACTAGGCCGACTAGTCGAGTCGGGGGGGTAGCCGACTCGACTAGGCCTAGTCGGTCCACCCGACTAGTCGACCGACTAGTCGGACGACTTTTACAACAATCTTTTTTTATTTTTTTTATTTTTCACTTTTTTAAAAGCAAACATATTCTATTAGAGGGCATATCCAGAGGGCACTGTGCCGATTTGGGTCGTGGTGAGCACCAAACGTGGGCTCGCCACGTGTATGTGTCGGTTCTATTTGGAAGGGGACGATTTTGGCAATAACAATGTGCATGCATTATTAACATAATAAGAATTCGAATTAAATCATTTCCTTAAAAATAGGTGGTCGGTTTTAGTAAGATAAAAAATACGCGTTTAAATTATTGTCGGCATATATTCTATTTATGTTATGATCATTCCACGTTTGGATTAAGAAAGATAAATTACTGATTATAATTATTGATTACGTCAATTACTAATGTCCATACAATAATTACCTATTACAAATATACATATTACTGAACGCATTATGATTGTTACTGAATTTATAGTTATTTTACATCTGTAGTATTACATTGTACAGAGATCAGTAATTCATTCATGTTACTCAAGTAATACATATTCAGTTCTCAAGTAACTATTGTTGTGGGATCAGTAATTAAGTATGTGAATTACTAATGTCCATACAATAAGTACTGATTACAAATGTCCTTTTTACTGAAGTCATTTTGATTGTTACTAATGTTATAGTTACTTAATACTTTGAGTCTTACTGAAGCACCTCTTATTACATTGTACAGAGATCAGTAATTCATTCATGTTACTCAAGTAATACATATTCAGTTCTCAAGTAACTATTGTTGTGGCATCAGTAATTAAGTATGTGAATTACTAATGTCCATACAATAAGTACTGATTACAAATGTACATTTTACTGAAGTCATTTTGATTGTTACTAATGTTATAGTTACTTAATACTTTGAGTCTTACTGAAGCACCTCTTATTTACTTATATAACATTTTTAATTACTTATAATGTATCGACTGTTACTGATAGCAATACATAAGATACTGGTTACGTGATTTTTTATACTTATTCCAACTTACTTATTCCATTACGTTCTTTTACCTACAATTTATTATATGTTACTGATGCTTCTATGTATCTACTTGTTTTATTCTTTGTTTTGAATTACTATCGAATCACACCTTCTTTACTTATGTAGCCTATTTAATTACTTGTAATACGTCAAGTGTTACCGAAAGTCACACATAAATTACTTAATTATAGTTATATGGTGAACATCCAAATGTCAACTGTCTTCTAGTTCATTTAGATGATGTTGTTTTGCTCTCGCTCCTCGGCATAACAACTTCTTCAAGACACCAAATTGTGCATTGTTCTGCAAGAAACAATAAGTTAATTTATATCCGTGAATAGTAAGAATTGTATAAAGAAAAGTAATTCAGCAATATACTCACTTCAGTAAGAATCATTGGATGACAAGTAACTTGTAATGAATTGTTAGTAACATTTATTATATGACAAGTAACTTGTAATGATTGTTAGTAACTCAGCAATATACTCGCTTAAGTAAGAATCATTCAATGACAAGTAACTTGTAATGAAATGTTAGTAACGTTTGATTATTGACAAGTAACTTGTAATGAATTGTTAGTAACTCAGCATTATAGTCAGTATATCATCAAAGTAACACATTAAAAGTAACAATTTTGATAGTAGTAGTAACATAAAATATCTTATAAGTAAAATAAGTAGATATGTCAGTAACTCGGTATATATTCAAAGTAAAACATTAAAAGTAACAATTGTGTTATCATTAGTAACATAAAATATCTTATAAGTAAATTATTTAAATACATCAGTAACTCGGTATATTTTCAAAGTAACACATTAAAAGTAATAAGTATGTTAGCATTAGTAACATAAATATATCTTGTAAGTAAATTACTTAAATACATCAGTAACTTTTTATTGTATGAAATCAAAATACCTTCGAAAAGATTCAACGGACTACAAATCGTGTATCAAATTCAATCAGATTCAAATCAGTCATAAAAATGCGATTCAAATCGTGTATCAAATTCAAATCAGATTCAATGGACTACAAATCGTGTATCAAATTCAATCAGATTCAAATCAGATTCAAATGAGATTCAATGGACTACAAATCGTGTATCAACTCATGATCCAAAAACATAAAAAAAATCAAAATCCGGTCTATAATCAGTCAGATTCAAATCAAAATATCCAAAAAAATTCTTTCTACATATTATAAGATTCAAATCAAAATGCGAAAAATAAAAATCTAATCGAAATACAATACCTTGCATTAGATAAAAAACGATCGCCTCTCTTTACATGATTCATCGCCTCACTTTGCAAATCGCTAGATCGAAAAATGCGAGATCAACCGCCTCTCGTTGATCTATCAACACACGTTTCCATAAACGTATACTAATTTAAGAATTGCTTAATATTTCTAATTAGCTTCTCTTTCCATTTTGGTTATGGTTCCTATTTTTGAGGGATTGAGAGATACAAATCTGACGGTTGGAATTAGAGGCTCACCACGACCCAAATCGGCACAGTGCCCTCTGGATAAATTCCCTATTCTATTATGCTTAATTTTATATTTAAAGTCAATTACTTATTTTGTTTCATTAAGATGGTATATAAAATGTACAAATATATGTATAAAAAATTATTTATATATTTAAAATAATAAAAAAATTCAAAACCGACTAAATCCGACTAGTCGCCCGACTGCCGACTAGTCCTTAGTAGGTGACCCCGCCGACTGAGTACCGATTACCGCTTTCTGCAACCTTGGTTCACAGGCCAACATTCAGATCCATAGAGCATAACAGGTCTTACAGCTGCTTCGTAGAACTTTCCTTTGACATTTAAAGAAATTTTCTTATCACAAAGAACAATGGACGCTCCTCTCCACATTAGTCATCCTACATTTATTCTATTAGTAACAACTCCATCAATTTCCCCATCATGTTGCAAAATAGATCACAGGTATCTAAAAGAATCTCTTCTGAATGTTATCGTCATCAATCTTTACATTGATTTCTTCATCATTGCTTCCATCAAAAGTACACTCCATATATTCAGTCTTAGACCTACTTATACGAAATGTTTTAGTCTCCAACGCATGCCTCCAGACCTCAAGCTTCTCATGTACTCCATTTCTAGTCTCATCAATCAACACAATATCATCAATAAATAACAAACACCAAGGTATCTCATCCTTAATGTGACTTGTCAACTCGTTCATAATCAAAGTAAAAAAGAAATGGACTCAAAGTAGATCATTGATGTTGTAGAGATTTATGTTATGTTATTATGTACCGTTTCATATTTTCTATTTTTCTTCCGGACTTTTATGTAATTTAACAATGGGTTCTCTCTATATAAGGGAGCCTAGGGTTCTATGGAATATACAGTTCACTCACTTCCATCAACATGGTATCAGATCCAGAACCCTAACCCTCATCCTGCCCCCCCCCCCTCTCTCTCGACGGCGTCGTCTCATCCCGGCGCTCCTTCCGAGGCCCTTTCCAGCCCCCGGCGTCTTCCAACCCCCGGCGCTCCTTCCAACCGCCCGCCCGCAGGCCCCTTCCAGCCTGCAGTCCCCTTCCGCCGCTACTCCCTTCCGCCAGCCCCGGCCAGCCCCGCAAACCCTCCCTTCCGCCGACCCCGGCGGTACCTTCCAGCCCCGCCCCTCCCCCCGCGGTCGGCAACTATCTCGTCATGTATTTGAGTGCATAAAATTCTACATATGCACTCAAATCCGATCAAGTTTATGTAGACACCGATCTCTTGTCTACAATCCCTATTTTTCGTCTCCGGCAAGATGTCAGAAAGTAAAGTCAATATGCCCTCCATAGGCGCATTCAAAGGTCCAGCGCTAATAAGCAAGATGGATGGGACGAACTGTGAGCTCTGGACGATGCAGCTCATGAGTCTCGTGAAGTCGAACGGTAAAAAGCATATACTTACCGAGGATGAGCCGGCAGAGAAGACTGGGATCTATGCCTCCTGGGAGGCCGATGTTTCTTATGCCAAGGTTTGGCTATCAGGAACACTGTCGATGGAGATTGCCAATGATGTCCTCCATCAGCCCACCGCCTAGGCGATGTGGGATATTCTAGCTGCCACATATTCACATGTGTGGAACGAGACCAAGATGTTACAGCTCCAACATGATATTTTTACAATGAAGCAGAATGGGCGGCCGCTTCACTCTTTGTACACGTCCCTGCAGGGGATGTTTGAGAAACTATATAGCATTATACCACTCACGGCGACTCCAGAGCAGCAGAAGACCTTCCAAAATGCTACCATGGTGGGTGTACTACTAGCAGCACTTGATCCTGAGTATGAGGCAGTCCGCTCTCAGATACTTGCTGATGCTACTATTCCTCCTATGGAGGAAGTATACCGGAGGCTCAGTCGCATATTTGTTTCTTCCAGCACATCTACTCCACCCCCGTCGGCGATGGCGGTATCGCGAGGGAGAGGTGGTCATTCTTCCTTTCGTGGACATGGACCTCGTGGCCAAGGAGGTCGTTTTCGCCAGCCGTGTTCTTTCTGTCATCGCACAGGACACTCAGAGGATACATGCTACTCTAACCATGGGTTTCCAGCATCGGCGCGTGTAGCCGAGCATGTTACATCTCAGTCAGCATCCACTATAGATCATCGGTTCGAAGAGCTTGTAGTGTGTCTGCGTGATATTATGCCTCAATCATCTACTGAATCTCCTGGTGGATCTTCAGATGTTGCCGCTACAACATCTGCCAGTACTTCTGCCGCTGCCAGTACCTCAGGTAGTGCTACTGCCTTTACATCTTGTCATGATCTCTTAGATTGAATTATGGATTCTGGCACCACCCATCGCCTCTGCCGTGATAGAGATAGACTTGAGTCATACAGGGACATCCCACTGGACGCTCAGTGCACATAGCTGATGGGACTCATTCCCCCATCGTTGGACAGGGGGAGATCACCTTGTCACCTTATATGCATTTACCGAATGTTCTACATGCTCCTGAGTTTTCCATGAACTTATTATCCATTAGTCAGATTATGAAGGATTTGCACTGTCGTGCTATATTTGACCCATCGTCTCTCATTTTTCAGGACATACTAACGGGCAGGGTGATTAGTTGTGGCTCTGAGCAGAATGGTCTCTATCGTCTGGTCCGGAATTCATATGCTGGCATCTCTTGCCATTCAGCCGGATCAGTCTCTCCGTACACCTGGCATCTTCGCTTTGGTCACCTCCCGCTCCAGAAAATGCGACATATCTTGCCTCAGATCTCTCCGAGTTCGTCATTTCGTTATGAAGCTTGTCAGTTGGGAAAGCATCATCGTTCTAGCTTCCCTAGTCGTCAGAGTCGGAGCAGTAGCTCCCCATTTGAGTTGTTTCATATTGATATTTGGGGTCCGAGTCGTATACCTGATCATCAGGGACACATGTTCTATCTAGTTGTAATTGATGACTTTTCTCGTGTATCTTGGGTTTTTCTTTTGAAGAATAAATCTGAAGCAGGGGATGTTATTAAAAATCTTATCAGTGAAGTGCAGAATGTTTTTTCTTCTACTGTCAAATATGTTCGTACAGATAATGCATTGGAATTCTGCACTCGTTCTCTATCTCAGTTTCTTTCGTCCAAAGGTATTATTCACCAAACCACCTGTGCTCAAGGTTTTTGAAACCGAACCGGAAACCTTGCTGAAATGGTCGGATCGGATTGAACCATGTAATCAAACTGGTTCAATCGAATGATGATGTCATCATTATTTAAAACCGGATTAAACCGGACCGGTGGAAAAAGTGGTTGAACCGGCTAGTCAAACCGAAATGAAATAATATCTATATAATATACACTTAATATACTTGAAATATATATAAAATACATAGATAATGTATATATTTCACACTATACATAAAGTATTTTTCTTATACACCATCAAATATCATACATATCATATATATATATATATATTATTTGGACTAGATGCTCTATAACAAGATAATAGTTTAATTATATTTAAAACCCAATACATGCAAAAAGTTGTGTTAGTGTAGTTGGTTAGAAGTATGAAATAGGTAACCAAATGTCATGGGTTCAACTCCCACTACCAACAAAATTTTTTAAATAATTTAAAAATTAAATGCAGTTCAACTTCGGTTGAACCTGGTTAAACCGAGTCAAAAAATAGGTTGAACCGGACGGGTTAATTAAAATTTGCAAAATCAAACTGAACCGGAATAAACCGGTTAACCAGACCGGTCCAGGCCCAGTTCACCGGTCGGACCGATCGAACTGGCCGGTCCGGTTTCAAAAACACTGCTTGTGCTTACACATCTCAACAGAATAGAGTGGCAGAGAGAAAACATCGTCACCTTCTTGATATTACTCGAACCCTGCTAATCCAGAGTTGCGCGCCTATCACCTTTTGGGTGGATGTTGTCCTTACAGCATGCTACCTGGTCAATCGCATGCCGTCCTCTGTTCTTGGTGAGAAAATTCCTCTTTCCGTTATTTTCCCTGATAAGGAATTTTTTTCACTTACTCCTCGTGTCTTTGGTACTATTGTCTTTGTTCACCACTTGTCTCCTAGACTTGGCAAACTCTCTCCTAGAGCCGTCAAGTGTCTTTGTAGGTTACTCTCGAACTCGGAAGGGTTATCGTTGTTATGACCCCATAAACAAGAAATATTTTGTCAGTGCTGACGTTACATTTTTTGAGTCTGTTATTTACTTCTCCCCTGCAGGTGACAGGTTGGTCTATTCCACATCTAATGATGATGTCTGTGTTCCTCCTCCTCCTAGTCTGAGTCCACCTGCGTCCAATCCAGTTCCATTTGTCACGCCACTACCATCACCAACACCACCACCACCACCTCCACAACCACCTATCCCACCATTACCTAAATTCTATACACGTCGGTCAGGTCCTGCTCAGACTACACGTCAGGCATCCATCACGCCTCAGGTATGTTCAGATGCTATTACTAATGATGGGTCAGATAATGTGCAAGTGAAGGATTCTTCGTTGCAGGAGGAGGACGCACCATCGAGTACAGTGGACGGTGACCTTGATGTCCCTATTGCTATTCAGAAGCATAAACAGACTTGCTCGTCTTATCCATTTGCTTCCCAGGTTTCATTTCACCGTCTCACAGGTGACTTTCAGAGGTTTGTTGTGGCTTTGTCTTCCGTAGAGATACCACGGCCTTATCAAGAGGCTATGAAAATTGACTGCTGGAGATTGGCTATGGAAGAAGAAATGCATGCTTTACAGTCCCGTGGTACATGGAGCCTGGTTACCGCTCCATCTGGCGCATCTATTGTTAGCTGCAAATGGGTGTTCACAGTTAAATACCATGCAGATGACAGTCTTGATCGGTACAAGGCAAGACTTGTTGCGAGGGGTTTCACACAAACCTATGGTGTGGCCTATTTGAATACATTCTCTCCAGTGGTTCGGCACTCTACTCTTCGCATTCTTCTATCGGTTGTTGTGGTACGTGACTGGTCCATATTTCAACTTGATGTCAAGAACGCATTCTTGTATGGAGATTTGCAGGAGGAAGTCTACATGCAGCAGCCACCGGGGTTCACTGCTGAGGGGGAGAATCATATGGTGTGTAGACTTCATAAGGCGATATATGGCCTTAAACAGTCCAAGAGCGTGGTTCCAGAAGCTTTCCCACCTAATTGAACGATATGGATTCAAAAGATCAAATGTAGATCACTCGTTGTTCATTCAGAAGACGTCTAGAGGTACGACTGTCATCATGGTATATGTTGATGATATTCTGGTTACAGGAGATGACGTTCAGGGAGTAGAGATGGCAAAAGCATTCTTGGGCCGTCAGTTTGTCACGAAGGATCTTGGTACCCTAAGATATTTTCTAGGGTTGGAATTTGCCAGGAATACACAGGGTCTGGTGATGACCCAAAGGGAATATATTACAGACTTTCTGGTTGAAACAGGCATGGTTGGATGTAGACCATCGAACACTCCTATGGATCCAAGTATGAAACTGTATGACAATGATACTGAAGAAGTGGACAGGAGAAGATATAGAGATATGGTGGGTAAGCTTCTTTATATCACTATAACTCGACCTGACGGGATCCTTACACAAGATAAAGCTCTATCATACATATCCTTCATGAGGTTAATGTATAGGACAGGTACTTGTCACTTCTCCAAAACTCTCCACAATATCTCGCGTGGGATAGAATCATAAGCCTTCTCCAAATCAATAAAATCATATGGAAGTTCTTCCTTTTAGCTCTATAAATCTCCATTGTTCTCCTCAGCAAATGGATGGCTTTAATAGTTGAGCGACCTGGCATGAATCTGAATTGGTTTTCTTTTACGTTGGAAACTTGCCTCAACCTTCTTTCAATCACACGTTCCCAAATTTTCATAGTGTGACTCATCAGCTTGATACCTATGCAATTTGAACAATTTTGAATGTCTCCTTTATTCTTATAAAGAGGCACCACGATACTCCTCCAATCTTAAGGCATGTTCTTGCTTCGCCAAATAACATTGAATAGATTCGTAAGCCAAGTCAAACCGCGCTCACCTGAAACTCTCCATACTTCCACAGGGATGTCATCTGGATCCTTGTATGACATATGCTACTCATGTATTTGTCTTAAAATGTCCATGAATTAGATAACACTATCATATCATACAATTATAATTTGATTTCTATGTTTACAACGGCAGAAAACGTTAATATGGAAGCATAATCAGAGATAGAAATATAATGGCAATAAAGAACATCGTGATTTTACATGAAAACCTACTCCCATAAGGAGTGAAATGGAACCACGTAATAACCGCCTCAAACGGCTAATTTTTTTATTAATCCCTCTCGTTGAATACAAGAAGTGTGCTTAGACCTGGCCAATGGGTCGGGGACCCGCTTGCCCAGCCCGCTTATAGGCTAGGCTTGGGCCAAGAGATTTCATAATTGTGTCAGCCTGGCCCGACATGCTCTTTGGCCCACCCGTCAACTGTGCAGATTGTGGAGATGTACCACAAAAATCAGCCCGGCCCGGCTCGCACATAT
Organism: Ottelia alismoides; assembly: GCA_037367405.1. Classification (NCBI taxonomy): domain Eukaryota; kingdom Viridiplantae; phylum Streptophyta; class Magnoliopsida; order Alismatales; family Hydrocharitaceae; genus Ottelia; species Ottelia alismoides. The sequence goes on along the minus strand of JAZKJV010010520.1, from coordinate 81,943 downwards.
AAAAATATGGGTTTAAAATTTACATTTTAGATACATTTAAGATAATATGCGTCAAGTTTTTATTTTACATTATCAGTATTACATAGTATTTTATAATTTACATGCCAAGTAACATCTATTATGGTTACTTAGATTTAGAAAGATAGATGATGCTAAAAAACTTAATTATCTCTATAAATTAGATTAAAAAAGTAAGAAAAAATACTTTACATCTGGCAATGGACCGGCCCGACCCGACCTAGACATGCGCTAGGCTGGGCCTTAATATGGCCCATGGGTTGGCTTGAGCCGGTCCTTGGACAGTGGGTTTTATAACACCAGCCCTTTCGGCCCGACCCGCACTTTGGCCACGTCTAGGTGTGATGCTTTTTATATAGCTAAGGTTGCAGAAATCGGTAGTCGGTACTCGATCGGTAGGGTTACTGACTAAGGATTAATCAGAAGTCGGACGACTAATCGGATTTAGTAGGCCATTAATCGGTTCTGAATTTTTTAATTAATTTAAACATATAAATCATTTTCTATACATATATTCTTATATATTTGCGTAGATTTGTAAATTTTTCTTTTTTTGAAAGAATATTTGTACATTTTCTACCTATCATAATGAAACAAATGAAGTAATCGACTCTAAATATAACTTTAAGCATAATAGAATAAGTTTGCTTTAGAAAAAAGCAAAAATTAAAAAAAAAACTCTATGTAAAAGTCGGTCGAGTAGCCGGCCGACTAGCCGGCACGTTTAGTCAGGTTGACCGACTAATGGTCAACTAGGCCTAGTCGAGTCAGCTACCCCCCCCCCTCCCGCCCGACTCAACTAGTCAGCCTCGTCAGCCAACTTTTACAACAGTGTATATAGCTCTACCAGTATGACCAAGTCCCACTAATAGATATTGTGGAACTAAACCTATGGATGTAGTAATTGAGCTCTAGAGGGATTCAATTACATATCTATGGATGCATACTCAAACACTCTCCCTTGAAGCTGGAGCATGCAATGCTTAGCTTGGACAAAAAGAAAGAAGATACTCACTCACATAATACAAGACACTACGGACAATATCAACACAATGCAAACTCTAGCGATTGCCTGCTAAAAATGTTACTTCTCATGTCATGCTAGTGAGGATGAACTGAAGGGCTATAGTGGGATGAATCTCCTCATCGGAGAATGTCTACTATGTATTACGTTTGTCAGAGCCACAAGAACTGAACTGAGCCTCCTCCTCGGAGAACGTGTGCTACGTATTGTGCATAGTCACATGAATCGGAATGAGTCTCCTCGTCAGAGAACTCGTCATGGATATCTGTAAGAGTCACTGAAATTAGAATAAGTCTCCACGTTGGATAACTCTAGCATGCAACATGTCTCCTTCACTGAAGATTGCTCCATCTCTCTGAAGGGCGAAACAAAGAACGTCGTGGGAATATTCATACGTAGATTTATAAAGATGGTCTCTCTCATAGGAACCTCGGAAGGATCTCGTACCGAGTTCATCATCACAGAAGAATGGAGTCTGAAACAGAATCTCCTTATCAAAGAAATGGGTCATTCGAGCATGGATTGCCTCGAACTAGTAGAGTATGGATTTGAACGCTCTACACAATGATTCACCTTTAAGTTGGGAGAAGAAATGAAGGGAAAACAAAAAATGTCGAATTTTTTCCCAGCTTTTCCCAATTTTTTAAGTCCTCGTTTTTTCCTTTTTTTCCAATTTTTTTTACGTACGACCCTTTTTTTACGGCATGCTTATTCTTTCTCAATCCAAAACTTTTCTCCTCCCTTTTTTTTCAAAACTCAAGGTCCTCTACTTTTTTCACGTCAGAGATATTGGGCCCTTTTCCTTTTTTCTTAACTTCTCAAACATGGGCCCATATGGGTTGTACAGAATTTTTAAAGAGAAAAAATAGTGGACCTACAGTTGGACCTAAAATATTTCTCCACCTCCCTTTTTTTAAATGAAGAGGGGTATCGTGCCCCTTGCTTTTTCATCTCAATCATCGACTAGGGTTGTCATGAGGGAACCCATCATCGCCATGAACACGTTGGGAGAGCATGTGATGGAGCGAGTGAGCCGACGATGGAGGGCTAGGGCACTAGAGCGAAATCAGAGTAGGACCAGCATCAAATGATCCCTAGAGATGGGGCGCAAGGGCTACACGCGGAGCCACCTAGAGGAGGCTTGGCAGTGCGAGGCCTTCACCTCGACTTGGATGCCACCGCCATCTATGTGTAAATGTTGCCATCATGAAGGTTTTAAGCGAGAAGGATTTTTTACTGCATGTAGGTTTTGATTGGCATCGATCAGGAGCTTTGACAAGGCTCCGCCTCAATAGTGATTACAACAACATCCATCTTACGATGCCATTGGAGATTGCTTGCGGCTGCTGGTCTTCGGCTTGCCCGATTGTGGGCAAAAGTGGTCGGTTGTTTTGATGTTTTCTTGCTGCTTTAGATGATATTAATTGGATCTATGGATAGAGTAGGTTGTCAATCCAGCGACGTATTCATCACGCAGTTGTTGTTGCACAAGTCACGCTAAGAATATCAATGTTACCTGCGAATCAGAGACTACACTGTGACGACCTGCAGTTGCGAAGATTCACGCCTGGAGTCATGTATGATTGACATCTCATGTCTTGGATGCAACGTACGGAGGAGGTGTCGAGGCCCTACACAGGGCTATGGCGAGATCGCCACTACCAAGGTTGTTTGTAGACATAGAAGCAACCTAGAGACGTACGTGCAGGGATGGAGATGTGCACGCAAATGTGTCGCATGCAGATACTTGTTGCCGTGTAAAAATTAGGGTTCCAGGAACCCTAGATTTTTTCAAAGCTCCTTGGAATCATTGGAACTTATCTGAATCTGTGGTAAAGAATTAGGGTATATGTTTGGTTACTGGGATGGGTGGGTTGGGGTAACCACCTGTGCATAGTAGCCGTTTAGATGGTTATGAGGGTTGGGAGAGGGTTGGGATAAGGAATGTGATATGATGTCACATTGATTTGTGATGGAATTCCATCTCAGGAATGCAGAGGGGTAAACCGCATTACCCGAGGTAATCCGGTAACCAAACGGACCCTTTGGGTTTCAGAACCCAAGAACTCTTCTTGAATTTGAATAAATAATGAACATAATAACACCGAACTCTAACGATAAATCCCTAAAATCGAACACGCTCTGATATCATGTAGAAAACGACAAAGTGGAAGCGTAATCAGAGATAGAAATATAAAAACAATAAAGAACACCAGGATTTCACGTGGAACCCTACTCCATAAGAAGTGGGACAAAACCACGGGAGAACCGCCTCAAAGAGCTGATTTTTCTGTTAAACTCTCTCATGGAATACAGGATGCATGGGGCATCTTATATAGCCCCACCAGTATGACCAAGTCACACTAGTAGATGATGTGGGACTAAACATGTAGATGTGGTAAATGGACCCTGGAGGAATCCAGTTACCCATCTATGGATGCATACTCTGATAGTATCCTCCTTTATCAAAGGGACAATGTCTGCCATCTGAAACAAGGATCTCCCTACGTGTGGGTAATTCATGGGAGAGCATGCATACCCCCTATAGGGGCTTGAGGCATAGCCTCTAGGGAGAAATGCCCGCCCCGGAGGAGATGAGCGAGTGTTGAGTTTTGTGCATGAGGGTGTCAAGGGGCTGGCGAAAGGCATCATGTTTGGGAGCGTAGCACCACTAGGAGTATGAAGGCCACCTTTCGAGGTAGTCGTGAGGTGCATGGTGACGTTCGGTGTGGAAGGGTGGTGGCGGTGAGGCATGTCGTAGATTCCTTCTGGTAAAGGGTGTGGTGCTTTCAGTGTAGGAGGAAAAGACACATGGCGCAACGATGCTCGATCAGGAATCCAGTCTACTTTAAGTGCTGACTTTGGGCATGTAAAGAAGGAATGCCCCATAGTTGTTGCGACAAAGGTGGTTGTTGTGGTCAACAGTGTCGTCATCGTTGAGGAGCCGCATAATGGTGTGTTCTTGGTTTTAGCAGTTTTGGATAAAGGTCAAGAGATGGGATTTATGGAGGATGCAGCGTGGTCGTTGGAATTGGCCCTTTGTGTATAGATGTTTAAAGTGGGTGAAATTTCCATGTTTTTTAGGCGAATAAGGGAAGTATGTTCTCTGTAAGGGTAAAGTACGGAAGTCGTGGTTACATGATGGGACTCAAGAGGTTGGACACATATGGATGCTTGAGGTCAAGTGGTTGTCAGTGTAGTATCATGGTATTGGCATGGTGCAAAGGTGTTGAAGTCAACGGGAATAGTGGAGGATGTTTTGCGCGCGTTAGTTGTCATGAGCCATGGGATTCATTCAAATATATGGGGTGGATTATTGACACTTTCTCTTGTGGCACATCATTTTATTCTTTCGATCCTCCTCTCTGCTATTGTGGTAGGACACTAGTCACTCTCCCTACTTAATGCCAAGAATGCCTTCTTGTATGGCAATCTACAAGAGGAAATCTATGTGCAGCAACCACTGGGTTCGCTACTGAGGGGGAGTGTCAAAAGATATGCAGACTTCACAAGGTTGTTTATGGCTCTAAGCAGAGTTCGAGAGCATGGTTCCAAAAGCTCTCAGATCTGATAGAGCAACAGGACTTCAAGAAATCAAATGCAAATCACTCGCTCTTTGTATACAGGACATACAAGATTTTATTATCATTCTGGTCTATGTTGATGACATTATTAATACATGATGTTGAGATATTTGTGTAGTTGGACCTCTATGAGTGGGCGTTGTTTAGTCCCATATGGATAATGGTGGGACTTGTTAAGTTGGTGGAGCTTATATAATGATAAATTAGTCTAAATAGGACCCATCAGTCAAGCACAAAGGAAGCATAAAGGAGAAGGTAAAGGCCACAAAAGATAATCAACCTCCGGAAATGAAATTAGATATCTAGAGCGAGTCCTCTTTAGGTGATATCTAAGAGAAGGCTCGCGAAGGAGACTTGCCTCAATATATATATAGGGAAAAGGGAGCCTACACCCGTGTGTAGGTAACTTTCCTACACCCGTCCTTTTTCCCCGCTATTTTTTTGATTTTTTTGAAATGAATCCTTGGGGGATTTAAATCACAATTTATCATAGTGTTGTCACTCAAATTTCAACTTATTTCGAGACTTCTAACTTATACATCAAGACAGTCAAATTTAATGGTCTCGGATTTGTTGAAATTAACCCCTTCCGACGGACATGTTAGGAATGTATGTTTTAAATGAAATTTGAATGCATATTCAATTTAACATTCAAACTAAATCTCCTATGGATCCATATCAAAAAAGGAGTGGGGGTAGGAAATTTACCTATACATGGGTGTAGGCTCCCATATCCCATATACATATATGGGTAAAATGTAAATTCTATGTAAATTCTACTAGGGAATAGCTAACTTGGCTACTCCCGCCCTTTTTTCTTAATTTTTTGAGATATTTTTAAGAACTGTTGGGATTTAAATCGCATATTGTCATGATGTTGCCATTCAAATTTCGTAAAAAACAGACAAACATCTCCATTTCGAAAGGGTTAATTTCAACAATTTTATACCATCAAATTTTGACAGGCTTGATGAATGAGATAGGGATCTTGAATTGAGTCAAAATTCAAATTACAACATTATGACAATATGTTATTTAAATCCCCCCAAGGGATTTTAAAAAATATCACAAAAATTTAAAAAAGGTAAGAGTAGCCAAGTTAGCTACTCACTGGTAGCATACACATTTTATCTATATAGAGGAATTATCTAATGGACCATGTGCCAATTAAAGTCTTGGTGGGCACTAATTATTATCAAAAAGGGAGAGCTGAAACCCTTCAGCTTTATTATCAAAAAGGAGGTTGCTGAAATTAGTTGAAAAAAAGGCATCGAGACTATTTTGGGCCCAAATTCGACCAGTCTGATTTTTCAGAAAAAAGAATGCCATCGAAAAATAGAGGTTGAGAGTTATTTAAAAGAAGAGAATTTTTAATTGAGAGAAAAAAGGTTTCCATAAAAAATCGTATGAAAAATTTTAAAAAAAAGGATTGAAAAAAGGGAACAAAATGGAGAGAGTTTAAGTATTTGTTTGTATCCCCCAGATGGATATGGGAGATAAGGGAGAGAGAGTGTCCAAGACTACCTCCTTGTTTCGTTTGAGGTGCACATATATCATCATTTATTTGAGTGTTCCCCATACTCTTGATTTAGGCTCAAGATTTTCATGTGGACCATGTATGACAGAGGCATATGGTAGAGACTCGATGCAGAGATATCCATAGGGACTCCGTAGAGATCCCATTCTATGAGCCAATGTGGGAGAGGATCAGTTCGAGGCTCTCATTGTGAGCAAGGTTTGAAAAAATGAAAAGCAGAATGAGACGGTTACCTTGAAATCCAGAGAGGTGTAGCCTCGAGGCGGTCGAGGCGTAAGCCTCAGTATTGCCATCTAAAATATGTAATGTAATAAAGAATATTGTAATTAATATAATCAGTAAGACAATCTTATCTAAGTTCTAAATCAATTAAAGCATATTTCAAGTAAATTTTCAATACGAAGAGTAACAAACAAGGTTGCTAGACTGCTTGTGTTAATGTAAAAGTCTAAACGTTCAACACAAAAGATTACAATAGTTACACAACATAATATAAGTTCGAATATCCTACTTCTAGTTCATGTCCAATAGTTCAAAAAACCTAACTAAAAGAGGTAACTTTGCAATATCCTAATCAAGGATTTGGGCCTCCTGGTTGCTCATCGACATTGCCTTCAAATCCAACTACAATATCTGCATAAAGATCGACATCCAAAGAACTACTGCTTATTGGATCATCCAATGAGTAATCCATATACTTCAAATATGCATCATCTTCCCCTTCATCGATAACTTCGTCATAGCCATCATGAAACTCCTCATTAATGTTCACCACTTCTTTATCTAAATTAGATAATACTAATGTTATTAAATATGTTCAAATCAAAATAGTAAGAAGCCATTACATGTGTCCTTCCTCTGCTTCTGACGTGAATTGTCTTATTCATCGATTTCATCCTCGACTTATACAACCTCATCTTCAATGGGAGTGTTTGCATCAAGTTCTTGGTATGCTTCAAAGTGGACAACTTTGGAGCTCCAACACCTATTCATCACTAGAATCCACATCATCCAAGCATAGATGATCCTCCATAGTCTTTCTCTTTCTCTCTCTAAACTTCAACTTTAGGTTAAACATCACCTAGACCAAATCAATCAATTTGGCTTGTGTGAGTCGATTCATTCTCTTTGTGTGGACCTCGTGTTGAATTTTCAAAATTATTAAATATGTTAATCATAAATCTTCATATAATATAGTTGTTAATATGATCGAAATATTACATGATTAAAAGAACTCCATTTGCGCTCACAATCCGATGCACTACAAGTCAAAATCAATAGGAACTTCCCAATGACGATGTGCTTGCAACAAAGAAGTCCATGGGACCTCTTACCCTCTTCATGTTACTGTATCTAAATGGAGTGATTGCTTGATATTCACCACCAAATAGACTTTGCATATCAAAGCTACCTGCTCCACACAGTTCTCCCATCTCCATCATTGCTCTTCTATTTTTCTCTTCAATAGATGACAATATAGCATTCATTTCATTCAACACTTTAATATGAACTTGTGCACAACCTTTAACATTTTTTCCGATCTTCACAAGATGATGCTTGAGTCTAGCGACTCCACATGTAATCCTCCTACCACAAAAATTGCATTGGACATACACATATCCTTTAGCTTTTTTAGCCTCATCCATCTCAAGTTGAACAGAATATTTCCATGTAGGATCATTCCGGCCTCCTTCTGAATTCTTTGGGCCTTTTCTTGACTTTGGCATCTCTAATTTTGAGTAAAAAATAAACCATCATATGGTTAAACAACCATTATACTTCAATCAATCCTCAACCTTCATATTCAATTATAATTTATTAATTTACTATTATATAATAATATATATAATGATATAGTCGAAGTTGGACATATTAGTAAATCTAACATATAATAGCTGAAGTGTTGAACTTGTTATGATATGGCATAAACAATTCAAAGCATAAAAAATCTCAAGGGATTCCTAACTAATTAGTGAAGTTAAAAAAATGGTGAAGCCTTCTTCCACTATTAGGGTCGACTACATGGATTCTTGCTTGCGATGGATGTCGACTACATAACGCAACCCTCACAAGGGGGGATTTGAACCCTGGTCTTTTATGTGGTAGGCGCACTGCACTACCACCAGACCATTTAAGTGGGTACCAATTATTGAAGTTATCCAACAAAAATTAAAAAATAAATGCTTACTGGCATGCAGGGCGGAGGCGGAGCTACTGCATGAGGGTTGGTGGAAGCAACGGGAACTGGAAGAGGAGGGTGCAACTATGACGATGTCGAAGAAGGCATGAGTGGCTGGTCGGCGAGTCGGGAGCAGTTGGTAGGATTTTTTTAAGCACAGCAAACAGGAGAGGTCGGGGCTCTCGACGTGGAGTAAAAGGGTTATAAGGGGGTCGCGTGCAAAGCATGTGACCCACTTAATCCATGCACGTCTCACAGAAGCACCTTGCCTTGCGTCTCGCCTCGCACCACCTCACACCGCCTCGTCGATCGAGGTGCTCGCCTCGCAGTTGCAGGCTGAAGCGCATGCCTTTGAATGGTTTTTCACCGCCTCACCTTAAGGAGTACGCCTCGAGACACGTTTTTTCAAACCATGATTGTGAAAGACCCATTACAACAGCTTCATGATTGAAGTTTTTTTCATATAATCATATGGTTGCAATGCTCATTCCGTTAAAGAAATCCATTTTCAGTCTTCTATATCCAGAGCATTCGAGAGCCCATCAACAATAGTTGCATATTCCATATACTGCAAGAGCAAGAATATGCAATTGATATGTTTACTCGGCTTATGTGTGTTGTACTGTTCAAGTTGAGCATTCCATGCTCCAGGTTAAGGGGGTGTTGAGATGTTTGTAATTTAGCTTCTATAAGTAGGAGTTATTTAATCACACATGGATGATTGGTGGGGCTTGTTAAATTGGTGGGGATATATAGAGAGCCTCACACCTATTATAAGTTTGTAACCTTTGAGAAACATAATGCAATAGCCAGCCCTTAGTAGCTTAGTCCAGTGGTTTTGTCCCGCTCCTTAGGGAATAGGGTTCCATATAAAATCAAGATATTTATGTTTTGTTTCTTGTTCTTTATTCCGCTTCCGTATTTCATATTTCTACACATGAGATGATTAAAAGGAACTAGTGAGGATAGGGAGTTTCTTGGACAAAAATTTGGCATTAAGGATCTTGACGAACTATGATACTTCCTTTGGCTTGAATTTATCAAGAATCAGAGAAGTCTTATGATGACTTAGAGGAAATACATTACATATCTCCTTCTAGAGGCTGGGATGGTAGATTGCAGACCTGACATTACCCTTATGGATCCCAGCATGAAGCTATTTGATGATGATGATACATATGAGGTGGACAAAAGATACATGGAGCTCGTTGGAAAGCTTCTCTGTATGACTATCACTTGTATAGATATCTCCTTTGATGCGAGCAAAGGCAACTATTTTATGAAGCGGCCACATCAAGCTCACATGAATGCAATTTTCATGATCCTAAGGTATCTGAAGTCTTCTCCAAGTACAAGGTTGTTATTCAACAATAGGACATCTCTTGCCATCATGGCATGTGCATATGCTGACTATGCAGGATGCCAAAAGACGGGAAGTTCACCTCTAAACTTGTAGTGATCATTGAGAGCTTATTGATCTCATTGAAAAGAAAAAAGTAAACTACTGTTGCTAGGTCTCATGTTGAATTCGAATACAGAATCATGGCGCAAGGAAGCACTGAGATGATGTTGGGCAAGTGTTTTCTGACTGACCTAGTTAACGACACACCTCTTCCCGTGTAGCTATTATGCGATAATTAAGTTAGACTATTCATTGCCAACAATCTAGCTTTCTATGAGAAGACAAAACACATCAAGGTGGATTGCCATTACACTAGAGACAAGAGACAGAAGGGCTTCATCTTTACTTTCAATGTTGGCTTAAGGAGACAGACACCTGAAATTTTCACCAAGGCCTTAGCCAGGGGACCATACCAGAAGTGTCCTTTCAAGCTGAGCATAATAAATTATATTCTCCAGCATAAGGGGGAGTTTTATAGGCAATAAAATTTATTTTTTATCGTAAAAACGGTTGAACCCCCCTTGCGGGAGTCACCGTCGAAAAAAATCATTAAAAAGGTTTAAGTATACATTACCGTGAACTCCAGAAACTATAAAGCGTGTTACAGTGAGAAACTACATTTTCAATATAAAACCTCTTATTGTTGAAAATTAAATCATTTTGTCCCGTCCAAATTGCCTATAGAACAGCAAAAGACTTTGAGAAGTCATCCGTTGAGTTGGTGTCGACCGTCCGTATAAACCTCCTGAACTCTGTTGCCCCCTCGCTCACGACCCAAGGAGTGCCCGCCTCCCTCCAGACCTGTTCAGACTCTGAGAACTTAAGAACAAGTGCTCTGAGTCCTCTTCCATCCCATCGTACCTGTCGCACGTCGTGTCCTCCAGCCCTAATAGCCACCCCCTCCTTGCCTTATCACATAAGCGTCCCCTTCTCATGCACCAACGGAATATTTTAACCCTGCAAGGTATCTTCAATGCCCAAATGATTTTCACATCCTGGCAGAGTTCCGTATCACGTTCATCGTCCCTTCTTATCAGTTCCTTGTGTGCTTTCTTCACGGAGAATCTTGCATCCACCTAACAAAAGTGGTCGATGTCCGATGAGAAGTCCCCTGGCGTAGGCAGTTCAGCCTGCAGCCTGAGATAGTCTTCCATGCGTTGGTCAGATAGGTCTCACAAAAACTGTGGCGACCACATTCTATCAACGGCCATCTGCGATAGTGTTCCCTCCTTCAATGAAACCAAAGAACAAGGCGCTCATCGCAAAATGGGCGACTCACATATGGGGTCCCTCAACCTCGCTGGTGATTAGGTTGGTAAGGACTATTTATGGGGTTAAGAGTGAGCTTGTGGCTAGAAGATGTCGTTTTGAGTTGCCACTGTGGGCTGGGATTCGTCAGGTTTTGTCGTTGTTGGTGCATAAGCTCCGGCCTAAGGTAGGTGATGGCCACCTGTTCAGATTTTGGCGTGATGATTGGACTGGAGACGGCGTGCTGGAGGGTAGATTTCCACGCCTTTTTTCTTTGGCTTAGGAAATAGTATTTATGTATTTCTAGTTTTCTCCTTATGTAATTTCTCCATGCGTTATATTCCTTCTAGTGTTTCTCCTCTATATAACGGAACAATATGGCCACAGAATAAACAAATTATTCATTTCGTTCCATAATTACAACGTTAGATTGCACCAATTCTCTTGACCTCCGTATTAGGAACTCAAATCTCCACAAGCATGACTCTGCTCCCTAAAATAAATGAAAGAAATCAACATTGATCCATGTTAAGCAACGGGAGCATTCCTAATTACTCTCCTCAGTCACTGATATGATATCAGATCATAAAGTCTGTGACAATAAATTTCATAATCTACAATCAATGTAATTTTGTGAAATCTAGATTAAAAACCTTGTAGAGGGATTAAGATATCCATCAATGTTGCACGTGCATTATTGTGAAGGATGCACTTCCTTTTGGAGCCTTGTATGCTTTTAAGTTCAGGGGAGTTCTGTTGCAACTATTGGAGTATGCCTTGTATCCATTCAGCTCTTCAAAACTTAATTAGATAGGGATAAAACGTTTATCTCAGTGCCCAATACTCGAATTAGGAGGCCCCAATTGATTGTTTGTTCCCTCGTATCGCTTGGCCATTATTTGATTCATATTTGGTTACAGATTCATATCTACGTTGTTTGTTGCAATGTTTGATCTTATGTGTTTTGATGTAATAATCTACACACCGGATTTTCCAGCAGCTTTACTGTTCTAAAAGTGCATTCTGTAAAAAAGTGACTGTTTCGTGGGATGTCGATAATACAAAGCAATAAGTTAGTTCTTAGTTTATACAGTTATTAGTCTATAATTCTGTCGTGCAGGGGTCTGTTTTTCCTAAATCTGAATACATTCATTTTCTCTCTGTAATGGCGCCAGAATCCTGATCTCCAAGGCAGTGAACAAAAATTGCATTTGTGACTATGTAGGAGAATCTACAAATACAAGCACCTCATCCCAGATACAGGTAAATGTTATAAAACTTTTATTATGCTCAATCTCCTTTGAGAGATTGGAATAGTGAAATTTCTGTATGAAGCACAATTTCAAGAAGAGAAATATCATCAAACTAGATAAGGTAACAAAGAATGAGAAATATCATCAAACTAGATAAGGTAACAAAGAATGACTTATGGACACATGGAGAGTGAATATAAAAAGAAGACAGTGCTTACTGGTCGGTCAAAATATTAGGGAAAAAAGAAAATATATTCTCATAAAATCTTTAACAGGAATGAGGCAGCTGCAATCACTTAGTTAGAAATAACTGACTCGAGAGATTACCGGCACCGTACTTGTTGTAGTCAAATACAGATGGAAAAGAGCTTTACAAATGAAATGATGACATCTGTGAAGGCAGTGGGACATGACACTCTAGAGGATTATTTTAAGTCAAAGGATAAAAATTAGAGGTTAATGGTCATCCAAGGAACACTTCAAAAGATGTAAGGGAGATGGATGCGGTATGAGGAAGATGCTGTGATACCCTTGCAGAAGAAAAGCAGACATCTAATAAATGCACTCCAGAGGTGTTAAATCAATGAGCCATTCTATATTGTTGTGGGAAAGCACAAATGGACTCCATGGGTGTTTAATTAATGAGCCATTCTATACTGTTGTGGGAAAGAGCAATCAGGAGATAGAGACTGATATAATCGAATTGCGGAAGCGCATCGAAGTAAGAAAAAAAGAATAATAATAATACTTTGATTTTACACAGAACACGACTCCCTAATGTGCGTGATAAAACCATGAGAGAAAATCACAAGGGATGGTATTTCTATTCAGTTTCTATCAAGGATTGCAAGAGTATAGCCCTACCAACACACCTAAGTCTCATCATATGAGATATGGTATTAAATGGGCAGTGTAATTGGATATTGGAGAGATCTGATTACTCATCTAAAACATATTTTCAACACTCACCTTCAAACTGAAGCATGCAATGCTCACCTTGGACAAACAAAAAAACACGCATACATTGAATACATGACACTACAGACAACCTTAACTCAATGCATATTCTGATGGTTGTTGCTGATAATGATACTTCTCATGTCACGTTGGTGAGGAGGAACTGGAGGGCTTGGGTATGAATGATGATCCTTTGAGAAATATGGATAAACAACTAGGCTATGTATCTACATCAATCAGGGTCATTGCTATTGCAACAAATTTTCCTCATGGAGTACTCTGCCTGCAATGTGTCTCGACAATGAAAGACGACTCCATATCTCTCTCTCTCGAAGGGCCAAACAAAAAATTCGTGAAAAAATCTATACATAGATCTCGAAAATAGATCGCTCTTATAGGCACCTCAAAATGGATTCTCTTTCATAGGAACCTCGGAAGGATCTCATGCAGGAATTCATCAGCAATGAAGGATGGAGCTTACAATGGGGCTCTTTTTGAAGCTCTCTGAAAATGATCATTCCTACATTAGAGTGCCTCAAATAAAGGTGGAGCTTGAAAACTATGTTTAATACACCCCCTTTATCGACCAAGTCGGGAGAACAAATGAAGAAGGGGGTCAATTAAGATAATTCTCTTCTTTTCTGGTCTTTAATTTAAAAATTCTTCTTTTTTAACAATCTCCTATTCTTCCTCTTTATTTTCACTTTTTTTGAATCAAACCCTGTTGGGTTAAATCTGATACAAAATATAAGAAAAATGATACCAGACCTATAGCCCACTCTTTTTATAGCAATCACACACTTTTTAGTTGTTCATCATCTTTTGGTCATACACAAAAAGATCGGATTCGGCATAATGTGATCAGAAAGAAAGTTGGTGTTGTTCCGGTAGAGGATAAAATTAGAGAAAACCTCTTAAGATAGTTTGACCATGCAAAAGGGGTCGGTTGATGTACAAGTTAGAAGATGCGAGATTTGGGATGTTGAGACAGTTAAAAGAGGACGAGAAAGGCCCAAGTAGTGTTGGAATGAGACTATTCAAAGGGATCTTAGTTATTTGGATTTAAGTCAGAGAATGACCCAAAATAGATATGAATGGAGGTAAAAAATCCATATAGCCGACCCTACTTAATTGTGGAAAAAACTTTGTTGTTGTTGTTGCAGTCATATCATCTCTTTTGCCATCATCTCCATTTTTATCAGCCAACAGCTCAACCATTGTGTTTCTGTTGCAATCACCTTTTTTCCAGCCATTTTAAAAAACCATTGTTCAATAGAGCAATCCCCTTAATTCTCTTGTTATGATCGTTTTTTTCCAACCATCACCTTTCTTTCTTTGACTCCTGCACCCATCCCTTTTCAAAGACCATTTTCATAGGTCACTACAAACCTTTCACAAAGAAAACAAAACAAATGGGCCTAATCACATTAAGAGCAACACTGCCTACTGGCTTTCTCCCTTTTTTACAGAACTGTAGCAAGAAGGTCCTTATTGGGCCAGTCATTTAAATGACAAATTTAATCCCATTGTGGGCTCTGCTTTCTTGAAGAGGCAGGCCGACAAGGCACATTAACCACCATCGCCATTACATTCTTGTGCCTCACACACTTGTAATCTCAAGGAAATAGATGTCGGCGACAATAATCTTGAAGAGGATGATGGTGATATGAAGGTGATGGTGCATGGATGGCTTAGGCCATAGAGATATGGTGCTCCTATGTTATAGAAATGGTGTCGTTGCTGCTTCTAACATATGGCTACACTGCTGCAGCACCGCCTGAGAGGAGAGTTGCAAGGATCCCAGAGGCGAGGATGCTGCACTCAGTGGAGAAAGAGAGGTTCCTGGCAGTGAGGCTGCATTGCATGGAGAAAGAGAACATTGGGACGAAATGAGACCCAAGAGCATTGCCATCTGGACTTTGGTCTCGATTTTTTTTTTCTTCTGTTCTTTCAAGGAAAGGCAGAACCATATGGTGCCTCTTCATTCCCAATCAACACATTGACGGAGAAAATCGGGAAGTATTTACCGCCAGTACAGATATAGATCTACTCGAAGAGGGAAGGGAGGGGTTTCATAGCCTCGAGTGTCTTCTTTCACAACAACCCTTCTGCAATTTCCACACATAGGTTTCGCGGGTTTTACAAGGCCCAGACTTAATTGAATACGCAATATGATCTTCCTTTACGTGATTTCTGAGAAAGATCGATGAACAATAAAAATGCACCATAATATTCAAGAATAAAATGACAAAATATACAAGAATCTCGAAATCGATGAACCATCATGTTATGATACCAAGTGGAAAAACCGTCAAAGTATGCATCTATAGATGGGTAATTGTATCCCTCCAGGTTCCAATGACCACATCCACAAGGTTAGTCTCGCATCATCTATTAATGGAATTTGGTCTGGTGGGTCTATATAAAAAGCCACATATCACATGTAATCTTTGAGAGAGATAAATAACGGAGTATTCGACCCTTAAGAGACCATCTCTCACAGTTTTATCCCGCTCCTTATAGAGTAGGGTTCCACATAAAATCCAGGTGTCCTTTCATATTCTATATTCTTTATCTCTAATTATGTTTCCGCATTCTTGTATACTACATGGTATCAGAGCATTTTTCTACATGATTTAGAGTGGGTCCAGTTCTGAGTTTGTTTTTTAAGATTTATGTTTTCAATGCTCATTATCATTTGAAAACATGTTCATGTTCAATGATCTGTTCAAAGCTTTGAAAACTATTGTTACCAAGTTCAAAGAAAATCTAGGATTCTTGTAACCCGAGTTCTGTCATGTGTTCTAAAGATCACGCCATCAATGACACCATAATGTTGCAAATTTCGAGAACTTTCAAGCCATCAATGTTGATCCGATCGATCGTCATCTCCAATTTGTTATAGGAACCCTAGCAAGGATCTTGCGCACCACTACCCTTTCACGAAGGCATCTTCTCCAGGATCTCTTCTCTTCGATCGCACTGTCTAGTAAGGTGCAGCACAACCACAACCCCATCGTTGTTCCAAACAGGAGGTCAGTCATCATCTCATCTGGTGTGCAGAGAAAGGGCATGTCGCTAATTCTAGAAAAAGAAGAAGAATAGGGAGTTGCTCCAACTGATGAAAAGGGTCCACTCCTCCATCAGCACATAGCAGTAATGAGTTTCGATTATCATGATGGTCCAATTACCTCCTTTCCAGGCACCTCCAACATATAGGCGTCGCTTAGGCGATGCCCGTAACCTCAAGGCGGCAGCATAGATCTTCCAGACGATGCCACCCCGATCTCCAGAGGCCGCATCATGGCTGGCATGCGCTCCTCACTAACTCCATCTCTAGGCCGCACCTTAATGCTTCAGTAGTCATGGCACGAGATTCTCTATTACGGTGACGATGGGCTCACATCTGGGAACCCTAATGGATCTTGTGCAGAATAAGGAAACCCGAAACTCCTTCATTCCTTTAAAAAAAATAGAAAGGAGAAGAAAGAGGGTTCGACTGAAATTGAGAGGGGCTATACAAGTGGCCCAATTTGGTTGTGTCTACTAAAAGATGGGTTGCAGCAATAAAAGAAAGGGGGTGGGCTGGATTCTGGAAGTTAAAAAAAAAGGGGTTTTATCAGTTGTGACCCTCTGAGATACTGCAATATCAGTTATGTCCCTCCCTTTATGGGAATATCAGTTATGCCCCCGACTTCTTGCACTATTATCATTTGTGCCCCTCATGTTAGTTGTCGTCCATCCCCATCTCAAACGGGCGTTAACTTGGGAGATACAATGTCAATTAGATTAAAAAATATAGAGTAAAAATGCCTTTTTCTTCTCCTTTTCTTCTTATTCTTCCTTTCACTCTTCCTCCCTCCTCCCCCTCCAGCATTTCCTCCTCCTCTGACCACCTCCTCCTCTACCCCTCCCCCTCCAGCCCCTCCTCCTTCGGCCCTCCCCCTTCTAGCCCCTTCTTGATGGACGCTCGTGAGGTACTACACTTAGAACTTCTCGGTAGTCGTTTGTGATCAACAGTGAGATCCTCTTAGAAAGGTTTTTTTTGAGTTAGCAACGAAGACATCATCTTCCATCTCTAAACCTCTCTCCACATCCATCTTTACCTCCCAAAGAAAAAAAAGCACGAGCTTTTCCAAAAGATTAATCGAGTCCTTTGCCCAAACCCTTCCTGATCTAAACCACTTTCCCTTACCATCTTCAATCATGTTCCTTCACCTCTATTTGTCTTTAACTTCTCTGCTATAACATCTCAAACAACCCAACCCATCATTGTTCTGCATGCAATAAAAAAACAAAATCAACTTTGACCAACCATACTCACCTTTGTTTACCCTTACAGTTCCAATATATCTTCACATCCCTACCATCCATCGACTCCAATCAATCATTTTTGCACGAAGCTCTGCCTCGCCCTCCTCTTTGAGTAACATCATCGGTCGAGCCCTCTTGGTTTAAGATTTTGTTTCCTGCAGGTACACCATAGTATCATCAAGATTTACGGTTCTGTCCAGCATGAAACAGACCATAGCTGGTGGACTTTTGGTGTTGTGCAAGACAGCTCCGCATCCAGCCAATGGAGCTCTTCTAGTGCTCCTTTCATATCCAACAGAAGCTTTCCGCCCGTCATCAATGGCAACATGGCATCAATATCGCTAATCATCCTCTTTGAGAAGGGGCAATGAGACGAATACCCAAGCTTCTTCAACGTCAACAACAAGGCATCTTCACGAGCTACCTTGGTCGGGTATCGATTGAGGTCTATCTTCACTGGCGGGCGCCTTCTTTCCAACTCCAGACCCGGAAACGATGGCTTCCTTCTTTAGAGCATATTAGACGTATTTGCCCTCAAAAGTTCCATTCACACGTCCAATTTCCAGAAGACCTTCATCTTCGACAACCGCACGACCATTGGATCTACGATCCACCTCCTTCGATCTACAACAACTCCTCCACAACCACCATCCTCATTCGCCTTCGTGTGTGGGTTCCTCCTCCCTCGATGTCAGAACTGTAAGGTTAAGGAGCTCTGCAACCACCGAAGGTTGATGGTCAAGGAGGACGACGTCGGAGGCTTCGCGCTTGGGTTGTGGGGCTAGGCGGTGGAGGAGGATGTTGGGATGGAGGGGTTGAAGGAGGAAAAGGGGCTTGCGAAGGAGTTGGGGGAGGAGAGGAAAGGGGAGATTGCAGAGGGGTTGGGGAAAGAGGAGCGAAATAGAGTTTGACCATTCTGTTCCTCTTAACCGAATCATGGTTTAATTCATCTTTTTGATAACCAAGCTAACATAAGGTCACAAATGATAACGGTGCAAGAAGTCTGGGGTATAACTGATATTCCTAAAAAGGGAGGGGTATAACTGATATTGCAATATCTCAGAGGGTACAACTGATAAAAACCCAAAAAATAGAGAAGTTTTAGGTCTAACTGGGACGAAGTTAGAAAATGAAGGGCTTGAAGAAAATGAGGTAGAGTTTATGGGCCCAATTTGGCTGGTGGTGATTTCAAAAAAGGAGTTTTTTATTAAAAAAAGGGCTACAGTACAATGAGAGGCAGTGCGAAAAAAAGAGGAAGAAAGCCGACAAAAGGGAAAGAGAACAGCTTATAAAAAATTTTGATTATGATTTTTGTTTTCCTCGCTTCTATTCTTCTCTCAACTTGGTCGACTTCACATTTTTCGACAAGTATGGGAGAATGGGGAAGTATTGTATAGAACATTCAGATTCAGACACTACTAGCTCGAGGCACTCCTGTTCGAGTGAGTCAGTTCTCCGACGAGGAGACTCAGTTTGACACTTCGTTCTCCAGTGATTATGAACTCCGGTACGAGATTCTTCGAGTTTCCTATGATAGAGAACCCATTTCGAGGTCCCTATGAGAGACCCATCTTCAGAGATTTAAGTATGGATATTCTCACGGTGTTCTTTATTTGGCCCTTCAGAGATGGAACAATCTTCAAAGAAGGAGATAGGTGCGGACTAGAGTTCTCCGAGGAGGAGGCTCATTCTACTTTTAGTAACTCTATGCAGTACAGAGCACAAGTTCTCTAACACAGAGACCCATTCCAGTTTCAATGACTTTGCATAGTACAGAACACACCTTCACCGATGAGGAGACTCAGTTCAATTCTGGTAACTCTGATACATAGCACACATTCTCCGACGATGAGACTCGATTCATACTCCAACCTTTCAGTTCCTCCTCAGAAACATAGCATGAGAAGCAACATCCTCTGTAGGTAGCCAGTAGAGTATGCATTGAGTTGATATTGTTCATAGTGTCTTGTATTGTGTGATTGAGTGATTTCTTTCTATTTGTCCAAGATGAGCATTGCATGATCTAGCTTGAGGGAGTGTTAGATTATGAGTTTATAGATGGAAAACTAGATCCCTCTAGTGTCTAATTACCATATTCACATAGGTTAGTCTCGCATTGTCTATTATTGAGACGTGATCTTACTGGTGGGGTTATATAAGAAGCTCTAAACCACTTGTAATCTTTGAGAGAGAAATAACAGAGTATCTGGCCCTTGAGAGACCTTCTCCCATAGTTTCATCTCGCTCCTTACGGAGTAGAGTTCCATGTAAAATCTTGTGTTCTTTCATGTTTTATATTCTTTATCTCTGATTACGCTTCCACATTCTCATTTTCTGCATGGTATCATAGCATTTTTCTGCAAAAGTAAATTACGAAATCAAATCAGAGTAAGAACAAAAGAATTACAACACTTTACCTTTACGTAGAACCCTACCTCCTAAGGAACGAGATCATGCCATGGGAGAAGCTACAACGTGTTGTTTCTTCCATTAAATTTCTCTCAAGGATTACAAGAAGTGTGTGGCTCTTTATATAGCCCCACCAACACACCAAAGCCCGAACAACAATAGACGATATGGGACTAAACATAAAAGCAGTGTAATTGGATCTTGGAGAAATCCAATTACTCATCTAAAACATATTTTTAACTGAGACAGATCCCACAATATGAGAGAATTGTACATAGTAAGTCTATAAATGAGATGATGGGTCCAAAGTGATTGATGAAAGTTGTCACCACCAAAGGATTCGAATATTTATGTGGATTTAAAGAGGATTTTTATACTTTTTTCTGAAAAGGTAATGCGAAGAAGTTTCGAGAAGAGGATAAAGGTTTTATGTCACCACATATGAAATATGGATGCATTAAAAATTATTGTGTGAAGAAACTAGTTGGGATGAGAAATTTTGGTATGCCATAATTTGTAAGCATCAAGGATCAACCCTGATTGTTATTCCTTTTACCTTTATTAAAAAAGCTATATTCGGGTAAATAATCAGGATGGAATTGACAGCTGGAATATCGGAGAGAGGCTCAGGAATATAAGCATGGTTGTCTAAGTAGAATGAATCTAAGGGCAAGTTTAGTGACCAAGGAGATAGAGATGGTCTAAATTGAAGATTGGGCCATCCTATGCTCCAAATAAAGATGTTAAAGACTTGTGATCAATAATTTATAATGATAGAGAATGACAAAGATCGGATCTGAGATGAGATCATCAAAGGAAAAGTTGTCATAGCTCCAGACATGCACAGTTAAGGCAGCTTGTGCATCTATAGAGGAGGATAATCAATCTTTTGGCTTGCAGATATGAGAAGTTGGATGAAATGCCTCTCGGAACAGGTCGACGATAACCTAAGAATTGATAGGAAGAACCTTTTAAAGAAACCTTTCATTTAGATGTAAGTTCATGGAGGATAAATATGTTTGAAGGTGTGAATTACTTAGCTAGACCCTATTAGCATAGAAAGGCTTACAACAACAATCAAGCCTTCTTCCACTTTAAGTGGGATCAACTACATTGATTCTTTGCTTCCAAACAGAACGAATCAGGGTATATCCTGGCTTTAACCCACAGAATCCATATCCTTCTTAATAATCTCCTCTCCCACAACTCCTCTTACATGGCATTTCTTCTAAGTTCTCGGTACTTTTAAATATATTAGAGTATTGTAATGAGTTTATTTATTTTTGAAAAATATTACATTGTATATGTAAATGATAGGAATGATTAATACTGACATCTTAAAAATACAGTGAATGATGGTGACAATTACAACTCACCGTACTGCAGATGGAGAAGCTACTGCAACTACAGGAGCAAGAATGGCTTGCCTTAATATATTTGGATCTATATCATCAACAGCAACCTGGAGAACATATACGTGTATTGATGTTGATCGATGAATATTAGCCATTTCTTTTTATAATAATCACTGGTACATAATTACAAGAAAATTTGAATGGAAATTAGAAGAAATAATCAGAATTATTTTTTATAATCATGCAACATAACCAACCAAAGGATTCAGCAAATACATAAAAAACTAGTATGTGCCATCCACTATGAATCGATGATGAATAATAAACTATTTATAATAAGATGACAAACTAGTAACAGTCATATTAACTATAACTATAAGCACCTTGTAGTAGCTTCACAACTAAGAGTTTGCTTTAGATAGAAAACTGCAAGATCGTCGAATGATTGCAACGTAATTGCCCAAAAAACTAGATTCTGTTGAGTTGTATCTGATAATTATCCTCATCTTAACACTAATATCTTTAGAATAAAGAGTCCTGTCCAAATTTTGAGGGACATAGATTTAGATTTCCATAGAGGAAAGCAGAAAATTGTATGCCCACATCTGGTTATTAAGAAGATATATTTTGTTCAAAGAGTAATCTTGAAATACTTGTGTGGAGAAGAGAGACGAATGGGGTGTCTATTCCATAGGGCTAGGGTCTCTTATATAGAGAGAAAACCCTAGAGAGTACAAGAGGAAAAATACATAAATATCCCTGAGGGGTTACGGAACCCGAAGGGTTAAAGATTACGGAACCCGAAGGGTTAAGGGTTACGGAACCCGAAAGGTTACAAACATAATTGTAATATAATAATTCCAACACTCCCCCTCAAGTTGGAGCATATCTGTCGATCATGCCCAACATGGATACTAAGTACATGAGCCGCCTCCTTGGAAGAGCCTTTGTGAGGATGTTTGCAAGTCGAAGTTCAGTGGAGATGTGTGGAGTGTTGATTTGTCCTCCTCGTACTGCATCACGAATAAAATGGCAATCAACTTTAATGTGTTTTGTCCGCTCATGGAAAACTGGATGGGTGGAGATGTACGTAGCAGATTTGTTGTCACAGTATAAGGGTACAAGGAGTGGCGAATGACATGCCAAGTTCTGTTAGGAAAGGAACAAGCCATGTGATCTCACCTGTGGCCTGAGCCATTGCCCTGTATTCTACTTCTGGATCTGGAGACCACTGTCTGCTTCTTGCTTCGCCAAGTGACAAGGTTATCGAGAGATAATTGGATGGTTGAGGGTCTTCCGATGAAAGAGGCAAGAGCGAAGGGTGAAAGGTGGCGACGTGAAGGCAATGCGCGAAAGATTTCCGATGGGCTTCGCATTTGGAAGCGTTCGAGTGATGTTCGTGGTCCTGCAGAATCGAAGGTTGAAGAGGGGTGGGAGAGCGTCACGCATCGCAAGCGTGGGAGAGGTGCTACAAGTGTGGGGTTCCGGGTCATCTGGCGCCGGAGTGTTCGAAACCGTCGCGGTGTTTTCAGTGTGAATGTGTTCGACATCGCCGAGTTGACTGCCCCTTATCAGAAGCGGAGATGAATGAGTTTAGGTTGGGAACCCGGCGCGATGGCTTGCGGGGAGGCTCGTCTCATCCGAAGGCGTGGCAGTCGTTCGCCTCGGTGGTAAAAGGTGTGGCCTCGGGCGAGAATGTTGTGGCCACGGACACGAAGGGTGTCAAATGGTTGGTGGGACATTGGGAGAAGGAGACCTTGTCGTTGAGATCGGTATGGGCAGGATTGTTTCTCCTGTTTGGAGAGGAGTTTGTCGGGGATGTCTGCATAAATTGGTATCCGCAAATGTTGTGTTCGCGGTCTCTCGTTGCTCCAGGCGGAGCGGCTTTTGCACCCAAGGGGAAGAAGTGACATTAATTGGAGGGAGCCGAGCTTTTTCGAGGGGGGAGAGATGATGCTCATCTCTCGGGTGCTGCAGCTCTGACGTGTCCCCTTTCTATCTCGGAGGCTAGATGTGATTGGGCACGTGCTCAGGGATTTTGGTTGTGTTAAGAAAATATTGTCGGATGGCTATCATTCGGGATCGGACCCTCAAACCATAGTCGTGATGATCAACTCAATTGAAAAAGTAGATATCCGCCCTCGTATTGTGATGTTGAATTCTGGAGGCGAGGTTTTTCCGATTGAGGTTCGGTGCCTTCAACCTCCGTCGCCGCCGTTGAGGGAGGTTCGTCCTGAGGTCCTGCATGCCGTAGATGTCGCTGGAGATCCAGTATTGCTGGATTCTGTGGAGTTGGGTGGTGCCTTGACTTCCGTGAAATGCATTGATGGTGTGGATTTACTCCCTATCAATTCAAATCACTCGTATATTTCTTGAGGATCTAAAGAGGCGGTCTCGGGTGTGGCCTTTAAGGGGCCTTTCGATTTCCTGTTTATCGAAGGATTATTGGGTCAGACTCCGTTCCGTCTGTAGGTGATGTGTCTGGATCCGGTTGGTGGTATCCGTTTAAGATCTTCGGATTTTGTTCGATTATTGCATGGGGTCGGGTCCTGCGCCTCTAAGTGTATCGTCGTTTCGTATGGCGCTCGGGCTGGATTTGCGGATCCGATTGAGGTTTCCAGACCCAGTCTTTCGACGGTGTTAATAGAATCGTATTCATCTCTGGTTAAGACTTCTTACAGTGTTTCGTCGTGCCTGGGGGGATATGAATGGAGCGGCAATACATGTGGAAGATTTTTCTCTTGGTGAATACACCGCACCTTCTTTGGGTACAGATGCGAGCGTATACAAAGGTGTAAGCAAAAGATACAGGAAGAGAAAGAAACAAAGGCCTGCGAGCGGGGAAGTGGCTGTTTTTTCTGATCGGAAGGTATTGATAGCGGTAGTTGTGGGGGTTGTGAGCATTTTGGGTGATCAAACTCGTGTCCAATGAAGATTCTAACGTGGAATGTAAGAGGTCTGGGTGACCCGGAGAAGAGGCATGCCCTTGGGGCATGGTTCACAGAATGGGGGTGTGATGTCATCTTGCTACAGGAATCAAAATTGACTTCGTGCGATAGGGTTGTTTGGTGCTCTTTCGGTATGAGTGGGCTTAATGATTTCAGGACGTTGGATGCATGTGGTGCGTCTGGGGGTCTGATCATTGCATGGAAGGAAGCAACCTTTACGTGTAGGGCGGAGGTTAGAGGATCGCATGTGATTACGGTTTTGCTTGAATGTGCTTCCATGCGGTCTTTCTTTGCCTTAAGTTGTGTGACTTGTGTCTATGAGCCATGCCAGCAGACGTCACATGATGAGTTGTGGGCGGATATCCGGGCTGCTCGTGATATGTTCCCTGATTATGCTTGGCTTCTTGGTAGTGATTTCAATGTGATCTTGCTCTCCTCTGATCTCCCGCGCTTGCGCGGTGCGCACTGGGCAGGATCCTGGTTCTGATGATTTTGTTGAGCTGATGGATGAGTTGCAGCTGGAGGTGCTTGATGCTTCTGATACAAAGTTTACCTGGAGGAGCTATAGTTCCCGTTCAAGAATTAGTCGTTTTTTCATTTCTCCTGAGATGATGGCCCGGTTCCCCTGTTCGTTTGTCTCTTCTAGGATCAGGTCGCGTTCTGAACACACTCCTTTGGTTTGGGATTCGGGCTCATCGGTCCTCCCGGGGGTTTCTTCCGTTTTGAGCGGGACTGGTTGCTTGAAGATTCCTTCAGATCTCTGGACTTCTTTCTGGACTACCGTGCTGGTGACTGGCTCTGCGACGAGGAGATTTTCTGATAAGCTTAGGGGGCTTCGTAAGTGGCTCTGTCAATTCAAGAGGGAGGTTAGGGATGTCAGGAGGGCCAGGAGAGCGGCTGCCGAGCTTGAGATTCGTACCCTTGACTGTTTGGAGGATGATAGGCAGCTGCTCGCTGAGGAATTAAAGAAGAGGAATCTGGCTATGAGAGTGGTGATGGAGGAGGACAGGAAACAGGTCACCGAATGGAGGCAGTGGTCAAGGATCTCTTGGTTACAGGAGGGTGATGCTAACACGGCTTTCTTCCACTGTGTTGCTAGTGGTTGCCATCAGGTTAAATACTTTCATATCAGTGGTGGTCAATGGCGTTAGATTTGAAGGGGACATGGGGATGCGAAATGCAATTGCTGAACACTTTCTTGACTTTTCTAGGAGGGATGCGTCTAGGCCGTGGTGGTGGAATGGCTTTGAGACGTAGGGGTTATCCGATGCCGATGCCGGCAGTTTGATCATCCCGGTCACGAGGAAGGAGGTGAATGCGACAGTTTGGAGTCTTAATTGTGACGAGGCACCTGGCCCTGACGGATTTCCTATTTCCTTCTACAGGGAGTTCTGGGATATGCTCGGAAATGAGGTGGTGGAGGTCGTTCAGGAGATCTGTTATCGGAACGCATGGTTCGAGAGGTTGAATAAGGCTTTGATCTTCCTTCTTCCGCAAAATGGGTCTCCTGAGCGGATTGAGGATTTCAGGCCGATTGCTATTTCTAACGGAATTTATCTTATCGTGGCTAAGGTGTTGGCTACTTGCCTGAGTCGGGTTCTTGACCTTATTGTTTCGCCTGTCCAATCTGCTTTCATTCCTAGGCGTCAGATCGGCGACAGTCTAGTATTGGCAGCGGAGATCATTTGTGAGCGGAAACGTAGCAACAAGCAAGCATTACTTTGTAAGGTGGACTTCGCTAAGGCCTACGACTCGTTGGATTGGCGGTTTTTGTGGGCGGCTTTGTTTAAGAGAGGTTTTCCGGAAGTTTGGATTTCTTGGATGAAGCGGTGCATCACCACGTCTTCGTTCTCAGTGCTGGTCAATGGGCGGCCTGAAGGGGGCTTTTTCCAGCCTCAGAGGGGTGTCAGGCAGGGGTGTCCTTTGGCCCCTCTATTGTTTGTGATTGTTGCAGATGTGCTTGCTTGCATGGTTGGTTGTGCTCAAAGGAGCGGGATTGTCACTGGTTTTTCTGGTGGTGCGATATCCATCCCTTTGTTGCAGTATGCGGATGATACTATCCTATTCGTCGAGGGTGGGACGGAGGAGGCTGGAGCCATTGCTATTACTCTTGAGATTTTTGCTGAGATGTCCGGTTTGCGTTTGAACCTTGACAAGTCCAAGGTTATTCCCTTTGGCATGACTGATGAGTTGGTTGCGGCGTGTAGTTTGGAGCTTCGTACTGCTTGTGGTTCCCTTCCCATTAAATATCTTGGTATCCCTCTATCGGATGGTAGGATAAGGCAGACGGATTGGTTGTCAGTTGTTGAAAAGATGGAGAGGAAGCTTTCTGGCTGGAAGGCGGCTCTGCTCTCTCATGGTAGCAGACTGGTGCTTATTAAGGCAGTTCTTTCGACGATTCCAGTTTATTTTCTCTTCTCGTTTGATGCCCAAGGGTATCGTGAGGCGGTTGGAGCATCTGATGCATAGGTTCTTATGGAGCAAGGTGGGGCAGGATAAAAATGGGGTTCACTTGGTGGACTGGGAGACTGTGGTGCAACCTAAGAAGAAAGGAGGCCTTGGGATTAAGAGCCTGGAAACACTCAATGAGGCATTGATTCTGAAGTGGGTAGGAAGGATTTGGGGAAAGGATGAAGGGATTTGTTACAACCTGATCCGTCATTTATATGGGGTGTCCATTGCGAATCCATTTGTGCAGCGTCAGGACCAGAGGAGATCGGTTTTCTGGAAGGGGATCCTGAAGGTTATGCCTCGCTTCCGCGAGTTTTTGTCCTGTTGTGGGGAATGATGAATTGTTTGGTTTCTGGACGGATGACTGGATTGGTGAGGGGCTTCTCAGTCCTCACTTTCCGCGCCTGTTTTCTTTGGCTACTGATCAGGAGATAGGGGTTGCTGGGTGCTGGGATAACGGTAACTAGATGCCACCGTTTAGGGTTGCTTTTTCGGATCAGCGCTTGGAGGACTTTCTTCATCTCCTAGATTTTCTCAGTCGGTTTGGGAGGCCATCCAATGGGGTGGATCACTGGAGCTGGAAGGGCTTTCCCTTCTCGGTTAGGAAGGTGTATAGAGCTATTTGTCATCCGCCTCCGTCTCCCTCGGATATCATCACTCGTGATTGCGATCTGGGCTATGGGATTTCCTGAGAGGATTGGTTTCTTCTTGTGGTTATTTAGAAGGAAGCGTATTATGACTCGTGATAGATGCTCTAAGCTTTTCGAGGGTG
Source organism: Ottelia alismoides (assembly GCA_037367405.1). Lineage (NCBI taxonomy): Eukaryota > Viridiplantae > Streptophyta > Magnoliopsida > Alismatales > Hydrocharitaceae > Ottelia > Ottelia alismoides. Next base: position 54,492 of record JAZKJV010010520.1, on the reverse strand, counting down.
TCTCCGACCGCTATTTTCTATGTGGAACTGAAATTGAAACGTTGGATCATCTTTTCTTCTGTTGCCGCTTTAGGGTTGGATTGGTTGAAGGACATCGACTTTGATTCTTTTTTGATCTCTTTTTATAGTGCACGTAAAAGACAGAAGAGGGAGATTCTGCTTCCAGTGGTTGTTCTTCAAGCAATCTGGCTTGCTCGCAATGCGAATCTGTTTTCGGGGATGCATTTTTATTGTGAAAATGCCAGCCACCATTACAAGCAATTGCTTGAATCTTGGCTTTTGTAAACAGGTCATTTGTTTTTTATAATATTATATTAATGGGGCGGACTCCTATGCGTGATCCCTTTTCTGATTTCAAAAAAAAGTTACAAGTTTATCCCCAACAAACATGGCGTATCCTGTAGTGGATCGGCGGTCCTCAGGAGAGCTAGCATAGTCAGAATCTGTATAGGCGAAGATATTAGTGTGCCCATTCACCCCATAGAAGAGTCCACGTCCGGGAGATTCCTTCAAATATCGAAAGTTCAAAAGAACATCCTGCCAGTGACTGTAAAGAGGCTTCTCCGTATGTTGACTGGCTCTGCTCATAGCATATGATATATCTGGTCTAGTAACAGTGAGATAGAGTAATTTTCCCACTAAGCTTTTGTATCGTGTTGCATCCTCAAAAGCTGGATCAGTAAATGCTGCATATTTTGTCACTTCTGCAGGGATGCCAGATGGCATACATCCAAGAAATCATGCCTCAGTCAGAATATCATGGCAATACTTCCTCAGTGAAAGATGGAGCCCCTCTGTACTGCGTATTACTTCGACGCCAAGAAAATAACGAAGTTAGCAGAGATCTTTCGTGACAAAGACCTTCTGGAGGAAGATCTTGGTCTCCTGAATACCATCTACATCATCTCATGTCATAACCATATCATTAACATAGACAGAAAGGACGATCGTGCCAGTAGACCGTCACCTAACAATGACAGAGTAGTCAGATGTTGTCCTCTGAAAATCAAGTGTGTTGATCTCCGTAGTGAGCCTGTCAAACTATGTCCTTGGGCTGTGCTTCAGGCCATAAATGGCCTTGTGTAGTCGACATACATGCTCTCCCTCGACTACATACCCCGGCGGTTGCATCATGTAGACCTCCTCCTCAAGATCACTATAAAGAAAGGTGTTCTTCACATCAAGTTGATAAATGGGCCAAGCCTTGTTGGCAGCAACAGAGAAAATGGCACATATCGACCCCATTCTGGCAACAGGCGAGAAGGTCTCAAAATAATCAACTCCAAAGGTTTGTGTGAAACCTTTGGCAACAAGTCTGGCTTTCAACCTGTCAATAGAACCATCAAGCGAATGTTTGGTCGTGAAGATCCATCGACAAGCCACAGGGCAAACTCTCGGGGGGGGGCACAGCACAAGATCCCACGTGCCTCGAGAGGTAAGTGCATCCATTTCATCATCCATGGCTTGTCGCCAACCTTGATCCTGCATTGCACTGAAATGATCTCTTGAAACAAAAATAGCATTCAGAGCATCTGCAAATCTCTTGTCACAGCTTGATAAACCATCTGTAGAAGTAAAATGTGACACGGGGCGATATGTACATTGCCTTTTTTGCTTGCGTAGAGCTATAGGAAGCTCTTCAAGTACATCCGGGATAGCAGTGGTGGGAGCACTCGAAGTGATCATGCATTAAAAGGGATAGGCACTCGAAGTGATCATGTCATTCTGGTGGCGGATGCCCTGGGGGTTCTTTTCAGGCAGGCGATTGAGGTGGGGTGGTGCGAGGGCTTCCATAAGGAGGAAATCTCTATTCCCTTAATGCAGTATGCTGACGATACGATACTCTTCATGGGGGGCACTGAGGGTCAGAGAGCTAATGCGGCGCATCTGGTGAACATATTTGGCCAGTTGTCGGGATTGGAGTTCAACAAGAACAAGTCGACAACTATCACCTTTGGGATGGATGCAGTGGAACGAGACAACATTGCGGAGATTACGGGTTATGGGTTGGGGGACCTTCCCATCCCCTATTTGGGACTTCCCCTAGTTGTTGGGAAGCTCAAGAGTGCAGATTGGGATGACGTGGTCCGGAGGATAGAGCAAAGGTTGGTGGGGTGGAAAGCTGTCACTTTATCTAGAGGGGGCAAGTTGGTTCTTCTGAAGCATGTACTCTCGGCTATCCCAATCTTTTTCTACTCTACTAGGCTGATGTCGGCAGGCGTACGAAGGAAAATAGAAGTGTTAATGAGGAGGTTTTTTTGGTCTGACAGGAAGCAACAAGGCCCAGAAATGCACCTCGTAAGGTGGGACGAGATCACCAGGGGGCGAAACGACAGCGGTCTTGGAGTTTGTGATGTGGAAAGTAAGAACAGGGCGTTAATTGCCAAATGGGTGATTCGTGTTTGGGGCCCTTCTACCTCGTTGGGGGCTACATTGATAAGAAAGGTGTATGAAGTGGGTGGCGAACTGGTAGCCAAGAGAGTGAGATATGAGTCTCCGCTATAGGCTAGTATCCGCGTTGTACTGTCGTTATTAACATAAAAGCTCAGGCCAAAGGTGGGGAACAGACACCTATTTTGCTTCTGGCGTGATGACTAGACTGGAGAGGATACTTTGGAAGGTAGATTTCCAAGGCTTTTTCCCTGGTATGTACAAAGGAGGCCACACTCTCACAACTTGTGGATGGTGAGACCTGGCTACCGCAGTTCCTGTCGGACCTTTCTGATCAAAGGGAGGAGGATTACATCTCCATGCTAAATGAACTACCACCTCCTAGGGTTTTCTCGCAGGACAGAGACCACTTCGAGTGGATCGACAAGAAGTTTTCAATTAAAAAAGTCTACAAGGACTTAAAAGCAAGGGAAGAGGAGCTAGATCGGGACCAGTGCCAGGACTTGAAAGTTCTTTAGGCGGCAAAGATTCCGATGAGAGTCAAAATTTTCCTGTGGTGTTTGAGAAAGGGTCGCCTTTGCGACAAGGCTCGGAGGGGGAGATTACTAAACCTGCCAAACACGAGATGCGACAGATGTGATGAGGCGGAGGAGGACTCAGACCACATGTTCTTCACGTGCAGTAGATCTGAGTGGGTATGGAGAGCGTTGGACATTCCATGAGTGCGAAGCGACGGGACCGTGGAGTTCTGGAGCTCGATCCGGTCTCAGGGCATGAACTCTAGCGATGACTGCTCCATGTCGTTTGCGGCCCTCTGGACAATCTGGGCCGGACGAAACGACCTCATTTTAAATAATCGGACGTTCGATGCAGAAAATGTAGTGGCCCACTGTAATGCTATTTACAACTTTTGGATCTCCCTGTAATTTGCAAAGAAGATCAGCTGATGCACCAGTTAGGAGATGTGAGTGTTGGGATGTTGATTCGGCTAAGAGAGGGCGGGGACGTCCCAAGAAGTGTTGGAAAGAGACCATACGAAGGGATCTTTGTTTTGTGGATATAAGCCCAGGATTGACCCAAGATAGATCTGAATGGAGGCGAAGAATCCATGTAGTCGACCCTACTTAATTGTGGGAAAAGGCTTTGTTGTTGTTGTTGTTAGATCTCCCAGTAATATATTAAAAAATTTTGCTTAATCAAATTTTCCGGCGGTGATCCCCGTGATGGGAAGTCACCCGTTTTTTCACTCAAAAAAAGGGACAGGCAAAGGTACAGACACTGGTGTAGAAGGTATAGAGGTACACTGGCGAGTATAGACGATTAATGGAGGGAGATCCAGAGGAATGTCACTCACAGTCTGTGTGAAATAACTTGTTTGCTCAAAGAAGGTGACATCAGCAGACACATAGTATCGACGTCCAACAGGATCATAGAGATAGCCTTTTTGGGTACGAGAGTACCCAAGAAAGACGCATTTGATGGCACGAGAGGATAATTTGTCAGCTGCATGAAAGTTATGAACAAAGGCAATACAAGTTACAACCAAAAATGCGCAGAGGTATGGGAAAGAATACTAGTAGGGTAAAGTAAGGAAAATGGAGTTGTCCCTTTGAGAACAGATGAAGGAACACGGTGGATGAGATACATTGCAGTAAGGATAGCATCTCCCCAATATTGTTTAGGAACACTCATTTGACTAAGAAGAGATCTGGAAACATTTAGCAAGTGTCGAAGTTTCCTCTCAGCTATACCATTCGGTTGTGAGGTATTTGGACATGATGTTTGGTGAACAGTTCCCTGGAACGCAAGGAAAGAGGTCAAGTCCTGTTGGGTTAACTCAAGAGCATTGTCAGTACGAATGATCTTAACAATGCTAGAAAAGTAGGTTTTAACATATTGAAAGAAATTTCTGACAATTTGATTAATCTCCGAACGCTCCTTTATTAGATATACCCAAGAAGGTCGACTATAATCATCAATGATAACTATAAAATAGCGATGACTACTTAATGTGCGGATCGGACAAGGTTCCCAAACGTCACATTGAACTAGATGAAAAGCAGTAGTACTACAAGACTCAGTACGGACAGGAAACGAAGCTCGATGGTGTTTCCCGAACTCGCACGCCTCGTACTAAAAGGGCTTCAGAGCAGAGAGTTCAAGAAACATCATGGAGATGGCCTTGGCAGAGGGATGCCCAAGGCGCAGATATCATAGGAGCGGATCTTCAGAGATGGACGTAGCACCAACAAAATTGGAGTCCGAGGGTATGTCAAAATAATATAGGTCGTTCTTCTCATTACCCCAACCAAAAATCTGCCTCGTCTGAATGTCTTGAAAATAACAACAAGACTCGTCAAATATCACACGACAGTGAAGCTCAACACAAAGCTTGTGAACTGACAGCAGGCTAAGAGGAAAATCAGGAGCACAGTGAACCCCAGAAAGTCGGAGCTTGGAAGAGAATTCCATAGTTCCAACAGTACTAATCTGTGATAGAGTCCCATTAGCGAGTCGAATTGACTTCACAGAGGTAGATGGTATGGAAGAGGTGAGCAGACTACCTTCTCCAGTGAGATAAGTATAGGCAACAGAATCAATAATCCAAGCTGGAGTAGGAGTGATAGCAGAGTTGGCTATTGTACCTGAAGGAGTAGCCAGAGCAGCAGCTGGAGTGTTACTAGTGGTGGTAGTCCCTGGAGTCTGAAGGATCTGCATCAGACGGGAGTAATCTGCACCATTAAGATGAACAGTCTTGCCACTGGAGGTAGGCGATGCCTCTTCCACATCATAGGCATCCTCATAAGCATTATTGGCGTGATAAGAAGGTACGCCAAACTTCTTCCAGCATCGTTCAGTTGGGTGGTTCCATCTACCACAGTAAGTGCATGGAGCAGTAGAGTCTTGCCCACAACCACGACCTAAGTCACGGCCTCGTCCATATTCCCGTCCATGGTCACGACTTGGATCACGACCTCGTCCTCCTCGCAAGTTGTATCTGCCTCCTCTCCCAGATGAGGTGATGTGTGCAAAGTTCTCTGTTGAAGGTAAGACGGGAGGATAGGCAGCGGATGTCTCGAGATCCTCAAGTCGGCCAAAGATGGCCTTCATTGTTGGTAGTGTGTTTGATATAAGAAATTGCTCCTTCGTTGTATGGTATGCAGAATGCAGGCCATCAAGGAAGCGGTATACCTGCCAGTCAGAACGTTCTTGTATTTGTTTGGTGCAACATGAGGGCTGGAATATTGCACGCTCCGCATATAGGCTAGAGAGATGTTTGTAGTACTCGATGAGGGTGGAATCACCTACGATGTCAATCAGATTCGCCTGTAAATGTCTGCAAGGCGTGACTTCGTCTTCTTCTGGGAGTATGTTTGCTCGAGATCCTCCCACATTTCCTTGGCCGTATTTTTGTAAAGAAGATTTGAGGCAATGTGAGCCTCAACACGGTTGGTCATCTAGTTGATAACAAAATAGTTGTCCGTCTGCCAGTTGTCATACTCTTTGTCCTTTTCATCTAAAGGATCTTTAGTCAAAATGTAGAGTTTCCTCTGACCACCAATGAACACAATAAAAGATCGAGATCAGAGCACGTAATTTTTTGCGCCCTTGACTTTGATAGTAGTGCCTGGTGCCATAATATTCGTGGCCAAGGGCTTTGTCTCGGTAGAAGAAGGCGCCATGGTAGGCTTAAAATAGAAAGAAGATCCCGTGATCAACTAAGGATGCATATAAGAGCTAAAAAATGCCCTAGAACTCACGTTTTCCCTTGAAGAAGGGTTGAAAACCCTCAATGGACAGCAGATCTGGATTCTTGGCAGTGGTCTGTGATGAGTTTTGGATCTTCAAAGAGACCTACGGTACCCGTGGAGGGCAGTTGTGGGGCTAACGACCTTCGAATGAGGTCCTGAAAGCGCAGAATAGCGCCAGCGGGAGAATTGTGTGCCCTCTGGTGGTACCGGTAGGTGCTGCAGATGCTCCTTTGGGTCGAGCTGATGCACTGGAGGCGATTGGAGGGCCTTGCGCGGGACCCTAATTCAGGAAAGAGGGTCCGCGCAGGCTTTTGTGAGGCTTGAAGGTGGCGGTGGGGATTTTAGGTCAGAACCTCGGTATAGGACCGTTGCTTTGATACCATGTGGAGAAAAGAGACGAATAGGGTGTTTATTCCATAGGGCTAGGTGTGGAGATATTTCTAGAATTTATGTATTTTCTGTTATGTTTATTTTCCATGTTCCATTTTATGTAATTTACCCATAGGCTTCCTCTATATAACAGAGCTTAGGGTTCCTTGGAATAAACATCTTCTTATTCTCATCTTCCAACATGGTATCAGAGCCACCACCCTAAACCCTAGTCGCCCTCTCCTCTTCTCTCGTCGGCGCCGCCACCTTCTCTCTCTCATCTCACCGGTGCAGACACCTCCACCGCCACCTTCATCTCGCCGCAGGCCCCGCCACCCTCTTGCCTCCACCCTCTACCCCTGGCCCCGCCACCCTCTCCCGCCGACGCAGCCACCCCCGCCGCCCTGTCGCCTCCACCCTCTACCCCTGACCCCGCCACCCTCTCCCACCGGCGCAGCCACCCCCGCCGCCATCTTCTTCCCACCGCCCTCTCGCCTCCACCCTCTACCCCCGACCCCGACACCCTCTCCCGCCGGCCCCGCCACCCCCCCCCCTCCCCCCCCCGGTCCCCTCCTCTCTCTCATTACCTATGGATTTGAGTGCATAGGTCAACATATGCACTCAAATCCTTGGATGTTTATTTAGACATCTCTTCCTTGGTCTACAAACCCTAGTTCTCCATCTCATGCATCAATGTCAGAAAACAAAGTCGACATGCCCTCCATAGGCGCTTTCAAAGGTCCAGCGCCCATAGTCAAGATAGATGGGACGAACTACGAGCTCTGGACAATGCAGTTCATGACTCATGAAGTCAAATGGTAAAAAGCACATTCTTACCGAAGATGAGCCGGCAGAGAAGACTGGGGTTTATGACTCATGGGAGGCTGATGATTCATATGCCAAAGTCTGACTTTCAGGCACACTGACGATGGAGCTTACTAATATTGTACTCCATCAGCCCACTGCTAAGGCAATGTGGGACATCCTTGTCGCGACGTACTCGCAGATGAGAAATGAGACCAAGATTCTCCAACTGCAGCATGATATATTTACGGTCAAGCAGAATGGTCGCCCTGTATTCGTTATATACATCCTAGCGGGGGATGTTTGAGAAACTCTACAGCATCATTCCCCTTACGGCGACTCCTGAACAATAGAAGACGTTCTGAAATGCTACAATGGTGGGGGTCTTGCTAGCGGCTCTTGACCCGGAATATGATGTGGCCCGCTCGGAGATCCTTGCAGATGCTACTATTCCTCCAATGGAGGAAGTGTATCGAAGTCTTAGCAGAATTACAATATCGTCTATTGCTACTACTCCACCCCCTTCGGCGATGGCAGCTTCTAGAGGCAGAGGAGCCTCTTCTTCTTTCCGTGGTCATGGACCTCGTGGTCGATGTGGCCGCTTTCGTCAGCCATGCAACTTTTGTCATCGCACTGGTCATACGAAGGATACATACCATTCTAAGCATGGTTTTCTTGCATCGGCCCGTGTAGCCGAGCATGTTGCGTCTCCACAACCATTTACTTCAGACCAGCGATTTGAGGATCTTGTTACCAAACTCCGAGATATCATGCCTCCTGCCTCTACTGACTCTCCAGGAAGTCACTCGGACATAGCAGCTTCAACTTCTGCCAGTACGTCAGCCCCTGCTAGCACATCAGGTAGTGCTTATGCCTTTACTTACTGTCATGGTTCTGAAGTTTCAGAATGGATTATGGATTCTGGTGCGACATATCATCTTTGTCAAGACAAAGATAAACTTACATCGTACAGGGAGGTTCCGCCAGGGAGATCTGTCGTGATTGCAGATGGGACCCATTCCCCCATCATTAGACAGGGGTAGATCACTTTAACACCCTCTATGTGTCTACAGAATGTCTTGCATGCTCCAGATTTTTCAATGAACTTAATATCTATCAGTCAGATTACAAAGGATTTGCATTGTCGCTCTATTTTTGACCCATCGTCTCTTATTTTTCAGGACATTCTTGTTAGCAATGTGAGCCCGAGGCGAACCATTTTTGCAATAAATGTTATTGTAACAAATGATTTATCAATAAAAGTTATTTATTGTTTTTCACTCCCTTTCTGAGATTAAATGAATGAATGCACTATAAGGTCCCTCTGTACAATAAGGGTTATGTACCATGACCAACTTGATAATCATATAGTTGTTGATTCATTAATTGAATCATAGAGATTGATGCTTGGATGAATATCTAATGAGTTAGATAGAGGACTCATCAAGCACCATCAAATGATTGTTAAGTAATGATCTCCAGCCTGAATAGGAGATGGCAATCCTTTCTCATTTGGTTGATATCTGACCGACCTCTTGATGCAGGTCCTCTGCATGGGAATAGTGATTCGGATGTGTCAGATTAGTTGAGTCAATGGGTTGACTTGACGAGATCGAGATAACCAAAGACCTATGTTGAATACTGTCACGGCATAGGCATGCATCCTCTGACCAGAGACAGATGTGTTACTATGTGCCTGAGTATGTACATTTGACAGACCAATAGGTTGATGACCTAACCAAGGTCTATACACCGGCGAGCTGGTGTGCATGTAAGGACATATGAGTAATACGATCTCTCAAAGGGATCATACAGGTTCACAAGTGAACCGGAAGACGTGAGCTCACTCATGAGGTATTGGGACTGATCAAATTCAATGCATGGCCGTCATGCTTTGGAAGCATGACATGAATTTGAAGGTAAGATATATGTTTTGGGAAAGCATATGATCTATACCAATTCCCAATGACAAGATTGAGAAACTTGGTGATCAAACCCTGAAGATGACAATGTAAAATTGATCTATATCTTCAGGATGATCATAGGTCTTCTAGTATGCAGGATGTACAGGTGTTGGGAATACCTGAGGGTGATGTGATCATAAACGATTGTATAACCATGACGCTTCCATTCTGAGGGACTGATGAAACAGGTTTGGATTTTATGACTCCTCTCAGTAGAGAAGTGACCTAATCTTAGTCCATGTATTGGACATTGATCTGAATGAGATTCAAATGCAATGAGAAGATTAGGTTTGCGGCCTTGATTTAATCAAGCATCTATGGGAGGTCCATGAGATCTGTATTTGAGATGTGATCTCAATATCCAAGTCACTATACGTGGAACAATACGATCGCCATGTCTTTATCTCCAAGTATCTGCAGAGAAATCGCATTATTCTTGAAAGTGTTCAAGAATAATTCCATAGTTGAATTATATCTAAGCATTAAAAGAATGATAATTAAATATGATTTAATTATGTTGATGCATATGGAAATTATCCAATATAATTAAATGTGATTTAATTATTGTGGATAAGAATAATGTGGATAGCAATATACAATTATTCATAATATATTATAAATGTGATTTATAATGTATTAGAGATAGCTAACTATAATTTATATTTATTAATTAATTATTGGTGTGAATTAAATTCACATTGTATAATTAATTGAAAATGTAAATTATATTTTGTCTTGGGTTGTGAATATGATTCACAAAATTCCAATAGCAAGATTGCAATATTCTCAAAATTAATTATGAATTATTTTTGAAGAATAAATCACAACAAAAGTTGTTGGAATAAAGAATGGAGATTTTCATGGAGATATGCAATCTCATTAGATTTCATGAGATTGCCTCCACATGGAAACAAGTGGACAGCTACCAAGTCCTATATGGAATTGGTGGCCGTCCACCATATTCCATGGGGAGATGTTATCTCCATGATGATTATCTCCTTATTTGTTTGATTTAATTTAGGACTGAATTGTATTTGATTTATCAAATATATTTAATCTAAATTAGATTATTGGTTGTTGGCTTTTTACCAACAACAATCTTGACCATTGTATTGGATATAAATCAATCTCATCCATTGATTTTATGTCCCATGGATTGTAATCCATGGATCCCAAAACACTATAAATAGAGAGGCATACCATGCTCTCTAGGGTTATGCAATTGAGACGCATCTCTCTCTCCCTTTTCCACACGTCAAAGCCTCTTCTCTCCTCCTCTTGGTGGTCGTTCACCAAACCCTAGAGGAGAGTCTTCGTCGTCGCTTCGCCACCGCACCGCCGCCTCGACGTTCTTCGGTTCTTCATCTTCTTTGGAGTGCTACGCTCGCGAAGAAGGTGTTCGATCTCGTACGACGAGATCAGGAGTTCACCGTACTTGGATTAACTTATTGGATTGCGAGGATCACGCGACTCATCCCCGCGCTCGCAAGCGTCTTCTCCGACGATCGGACTTGAGACAGGAGGTCTCTTTTCGTAGAGACTCGATCAACCACGCTACAAGAGGTATTCTTTTATACTTGATGTGGTTCTAGATGAAACGATCCGAGAATCGTTCTTGGATCATGTGGTTTCATCGCATGAAAATTTTTAAATTCCGCTGCATAGAACAACTAGTACGACTAGTCGTTCTTCGTCGTATTCGATACGACGCTCACGCTTCCGTAATGCGCTTGAGGATTATCCCATATCCTTCAAACGGGCAGGGTGATTGGTTGTGGCTGTGAGCAGGATGGTCTCTACCGGTTGGTCTGAACCCCTTATGTTGGTGTCTCATCTCAGTCCAGTGGAATAGTCTCTCCTTTTACTTGGCATCTACGCTTTGGTCACCTCCCTCTTCAGAAGTTTTTTTTTTGACGCTCAAAAAAGGGGGATACACTCGACGGTGTTCACCCCAATATATTAAAAAGAAAACGTAAAGATTTTTACAAAAGAAAAGAAAAGCTCAAACCAACAATAAGACCCGAGGGGCATCCGAAATCAAACACCCCCCGCAAGAACCTATTCCTGGTCTACCCAGGAGACCAATCAATCACAAGACACGTAGCAAGGATAGAGATTTTTTCCCTGTAGAAACGCTGGCCCGCAAAGAGGGCCTCATTCCTCCCCAGCCAAATGCTCCACAAGCGCGCAATCGGATCCAGCAGTTCCCTCCTAGCCCTGCCCCTGGAGGTCACCAAGCTCTCGCAGAAAGAAGCAGAGGACATGGTATTGATCCAATCAAGGTCAGCCCAAAGATCACGAACTCACCCGCACTCGAAGAAAAGATGATTGATGGTTTCCCGCTCCGTGCCACACAGCCCGCAGTTCGGCCCAACATTGGGGAACATAGTTGCGCATCGATCACGAGTTAAGAGTCTCCCCCTGCGTAGAAGCCATAGGAAGATACCAATGTGCTCTGGAAGCTTGAGCCCCCAAAAGAATCTGCAGTCGCGCACAAGAACAGCGTCGTCCCCATGAATGCTAGGAACGAGAGCAAAGTACGCCTTCCTCGTAGAAAAATAGCCATCCTTCCACGCCCAGTGGTCCCGGCCGTCAGTGGGCTTGATAACATCCGCAAGCAGACCCATCAACAAAAGGAAATCGTCCAGTCGTTGATCCGATAGATTCGCAATAATCCTAGGGCACCAGCAGCCATCATCCCAGCACGAGGACACCGAAGCCTCTTTGTCTTCCACCAAAGCATACAAACGAGGGAACGCATCCTTGAAAGCACCCCTTCCAGACCAATCATCTGTCCAAAAACGAAATGAGTTCCCCTTGTCCAACATCGGTTTAAAAAGGGAGCGATTACGATTAAAAACATTCAACACCCCACGCCAAAAAGTAGAAAGGTGATCGAAGGAGCTCCCCCGAGTAACGGCCATCATCTCCTCTCCCAACGTCTCCCGCAGAATATTCAACATGAAGTTCTCCTCATTTCCCCAAATCTGTGAAGCCCACTTAAGCAAAAAGGCGTCATTAACCGCGTCCATCCGCCTCACTCCCAATCCCCCCAACCGCTTGGGTCTCGTAACATCACCCCACCCCACCAAATGCACCCCCCTTCTCCCCTCTCCCTTCCTTCCCCACAAGAAACCCCGCATACACTTCTCCAAACGCACCCGAATCCCCTTAGGCATACCACGAACCGAGAAGAAGTAAATTGGAATAGAGGATAGCACCGCTTTGAGAAGAACCAGCCGCCTGCCCCTGGATAAAAGAGCCGCTCGCCACCCGGCCAGGCGAGCCTCCAACTTCTCCACCACCACCTTCCAATCACGTAGCCGAGCGCGACCCACAGCCAGAGGCATGCCTAGATAATCAAAGGAGAGACCACCGGGGGAAGAGCCCAACAGCCGGCCACACTCCAAGGCATCTGCCTGCGACATACCGAATGGGACCACCTTATACTTAGTCCCATTAATCAAGAGGCCCGAGACCTCGCTGAAAAGCTGAAGAGTAGTAGCCATACCGGATACCTCAGAGGGACCACCCTCGATAAAGCAAATAGTGTCGTCAGCGAACTGAATAAGCGGGACATGAAAGTCCCCAATAGAGCAACCACGGGTAAGACCCGCCGCAGCCACGCCACCAATCATATGAGGCAACACGTCAACTGCCAACACAAATAGGAGGGGAGCGAGAGGACACCCCTGACGCACCCCCCTCCTTGGCTGGAAGAATCCCCCGACCGGGCAACCATTAAGAAGAACGGAAAGGGAGGCCGTGGACACACAGCGCCACACCCACGAGATCCAAGCCTCCGGGAAGTCCCTCCGCCTCAAAACCGACAACAGGAAACGCCAATCAAGGCAGTCATAGGCCTTAGCGAAATCAATCTTCCAAAGAATCCCTTTCGTAGAAGACTTCCTCCAAGCCGCCACCATCTCGGAGGCCACCGTGAAGCAATCAGAAATTTGCCGCCCACGAATAAAGGCGGCCTGCGAGGGCGATATCAGCGAGTCGAGAAGGGGAGCCAGCCTCTTGGCCAAGACCCTAGCAATGATTAAATAAATCCCATTGGAGATAGAGATTGGACGAAAATCCTCGATGCGATTGGCTGCAGGGGACTTTGGTATCAAAACAATAAGTGCCCTATTAATTTTGTCAGACCCACGGTTACCTTCACAAAATTCACGAGCAACCTCCAGAACGTCATCAGCAACCACATCCCAGAAATCACGGTAAAAGGCCATCGGGAACCCATCAGGGCCGGGGAAGCGTCCGCGTTGAGGTCCCAAACAGCCTCCTTGATCTCAGCCAAAGAGAACGGCCTAATCAGGGCCACCGCATCCGAAGATAAGATTGAGGGAGCCCCCCGGCCCGACCATCGCCACAAACGCTGCGACTGGCACCCAAAAGCATTCTTGAAATGAGCCCCCAAAGCCTCGCCCAATTCCTTATCCCCATGGATGAGGGAACCATTGACCATGAGTGAATGTATAGAATTGAAACGCCTTCTCCCGCTGGCCACCCGATGAAAGAACGCAGTATTCGCATCACCTTCCTTGATCCACCGCAAACGCGATCGCTGACGCCATTCAATGCTCCTCTTCTTGTCCTCCGCTTTGACCATATCACTGGCAGCAGCACGCTCCACCAGCTCCTCCGAAAGCAGTTCTCTAACGTTCTCCAATCGATCATGCCGCAGAATAACATCATCCGCCGCCTTCCGTGCCGCCACACGGGCCAGACGTGAATCCTTCTTGAACGACGCCAAAAATCTCCTCAGAGACGCAAGCTTGTGATCGAATCGACGGGCAGCGGAACCCACATACGTGGTCTGATTCCAGTAGTTCTTCACCAATTCTTTGAAATTTGGCTCCAAAAGCCAACACCTTTCGTACCGGAAAAGACCCCGAGGACGGAGCTCTTCCCCAGAATCCCACACAATTGGACTATGATCAGAGAACGAGCGCGGTCGAGAAGACACCGTGCATAAAGGAAAAGCCTCCATAAGTTTGATATTCGCCAAAAATCTATCAATCCTCGATCTAGAAACATTGTTCCTCCAAGTATAAGAAATGTCATGGGGCACCAGCCCCTCCAAGGCCAAATCATGAATGAGATCAATAAACTCGTTGGAGCCCAGGTCTTGCCCCCCGCGGCCGCGAGGACGATCATCAGAGAGCACAGTGACGTTAAAGTCTCCCCCCAGCAACCAAGGAATGCCCGCATAGGCAGAGGCCTCCTCACGTAAATCTTCCCAGAGCTCCCGCCGGATCACTTGGCACGTAGGCGCGTAAATACATGTGAGAGCAATAGATGCATTAGAGTCGGCCCGAGACAATACCACAGACAAAGAGTGTCTCCCAACGCGCATAGAGGAGAATGAAAACCTCGCCGAGCGCCAAGCCAATATAATGCCACCCGACGCGCCAACCGCATCCATCGAACGAAAGTCGTCCATAGGCCCAGCACCGAAAGACCTCCAAAGGGGTTCATCCACCCCCGTCAGTTTTGATTCTTGGATAAATGCAATGTCGCATTCCCACTCTGAGAGACGCATCCCCAAAGCGCGCCGCCTGTCAGAGTCCCCGAGCCCTCTAACATTCCAGGATAAAATCTTCATTAAAAACCAGTGAACGTCCCCCGATTAGAGAGAGGCCTGCCGCCTCCGCCACCGAATCGCGCAACGTCTGGCAAGTAGAAACCATGGGGTTTCCAAGACGGGAGTGAATACGCCTACTGTAGCTCTTCCCAAAGCGGGAGGCGGATGAGCTCCCCACCGCAAGGGGAACCTCAGCCATCCCCGAGGAACCAACCAGATCACCACAATCGCGAGCAACCCCTCCAACATCTGGCGGAGAAATATCCGAAGGAGTCGCAGGGGACGAAGGGGAGAGAACCGGAGCCATGACGGCAGTTGAATCAATTTCCTCCAGACGGATCCGCGATGGCAAAGCCAACGAAACATCGGGTTGCCAAAGAGAATAATCAGATGCCAAAGATTGAGGGTCCGACAGTAGAAGCGGATCGGATGGAGCCCGCATGGGAGGCCACGATCCGAAATGGACAGATCCGAAAACAGGACACAACGGAAGACTTGTCACGTGCCCCGATAACGACAATTGCAATGAGTCAGCCGACAAAATAGACGGATGAAGAGAATGCGGATCGACCTCGAATGAGCCCAGGGCCACCAGACCGCGCCTGTCAGAATCCGCGCACGTCTCCCGAGAAGGCCGAAAAAGCAGGCCAGTGAAGATACACTCTCCAAGCGTCTCTTTGGAAACACCCCCAAGGGTGGACACGTGGCAATAAGAAGATGAAGCGTCGACCCCAAGTCCCAAGTCAGAGGCACCACCGCGGACAACCGGAGAGGGCGGCGGAGTCCCCGGCGCCACCGCCAGCGAGAGAATAGAGAACTCCAGCTTGAAAGTCCACCGACCAACCTTCATGCTTTCAAATAAAACCTTCTCAACAGCATTGGCGAGAAAAGACCGAGAGCACTCGAGCAGAAGACGAGCGCACGTCCAATCCACGCCCGGCGTGAGGCCATCGTCGAGAACAGCCAGGACTTCCCCCCAGCCACGCACCACCTTGGAAAGGGCGGGAACCGTGCGAGAAAGAAAGGGCACTCCCCGCACCTCTGCCACACAGACCTCCGAGTCGGAGTAGGCACCATCCGCGACCCTCAAACACCGCCACGCCACGTCATCGGCATCAATATTACGTAGAAGTCTTTCCCGTTGCTCCGGGGAAAGGCCACGAACGCAGCATGGAGAAGAGTCCAAAATGACGAAGTCCCCGCTGAACAGAGGACCCAAGAAATCCAAGGTGGTGGCGCGGATCGTCTCCCATCCCATGCCAGGCCTTTGCAGGAACCCCACCGCCGCCAGGAGGTCCGCACCGGCACGATGCCTCCCCGCCTGAACCGCCATCCCATGCATTGGCTCCCCACGCTGCGCCTCCCCATCCACCAGCTCCCTATGCAAAGCCAACGACGATAACAAAGCATCCCCCGAACCGCACCCGACCGCGGGACCACCACGATATAGAGCGGTGACCCCCCCCCACAGGTGCAAGACCAGCATCAAGACCCACCGCCTTCACGTCGCCTCCGCTCACCACCTGCGCAAAAAAGCGAGAACCCCTGACACCCAAAGAGCCTTCAAGACGACCACACTGACCCGGCCCAAGCGACCCAGAGCGGTCCCTGTTGCCGGCGATGCCACGAGAATCACCACCGACTCAGCACGACGACATGCGATGCCCCACCTTGCCGCATGCAAAGCAACGAGGTGGAAGGCAGCAAGCGGAAGCAAGATGGCCACGCATCCCGCAGCGGAAGCACCTCTTCCTGGGCTTTGCATGCGTAACCTTCACCCATTCCCCCTCCCCAACCGCCCTCTTGTCTTCCGACGCTTCTCCTCGCTTCTCACCACCCTCACCGCACGAAGAAGGCCCAGCACCAACCCCCCGGCTGTCGGCTTGCTTCCCAGCCGCCTCCGACCTCGACGAGCCCTTCACTCGCCACCAGCGCTCCATCCCTATCAACATGTTGTCAAGACACTAGAGCCTTGCCTCACCTCTTTCTTCAGAAGTTGTGTCATATATTGCCCCAGATTTCACCGAATTCTTCTTTTCAGTGTGAAACGTGTCAGTTGGGAAAGCATCACAGATCTACTTTCCCTAATCGTCAGTCTCGGAGCAGTAGCTCCCCTTTTGAGTTATTGCATGTTGACATTTGGGGTCCGATTCGTGTTCCTGATCACCAGGGACACATGTTTTACCTAGTCATGGTTGATGATTTGTCTAGATTGTCATGGGTGTTTTTGTTAAAGAATAAATCTAAAGCAGGGGATGTAATCAAAAATCTTATAAATGAAGTTCAGAATGTTTTTTCGTCTACTGTGAAAATTATGCGTACGGATAATGCCTTGGAGTTTTGCACTCGTTCTCTTTCACAATTCTTCTTGTCTCGTGGCATTATCCATCAAACGATTTGTGCTTACATGTCTCAACAAAATGGTGTTACTGAGAGAAAACAACGTCATCTTCTTGATATCACTCGGACTTTACTTATCCACAGTTGTGCTCCCGTGTATTTTTGGGGTAATGTTGTGCTTATGCGTGTTATCGGGCGAATCATATGCCATCATCAATCTTAGGTGAGAAAATTCCTCTTTCTGTTGTCTTTCCTGATAGGGAATTGTTCTCCCTAACTCCTCGTGTCTTTGACTCTTTTGCTTTCATTCATCAGCTTTCTCCAGGACTTGACAAGCTCTCACCTAGGGTTGTCAAGTGTGTGTTTGTTGGGCACTCTAGTACTCAAAAGGGTTACAGATGCTATGACTCTGTGAGCATGAAATATTATGTTAGTGCCGATGTCACCTTCTTTGAATCTGTGATGTATTTCTCGCCTACAGGCGACGGGTTAACTTCCTCTACTGTTGATGATGAGGTTTATGTGCCACCTCCTCCTCTGTGTCCGTCTGTTCCCATACCAACTCCTACTGCTCCTCCACCACCACCACCACCATTACCACCACCACCTCCTCCACAACCACCAGTGCCATCTTTACCGAGATTTTATACCCGTCGTTCTGTACCTGCTCACGGAAGTGGTCCTTCATCCACCACGCCCCAGGTTTGTCCAGGTGATATTACTAACGATGGGGTTGAAAATGTGCAAGTGCAGGAATCTTTGCAGGAGAATATCATGCCGACGAGTACTGCTGATGATTTGGATGTACCTATTGCCTTACGGAAGCAGAAGCGGACTTGTGCATCCTATCCACTTGCTTCACAGGTTTCATTCCATCACCTCACTGGTGATTTTCGGAGGTTTGATGTGGCCTTATCTACCGTGGAGATACCACGGAATTATCAGGATGCATTGAAGGAGAGTTGTTGGCGTTCAGCCATGGAGGAGGAAACGGTTGCTCTGCGAGCTCGCAGTACATGGAGCTTGGTTGCTGCTCCCCCAGGAGCTTCTGTTGTCAGTTGTAATTGGGTATTTACTGTCAAATATCATGCAGATGGCAGCCTTGATCATTACAAAGCGAGGCTAGTGGCACATGGGTTCACTCAAACCTATGGCATAGATTATATGGACACTTTCTCTCCAGTTGCATGTCATTCCACTCTACATGTCCTTTCAGTTGTTGTGGTACGTGATTGGCCCTTGTTTCAGCTTGATGTTAAGAACGTCTTTTTGTATGGGGATTTGCAGGAAGAAGTCTACATGCAGCAGCCTCCGGGGTTTGCTGCTGAGGGGGAGTGTCAGATGGTGTGTACACTTCACAAGGCCATATATGGTCTTAAACAAGGCCCGCGGGCGTGGTTTCAGAAGCTTTCCAACCTAACTCAGAAGTAAGCGTTCAAAAGATCAAATGATGATCATTCTTTGTTTGTTCAGAAGACTCCCAGAGGTATTGTTGTTATCATGGTATAAGTTGATGATATACTTGTTACGGGAGATGATATGCAGGGGATAAAGATGGCAAAGCATTTCTAGGCCATCAGTTTGTGACTAAGGATCTTGGTACCCTACGATATTTTCTGAGGTTGGAATTTGTTAGGAATGCGCAGGGTCTTGTGATGACCCAAAGGAAGTATATTACAGACATGCTTGTTGAGACGAGCATGATCGGTTGTCGACCCTCGACTACTCCCATGGATCGTAGCATGAAATTAAATGAAGATGATACAGAGGAGGCTGACATGAGAAGATATAGGGAGATGGTGGGAAAGCTTCTCTATATCACTATCACTAGACCTGACATCGCTTTTGCAGTAAGCCGGGTGAGTCAGTTCATGGAACAGCCCAGATAAGTACACATGGATGCCATATACATGATACTGAGATATCTAAAGTCGTCTCCAATGCAAACTATGTAAGATGCCCTAAGAATCGGAAGTCTACTTCGGGTTTTGTTGTGTTTGTTGGCAGCTCTTTGGTTTCTTGAAAAAGCAAGAAACAGAGAGGAGTAGCTAGATCTAGTGTTGAATCTGAGTACAGAGCCATGGCATAGGCAAGTATAGAGATGATGTGGGTTCGAGCTGTATTAGAAGATCTGCATATAGATGTACCTCTTCCCATGCAATTACAATATGACAATCAAGCAGCATTATTTATTGCTAATAATCATGTGTTTCATGAAAGAACAAAACATATTGAAGTAGACTGCCACTATACCAGAGATGATTCAAAAGGGCTTGATTTCTATTTTCCATGTCAGTTCAGGAGAGCAGACTGCAAACATCTTTACCAAACCATTGCTTAGAGGGCCATTCCAGAAGTGTTCTTCCAAGCTGAGCATGATTGATATCTATGCTCCATCTTGAAGGGGAGTGTGGAGATATTTCTAGAATTTATGTATTTTTATGTTATGTTTATTTTCCTTGTTCCATCTTATGTAATTTACCCATAGGCTTTCTCTATATAAGAGAGCCTAGGGTTCCTTGGAATAAACATCTTCTTATTCTCTTCTTCCAACACTAGGTTCTCTTATATAGAGAGAAAACCCTAGATAGTACAAGAGGAAAAATACATAAATACCCCTGAGGGGTTACGGAACCTGAAGGGTTAAAGGTTACAGAACCCGAAGGGTTAAGGGTTACGTAACCCGAAAGGTTACAAACATAATTGTAATATAATAATTCCAACAAAAAGGTGAATTAGATTGTTATCCTCGAGAAGAAAAGAGGCATACCCTCTATTTATGGAGGATAGAGGTTCCATCCAGTGGTAACATACTAAATCAAAGCCAAAACAAAATCCTTGGTTGCTGATCGACCGAGAATATGCCTGCCCTGACCCATTAGGGATACAGTTCTTTTGGCATTCCCATTAAGTTGAAACATGCATTGCTGCAACTTCAACAAAGAAACAGGCCATCTCCTCTCTTAAATACATACTTGCCCATGGAATCTAGGCAGGAGTGTGGATCTTCATGCATCTGAAAAGTGAGAGTGATCTCCAGCAAGTTGAAGAATAAATAGTCCCAATGAGTATTCCAAACAATATCCGGCAACAGGTCAACAATCGTTGAGGAATGTAGAGGCAAAGTCATCTCCATTATGGCAAAGACATCTCACCCATAGCTTAGTAAACTGAATATGATCTTTTAGTATAATAGTAAACTGAATATGATCTTTTAGTATAACTCTAGAGTAGGGCTGGCTACTAAGTCACGGCTCGATGAGCCAGGCTCCGGCTCGGCTCGATAAGGGCTCGTGAGCTTGGCTCATTAAGCTATTGAGCCGAGCCCGAGCCAGATTTTTGGGCTCGATAGCTTATCGAGCCGAGCCCGAGCCGAGCCCTGCTTAGCTCGATAACTCAATAACGGGCTCGATAAGGAATATATATATTCTATTCGTGAAACTATAATGATTTTTATTTTTATTTGTATTAGTTTTGCAACATTGTTAATAGTGGATTATGTGTTTATGTTGTTTATGTAACAACAATGTTGGGTGGACTATGTTGTAGACTTGGATTTTCTACTTTTTATCTATGTTAATCTAGGTTATAGTTAGATATTTAGTCTTTTTTCTTTTTTAGTAACAAACAGAATGTTACAATATATATTATAATTTAACTTTTATATACAACTCGGATGTTGGCCTACTGGCAAGGTGGACGATCTTTAAAAAGGTCTCGAGTTCGAGCCTAGGCAAAACACTTTTTCACCAAAAAAACACTTATTTCCTTAACAAGCATGAATAGGATCGAGCCCAGACCAGGCTCGATAGGAGGCTCGGGCTCGATAAAGGGCTCGGCTCAAGACTTATCGAGCCCGAGCTGGCTCGATAAGGGCTCGAGCCCACCGAGCTCGAGCCCGAGCCAGCTCGGCTGGGCTCGATCGAGCCCAAGCACAACCCTGGCTCGGCTCGTTAGGCTCGATAGCCAGCCCTACTCTAGAGTCTGAAAGACGGTATATCCCCAAGTCGACTTCTCACATACGTGATACGATAACCTCAAAAAAAGAAAAGTTTGCTTCTTGGAAGACTAAAAAGCGGGTTTCTATATATCAAACAAGCTTATAAATGTCTCTTCCTTTATGAAAATGTCAAACGAGAATGGTTCTCTCTCATGTGGTGACTTAAGGAGCATAGAAACATTACGCAGGAATTAGCTCTGACTAGAAATGGAAGTGTTTCTACTCTAAATCTCCCTTTTTCTTATAGAGGTATGGGATTGAAAGTAAGAGACATACATGATCAAGTTGGGAAGACGGAGAAGTGTGGGATAAAATATGTGACTTGTCTGTGATGAGAGCATAAACCCCTTTTATATTGGAGGTGAAGAGTAAGATTTATTAAAAAGATCAGGTAAATACTCACAAACGTTGATGCGAGAAATGGACCTGATGAGAGAGAGAGAGAGGGCAATAGTTTGTGTGTGTGGAGGCGAGAGAAAGTGCGAGGCCAAGCGTTTGATTGGGGGAGCAGTGACCGCTTGGCGTGCTTCTCGATGGCGGTGATGGGCGTGTTGCGGGGGCAGGTGCCGGTGCATGGGACCTTCCAACAGTGTTGGGCTTCCGTCACATGTGATGGGCTTCGCCTTAGGGTCATTGGGCTTTCTCCGTGGTGTAGCTGGAGTCATGCGATGGGTTCCAAGCCTTCTCGAGTGCATGTGCGGGCCTCTGATACTCTCGAGCGAAGACCTAGGGTGCAAGTTGAGGCGGCACAAAGGCCGTCAGCGCCAGCCAATGCTGCTAGGGATCTCGATATCATTGTTGGCAGGGTCTCCACCCTTGTTGCGGCGCTAGTGGGGGTTGAATGTTGTATGAGAAACCTGGAGTTGGTGCCTTTTGCTGATGACGAGGCAAGGGGGGATCGAAAGCTATCGATGGAGGTAATTGGGAGTTGGTGTATCATTGTAGGTCTCAGCAGCATCCTTCAACACCCTTGGAGCAAGAGTTTTGTTGCTTTAAGTGCGGTGCCTAGGGTCATAAGCATCGAGTACAAACTTTGCAGGGTGTGGCATCCTTGGGAAACCCTCTCCTTGAGAGAAAAATTCCTAAACAGTGTTCTCAAAAAATAAAAATTCTGTGTATAAGGTCGAAATTATTTTAATTCCCTGACTAGTATAGAGATGGTGATGTTAGCCATGTGAGCCCGAGGCGAACCATTCCTACAATAAATGTCATTATAAATCTTTGATATATCAATAAAGGTTACTGGTTTATTTCACTCCTTGTATAAGATTAAATGAATGAATGCATTTATAAAGTCCCTTAGTACAATTAGGATTATGTAACATGGTCATCTTAATAATCATACAGTTGTTGATTCAATGGTTGAATCATAGAGGCGGTGCTTGGATGATATCTAAAAAGTTAGATTGAGGACTCATCAAGTACCGTAAAATGATTGTTAAGAGATGATCTCCAGCTTGAGAAGGAGATGGCAACCCTTCCCTAAAGGTTGATAATTAACCGACCTCTTGATACAGGTCATCTGCATAGGAATAGAGATTCGGAGGTATCAGATGGTCAAAGAGCTGACCTGGAAAGATAGAGATAACCAAGACCTATGTTGTATGCTGGCATGATATAGGCAGACACATCCTCTGACCTGGGTTGTTTCTCCCAATTTTCTTGTCTTCTCCCAACTTCGCCAATGTCATTGTGTTTCGACAAGTATGGGAGAAAGGGAGAGTCTTGTGTAGAGCTACAGGCCAGATTTTCAGATTCTCCATATTCCAAGCCAGCCAGATTTCAGACTCTACAGTTTCAGACTTAACGTCCAGTTTGGTTTCGAGTCTTCAGTTTGATGCGCACATGTTTGCCATCATCAGTTTTGTGGTCCATATCTTTGTTTTGGGCCTCAGAATTTTCATGTGATCCATAGAGAGTCCAGAGTAGAGATCTCATTTCTTAAGCCATGTGGGCTAGGGTTTTCATGTGGTTTCATAGGGACTCCAGAGTTTGAGATCTCATTCTCTGAGCCAGTATGGGAGAGACCCAGTTCTCCGACGAGGAGACTTTTCATACTCCATTCTCTAGCGACTATGGACTCCGGCGAGGATGTCTTCAAAACTTTTTCAGTCCGGCCCTTTACAGATGGAGCAGTGGTCCACACGATGCAGTCTTCTATAAGTAATGGGCCAGAGTACTCCAACGAGGAGAATCTTTTTCTTTTCAGTGACTCTGACAGGCGCAGTTCAGAGCACATTAGTCTGATGAGGACACCCAGTTCGACTCACACTCTAGCGTGTTTGTTCCTCCTCACCTGCACGGCATGAGAAGCAACGTCCTCGACAGCAACCATGTATGCGTTGAGTTGATATTGTCTGTAGTGCCTTGTATTGTGAGTTTGAGATTTCTTTCTGTGTGTCCAAGCTTAGCAGTGCATGCTCCATCTTGAGGGAGAGTGTTGGAGTATTTGCGTCACTTGTGTAAATGGATAAATGGATCCCTCCGGGATCCATTTACCACATCCAGTGTTTAGTCCCACATCTACCAGTTATGGGATGTGAAGACTCAATGCCCCACACCTCATGTATCAGATGAGAGAGATCCAAAGAATCATCAGCCCTTTGAGGCATTCTCCTGTGGTTTCATACCGCTCCTTAGGGAGTAGGGTTCCACGTAAAATCATTGCGTTCTTTATTGTATATTATATTATCTCTGATTACGCTTTCGCATTTCAATATTTCTGACATATATGAATATCGGTACTCACATATCGTCGATACCAATATATCAGCGATATATCGCGATATTACCGACTATGATCCCAGGTGTCGACTGATTTATGGGATGAACTCAAACCAGTGCAAGCTCGTCTTCTAGATCTAGCTTGGATTATGAGTGGCGACATCAATATAATTCTTATTGCGATGGATCGGCCACGTGGTATGAGTGGATTGGACAATATCTCTCCTCTTTTTGCATCCATTGTGGGAGATCTGGATGTGAAGGTATTGGATGCCACGAACTCGTAATTTACCTGGAGAAACAACTCATTTTGATTCCACTTGGAGTGTTTTCTTGGTTTGATTAGCCTTCTAGAAAGTTTCCCTTTGGAATTTGCGCTAGCCTTACTGAGGTCGCATTTCGATCATATGCTGATTTGTTGGGATTCATGTGATGGTCAATGCCCAGGCAGCATTTTTGTTTTAAGCGCTCATGGTTGTAAGAGGAGGGTTTTTATGAGAAGATCACAAGATGTCAGTGGGAGCAAGATGATGGGTCAATGTCGAGGATAATTGTTGAGAAACTTTAAGCCTTTCGCAACATGCTTTTTCAGTTTAGGAGGAAACTCGTGAGCTCAGAGGTCAGCAAAGAGGCATGGCACATACATAGGTTGTGCATCTTGATCTCCTTGAGGATTCTAGGGAGCCACAAGAGGAGGCAGCGAGATGCGAGCAAAATCGTATTAATCTAGAGGATACAAAGAACGAGGAATAGAAGCAATGAACGAGGTAGAAGTGGTTGAAGAAAGGGGATATGAACACAAGATTCTTCCATTTGGTAGCTAGCAGGCATAAAAGACGTAATCTGATATATTCTATCGAGGATGATAAGGAGGAGATGATGGGTGACCATGTCATCGGTGAGGCGGTGAGGCTCCATTACTTGGAGCTCAATAGGCATGTGCCCGGTAGTGGCGCCAGATGGGGTGGGGGGATGAGATGTCTCGAGTCCGAGGAGATAATGAGACCTTTCTTGCTTTCAAAGGTCTGATGGGAGATCGTTGCCTTGAATGTGGATGTTTCCCAAGATCCGGATGGCTTTTTGATCCTTTTCTAGATGGAGTTTTGGGACGTTGTGGGTTATGAGACATTGGACATGACGGAAGAGTGGCATCAGACAAACAGTGGGTTTAGGCAGCTTAACAGGTCCCTTTCATTCCTTCAGCCTAAGAAGGATGTGGTACGAATAATGAAGGACCTATGCCCTATTCCTTTATATATTGTTATCTACTTCATCATAGCAAAGGTGTTGGCCAACAGGTTGTGGGAGGTCCATGGCTCCATTATTGATCATATCTAAATGGCTTTCATCCCAAGACGACACAAGATGGATGGGGTTGTTTTAGCCTTTAAGATTGGTGTAAAGCGGAGAAGAAAGAAGATGAATTATGTCTTATGGATGGTGGATTTCTGCAAAACATATGATTCAATTAACTGCATATTAATCTGGGCATCCTTGCACCTTAGAGGTTTTCCGAGCATGTGTATCGACTGGATGAGGTGATGAGTGACAACACCTTCCTACACAGTTTTGAACTTTTGGTGAATGGAAGGTAGGAATGTTGTTTCTTACTACCGTTGTGCGGTGTTGGCAAGGTTATTTGCCAACACCATTGCTTTTTTTTGATAAACGAGCTACCTTTCAGTTCAACACCGGGTTAAAATGGGAAGTGCGAGGACGATGGAGCGTTGGTGGAGAGCGTGAGGTGCAGGAATGCAAAGTGCGGGAGTGCAGGCAGGCTCGTCGATGTCGGGTTGTTCTCCTCTATGGGGGTTCCCGTCGCTCCGGGGAGTGGATGGCTTTGCGCACGGGGATGTGGCTTCTCTTGGAGTTATCGCTGGGGAAGGGGTCTCGGCGGGAGCTGGAGTCGGTCGCTTCGTTGATGGAGAAGGCGAGAAGGGGAAGAGGGTGGCTTGCATGGAGGAGGAAGGGTGGCGGGAACAAGGTGGTAGTGCGGTGCATGGCGGTGGGGTTGGCGGGGAGTGGGTGCATGTCTCCTACAAGAAGCCAGAGAAGAGGTGCTTCCGGAGTGGGGCTCGAGGGCATCTTGCGTCGTTCTGTAGTGTTCCTCCGAGGTGTTTCGCTTGCGGGAGGGTGGACCACCGTAAGGCCACCTGCAGGTTTGGTTTCGATCATCATTCCGATGGTGGTGGTGTGTGTGTTGGTGTTGGCCAAGTCGGGCGAGGGGTGTCCTCTGTGATCGATACTCAATGGGTGCAACGTACATTCGCGGCTGTGGTTGCGGGTGTTTCGAAGGGTGCAAGTGATTCCAAAGTGAAGGATGTTTCGAAGGTGGCGGGTGGCTCAAAAATGGCGGTTGGTGTGGTTCAAGAGACGGCTACAAACGATTGGTCAGGTGAGAAGGATGGCATGCATGATGACGACACCCATGCTGTGATCGGTTATGCCATGCGGAGATGCATCTCCGTGGAGGCTGTCAAGGGTCACATGTATGATTTCTTTGGTTCGCAGTTCTCGGGGGACGTCGTGGCTCTTGATACTCGACGTTGATGTGCTTGTGGCCTCTCCAGGCTGCAGAGAGACCGCTTAATACAAAATGGAGGGATGGACGATATTGTTTGGCAGCATCTTCACTTTGCGAATGGGGTGGTTACGGATGTCGAGGTTTGCGTGGCGGAGGTTCGTAGAGTTCCTTTCCTTTCCAGGACGGCTCACTACTTGGGACGGGTGCTCCGGCGATGGGGTTCGGTCCTTGCCGTGATTGATGATGGGTTAACACCCGGTTCGGCTCCAGATGTCACACGTGTGCTGTTGGAGTGCAACAAGGGCTTGATTGATGGCGCGAGTGGCCGGGTCTTCTTCGAGTGTCTGGAGGTTGGCCATTTCCGGTGCGGGGTGGAGATGTTGATCGTCGAACCCCCCCTCCGTCGGAGGATCCGGTGATGCAAGGTGTCGCCTCGCCTTCTTCGCTGACGATGGGGTTCCTGAAGGATGCGTTGCATGGTTCGTCCCGCGAGATTGATTAGGCGCGACCCTTGGGGTCCTCCCCTCGGGTCTTGTGCCTGGTATCTCAAAAGTTCTCTTTGTCTGCTGAGGTGGTAAGGATGGCTCAACCTATCTCGGTGCCGCCCCAATCTTGGTCTAAGGCCTCGAATCCCGACTTTCAGGTATCACTCTTGGATCCTCTCGCGGGTCGGGCCCAAGGGGACTCCATCTCTTGTGTTGCTTTCTTTTCGTGCGGGAAGGGCATCTCAGACTTCCTTCCCTTCCGACTCTCCTCAAACGCATCGGGCCTCTCGGATCCGCCGTCTTGACTGGCCCATTCGTCTATGGATGGCACGACCTTCCCCGTGTGTGGCTATTTCAACTCGGTTGCTTTTGCCCCACCCGTGGTGTCGTGCTTCTCCAGCGCCTCCATGGGGTCTGTGGGTGTGTTTCGAGCATCTCAGCTTCTCCCCCTTGTTGAGGCCCTTTCGTCCTTGGCTTCCGGCGCTATCTCTTCTACTGTACCAACTCTGGCCCTCCTTGAGTTGGAGGGTGCGCGTGCTGCTGAAGAAACTTCTGATAAGAGATCCAGGAAGAGGTATAGACGGAGGAATAGAGCTCGGTCGTCGGTCTCCGAGCCACAGTCCTGCTCAGCACTTAAGAGGTACGTTGCGGAGGCCTCAGGGGTGGTCCGGATTCAGAGGCATCGCGATGGTTCACTATGAAGATTCTCTCCTGGAACGTGCGGGGGCTTGGGGAGCTGGACAAGAGGAGGACCGTGGGGTCGCGTTTCGTTGAGTGGGGCTGCGATGTGGTCATGCTGCAGGAGACAAAGCTTCAAAACGTCACCGATATTCTTTGGAGGTCGTTCGGTGCGGGAGGTATTGATGAGGTCAGAGCTCTGGATGCTGTAGGCGCGTCTGGTGGGTTGCTGGTTGCGTGGAGGTCGTCGGCAATGGCTTTTGGCTCGGTGTTGCGGGGGAGACACGTCATCTCGGTTCTCTTGGTATGTGTCGGCTCTTCTATGCCTATTGCGATTTCCTGTGTCTACGGGCCATGCTGTCATATTCGGAGGGAATTGTGGGAGGATCTGCGTGAGGCGCGTAGGCCTTTGCGGGTGTCTCGTGGCTCATAGGGGGGATTTCAATGTTACTCTTAGAACCTCGGACAGACCACGATTCAGGGGTGAGGACCCGGGTTCTGCGGATTTTGTTGACGATGTGGACTCGTTGGCCCTGGAAGTTTTGGATGCGGGGGATGTCGCCTACACGTGGAGGAACTCCGATTCTCGCTCTCGTATTAATAGATTTTTGGCCTCTACGGAGCTTCTTGATTGTTATGCGCTATCATCTGTGCTTGCTCGGTCGCGGTACATGTCCGACCACACACCAATTTTATGGGATTCTGGTGATCCGCCCGTGGTGAGGGGTCTTTTAGATATGAGAGGAGTTGGTTACTGGAGGATAATTTCAGAGAGATGGTGGCTTCTCATTGGTCCAACGTACAGGTTGATGGTACGGCGGCTTCTAAGCTTGTCCAGAAACTTGGATCTTTACGCACGAGGCTGAGCTCTTTCAAGAGGGAATCCAGGGCTGTCAGGAGTGCTACTAGGCTGGAGGCTGAGGAGGTAGTTAGGAGACTTGACCCTTTGGAGGATACTAGGGAGCTATCGATGGATGAGTTGGCAGCACGCTCGCTTTCTCAGAAGCGAATCGTGGCTGAGTATCTTAAGTGTGTCATTGAATGGCGTCAAAGATCAAGGAGCACGTGGTTGAGGGAGGGGGACGCTAATACGGCGTTTTTCATCGTATAGCCAGCGGAAGGCGTCGTTCAAATGCTATGCGATCGATCACGATCAATAGCCTTCGTGTGGGTGGTGACAGGGAAATGGGGAAAGCAATAACCGCTCATTTTAAGGAATTCTCGGCGAGGAACATTCCAAGGATATGGAGGTGGACGGGGATAGGGGCTACTTCACTTTCGCCTTCTTTGTGTGATGGGCTGACGCAGGGGGTGTCCCTGGAGGAGGTTAAGGCTGTGGTGTGGGACTTGAACGCGGATGGGGCTTCGGGCCCGGATGGCTTCCCGGTGGCCTTCTACAGGGATTTTTGGGATCTGGTGGGCAATGAGGTGTTGGAGGTCATCTCCGAGTTTTGTGTGGGAAATGCTGGCTTCGAGCGGATTAATAAGTCCCGATTGTTCTCCTTCCTAAGTCCGCTTCGGCCAAGAGGATCGAGGAGTACCTGTCCCATTGTTATTTCTAATACCCTCTACCTGATTGTGGCGAAGGTGCTTGTATTGTGGCTCAGCCGGGTTCTTGACAGCATCATCTCCCCGCTCCAATCAGCTTTTATACAGGGTAGACAAATCTCGGACTGCCTTACTCTTGCTTCGGAAATCGTTGCGGACTGGAGGAGGGGGGAAAGGCATGGTGTTCTATGGAAGGTAGATTTTGCAAAAGCTTATGATAGCCTTGATTGGAAGTTCCTTTGGTCAGTTCTGCGAAGGAAAGGTTTCCCGGAGGTTTGGATTTCTTGGATGCGACGTTGTATAACGACGGCTTCTTTCTCGGTCGTGGTAAATGGCCGCCCGGAGGGGGGGATCCTTCCAGCTGCGTAGGGGCATGCGTCAGGGCTGCCCCCTTGCTCCCCTTCTGTTTGTCATCGTTGCGGATGTCCTGGCCCACATTGCTTGCCGGGTTGTTGACTGTGGTTTATCGGCCGGTTTCTCCAGGGGTGGTTTGGTGATCCTGATGTTGCAATATGCTGACGATACTATCTTTTTCATTGAGGGGGGCCTCGCGGAAGCCTCGGGCATGTCTATGGCCCTGGATCTTTTCAGTGAGATGTTCGGTCTTTTCAAGAATGTGGATAAATCAAAGATCATCCCTATCAGCCTCTCGGCGGAGGAGGCAGACGCGTGTGGATGGGTTTTGGGGTCTGATTACGGCTCTCTTTCGATTGACTATCTGGGGATGCCATTGGCGGTGGGAAGAACGAGATTGAGGGATTTGCTCAGGGTGGTAGAGAAGGTGGGGATGAGGTTGGTAGGGTGGAAGTCGGCCATTCTCTCTAAGGGGGGACGGCTTGTCCTCTTAAAGGCAGTTCTCTCTTCCATCCATGTTTACTTCTTATCCAATTGTCAACTGCCGAAGGGGATCCGCAATCGTCTTGAGAAACTTATGCGGAGATTTTTGTGGGGCAAGCATGGGGAGGAGTCGGGGGGAATACACCTGGTAAATTGCGCTGCACAAAAGCGAGGGGGGGTTGGGGGTGCGGAGACTGGATCATGTAAATGACGCTTTGCTTCTTAAGTGGCCAGCAGAATTTGGGGCCCAGGGGAGGATTTTTGTAGCAAAGTTTTGCGTGAGATTTACGGCGTCAATGGGACGCCTCAGATCGTTGTTGCTCAGGTGGGATCCCCCATGCCATTTTGGAAGGGGGTGATGGAGGTCTTCTCCATATTTCTGTCCTTGTTTGGGCCGATGCTTGGAAATGGTGAATCTTTCAACTTCTAGACTGATGATTGGACAGGGGGGCCTTTGTGTTCGCGGTTCCCTCGCCTGTTCGCTCTAGCGGCTGATAGGAGTGCACTGGTCGCATCTTGCTGGCCGGACGGTAACTGGTTCCCGGCCTTCTCATCTAACTTTTCGGACCAAAGACTTGAGGATTTTCTTTCCTTACTGGACTCTATCAAGGATGCGGGGCGTCCTACAGTGGGAAGGGATCACTGGGCTTGGTGTTTGGGCACTTTCTCGGTGAGGAAGGCGTATGGGGCGATTTGTAGGCCCCCACCCTCGCGGTCGGAGACTATGATTCGTGATTGCGGTTTCTTTTGGGGTCTCCGGCTCCCTGAGCGGATTGGCTTCTTCCTTTGACTATTCCGTAGGCAAAGATTGATGACGAGAGATCGATGTGCTAGGTTGTTGGGCTCCATCTATGATAGGTGCATTTTGTGTGACACGGCGGTGGAGTCCCTTGAGCACCTTTTTCTTCAGGTGCCCTAAAGTGACTGTGATCTGGGAGGAGGCAAGAATGGCTTGGTTATGCACTTCCGATTTGGCTTCCTTCTGCGGTTCGATAGTGGCAAGCAGAAGCAGAGCTCGATGGGAGCTCCTTAGGCCCGTGGCATTTGTGTGGGCAATATGGCTGGGCAGAAATGCTGCTCTATTCTCTGAGCAACGCTTCTACAAGGAAAACGTGGAGATGCATTGCGCGCGTTTGGTTGATGAGTGGGCTTTGTAGGTGCTTTGATTGTTTCGTTTTCTCGTTCCCTTTGTAAATTCCCTGTGTATTGTTTCTTTAATTAATAAATGGGGCGAACACCACTGAGTGTCTCCCCCTGTTTCTGGCTTTCAAAAAAAACACCATTGCTTTTTTTTGTTGATGCCCTTGCTAGAATGGTGACAAAGGCAATAGCGGATTTTTTGCAGGATTCCATACTAGAGATATCTCTATGCCCATACTCCAGTACGCCGATGACATTATTTCTTTGCAGAGGGAGAGGCTACTTCTGCAAAAAGTTCCATTGTTCTTGAGCTATTCATGTTGCTCTCTAGCATGAAGATCAATCATGCCGAGTTTGTTTTTGTCTGTTTGGGATGAATGAGGAGGAGATGGAGGTCTGTGGAGATGCCTTCCAGACAGAAATTCGGTTGATGACTTCCATGCATCTGCAAAAGTGTTTGTATGCACCTGAATTTTTTATAAATTTATTATCAATTAGTCAGATTACCAAGGACCTAAAATGTCGTGCCAGATTTATTTTTTTCGCTTGAGTTTTTCGGATATACTCAAGCACGGTCGGTCCCAAGCCCGAGTAAATTGAGGAGGTTTGCGCGTTAAGTAGACGACAACCAGTGCAAGAGAGGCAAATTCCTAAATAGTGTTCTTAATTTATCTCAAAATAATTCGGATCTTTTCAACATGGATTTAAGCAAACGCTTAGATTTCGTTGGGGCTTTCCCTATTAGTGATGTGTTGCATCGTCCGAATGCAATGAGAAGTTGACAAGGACCACTACATCAATGTACGGATGTAGTTCAAAATTTGCAAGGGTCATCGCATGAGGAACGCCAAGGTTCAGAAAGTCGGCATGTGGTACTCGTTTGGCCAGGCGGTCTAGAGCGAGTAAGCAGGTAGGCGGAAGTATATGCGGAAAAATATTCGGATTATGCGATTTCTATTATTTTAATTAAAAAATAATTAAAAATATAATAATAATTTCAAACATTAGATGTTTATGTTTTTAAAAATAGAATATGGAAGAAATATGAAGTGAAGACTTTTTGTACAATGTGATATCAACCAAAGCATTTCCAAAAGTCATCCATTTTCAAAAGATAAAGATGTTAAGTTAGTGGTGGAGAGAGAAAAATGTTGCATTGATTGAAGATAGAAAAAATGGTAGATATCATTGTCCAAATTGGAAGGCAACCTTTTTTTGGAAGTGTAACATGGTTAGTAAACACAACCATGAACCTTCGTACTTTAATAAATGATGTATTTGTCTACTCAAAGTCAAATATTAAAAAAAAATAAACCATTTAAATTAAATATATGTTATTTGTTTGTGCAGTTATAAAATTCAATGCAAATCCGACATCTATATTCATTTTATCCCATAAAAGATCTTAGATAAACACATGTAATTTCTTCTATATTCATGCAGTTATGAGATTTTTTTTTTTAAGCCCGGTAATTTTGGGGGTCCGGGTATCCCCTCTCATTGATAACAGTTATGAGATAATGTAAAAAATAGAGTTGTTGCTGGAGAATCTAAAAAAATAGAGTCATTGCTGCTAAAGCTAAAAATAGAAAAAATTAGGGCTAAATAGAGCGATCAGCAAACCTTGGCAGAGGAGAAAAAGATGACGGGGGAGCAACCCATGTGGAAGTCAAGAAGGTGGCGGAGGAGCAGAAAGTTATCTCTATTACATATGTGGTCGCATATACGGATTACTCGGCCGAGTATACCCCATAACCCGCATGTTGAGCAATTATAGCATACTCGATGCGGTAAGGGGACCGCCTGCGCATATGCAGCCATCTGGGCCGCCTTTCTAAACATTGAGGAACGCATGCAAGTAAATAAGCTAGTTTCGTTGCATCGTCTTCCGAATGCATTCCAAAATTTGCAAGGGTCTTCGCATGATAAATGCATGCGAGTAAATAAGTTAGTCTAAAAGGGATTGTAAAGGAAGTTGTGGATAGGCAGTTGGAATATTTGCACTTTGATTGGCAAATTGATGGAGATAGTAGATACGATGGAAAGAATGAAGATTCAGATACTGTCTCCAAGAGACAAAATGGGTTGGGGAGAAAGCAAGGAAGATCGAGAAGACATGCTTTAAACTTTGTATTCGGGTAAAGAGAAGAGCAGAAATGATGTTGGAGTGGTTGTTCATAAGGATTTGAAGCATTGTGTGATTGATGTGCAAAGATTAGGGGATCGGATTATTTGCTAAAGGTGGTGCTCGAAGAAGATATTCTGAACATCACCTCAGTTTATGCACTACAAATTGGTTTAGATGAAAGGATTAAACAAGTTTTTTGGGAGGATTTGGATAAAATTATGCAAGAAATCTCACAAAGAGAGATGATTTGTCTAGGTGGAGATATTAATGGACATGTGGGAAAGGATGCTTCAGGGTATGCTAGTGTTCATGGAGGACATGGCTTCTGGGATAGAAATGAAGACGGAAAAGTCATTTTGGATTTTGTAAGGGCTTATGATTTTTTCATAGCAAACACTCTCTTCAAGAAGATGGAGGAGTATTTAATTACTTTTAAGAGTTGTCCGACTAGAACACAAATAAATTACTTTGCATTGAGGAGAGAGATCAGGTGTGTTGCAAAGAATGCAAAATAATCCCAGGAGAGAGTTTGACCACCCAACATCGCTTGTTAGTCACGGATGTGCAAATAAAAAGGCTGGTAAGAAATGAAGGGTTTTCAAGATCACTAGAGCTAGATCGTGGAATCTTCAATTGAAGCAATCAAGCTTCAAGGAGCAGGTTTTAGAAGACTTATCTTGGGATTGTAACGGAAGTGAAAACAAGATGTGGGAGGTAGTAGCATCTTTTATCCGAAGGGTAGCCAAAGAGATGTTAGACGAGTCAAATGGAGTAGCTCCAGGCCAAAGGGAGGCTTGATGGTGGAGTGAAGGGGTGCAAAAGAAGCAAAAACTTAAAAAGGCATGCTTTAAAGCTATGTCTAAGAACAGAATAGATGAAATTGTCACAAACTACAAAATAACAAAGAAGGAAGCAAGGAAGGTTGTAAGCGAAGCTAAGTCAAAAGCTTATGAAGTTTTGTACAAAAATCTCGACTCTAAGGAGGTCTAGAAGGATATATTCACGTTGGCTAAAGCAAGAGAAAGAAAGATTAAATACATTTTCTCAAGTGAGATGCATTAAGTATGAGGAAGGTCGTGTGTTTGTTACTCAGAAGGATATAGATACTAGATGGAAACAGTACTTCCATAAGCTATTCATTGGGGAAGGAAATAGAGAGGTCACTTTGGGAGATCTAGCTAGTAGTGAAAGTTACCTGAATCGTGCGAACTATAGACGAATGCAAAGGAAGGAAGTAGATGATGCTTTGAAGGTAATGAGACCTGGAAAAGTGTAGGACCTGATGACATTCCTATAGACGTTTCGAGAGTTTTAGGTGAGCATAGTTTGACTGGGCTTACAAATTTATTCGATGTTATTTGGCGAGGCAAGAAAATGCCTGAAGATTGGAGGAGAAGCATCGTGATACCTCTTTTTAAGTGTGAAGAAGAGAAACGAATGAGATGTTTATTCCATAGGACTAGGGTTTCTGATATAGAGAGTAAATAGTATAGAGTACAAAAGGAAAAATACATAAATACCCCTGAAGATTTACGGAATCCGAAGTGTTACGAACATAAATGTAAATATAATAACTCTAATGCTCCCCCTCAAGTTGGAGCATATATGTCGATCATGTCCAAATTGAATATAAAGTACATGAGGCCCTTCATTGAAAAAGCCTTTGTGAGGATGTCTGCAAGTTGAAGTTCAATGGAGATGTGGGGAGTGATGATTCGTCGTCCTTGTACTGCATCACAAATGATATGGCAACCAGCTTCAATGTGTTTTGTCAGCTCATGGAAAACTGGATTGGTGGCGACGTAAGTAGCAGACTTGTTGTCGCAGTATAAGGGTATAAGAGTGGTGACTAACAAGCCAAGTACCGTTAGTAAAGAGACAAGCCATGTGATCTCACAGGTGGCTTGAGTCATTGCCCTGTATTCTGCTTCCGCATTGGATCTGGAGACCGCTGTCTGCTTCTTGCTTCGCCAAATGACAAGGTTGTCCCCAACAAACATGGTGCATTCTGTAGTAGATCGATGGTCCTCGGAAGAGCTAACATAGTCAAAATCTGTATCGGCAGAGATATTAGTGTACCCATTCACCCATAAAAGAGTCGACGTCCAAGAGATTCCTTCAAATATAGAAGGATTAAAAGAACATCCTGCCAGTGATTGTAAAGAGGCTTCTCCATATGCTGACTGGCTCTGCTCACAGCATATGATATATCTGGTCTAGTAACAGTGAGATAGAGTAATTTTCCACTAAGCTTCCGTATCTTGTTGCATCCTCAAAAGCTGAATCGGTAAATGCTGCATATTTTCTCACTTCTGCAGGGATGCCAGATGACTTGCATCCAAGGAGTCATGCCTCAGTGAGAATATCAAGGCAATACTTCCTTTGTGATAGATGGAGCAATTCTATACTACCACAGTGCCAAGAAAATAACAAAGTTGGCCGAGGTCTTTCTTGAAAAAGATCTTCTGGAGGACGGTCTTGGTCTCCTGAATACCATCTACATCATCTCCTGTGACAACCATATCATCAACATAGACAGCAAGAATGATTGTGCCAGTAGATCGTTGACTAACAAAGACAGAGTAGTCAGACGGTATCATCTGAAAACCAACCGTGATGATCTCCGTAGTGAGAATGTCAAACCATGCCTCGAGGCTTTACTTCATATCATAAATGGCCTTGTGTAGTCAACATACATGCTCCCCCTCGACTACATACCTCGACGCTTGCATCATGTAGACCTCGTCCTCAAGATCACCATCTGGCCTTGTTGGTAAATGCACCAACAAGTTGGTAAATGCAC
This sequence comes from Ottelia alismoides, assembly GCA_037367405.1. NCBI lineage: Eukaryota > Viridiplantae > Streptophyta > Magnoliopsida > Alismatales > Hydrocharitaceae > Ottelia > Ottelia alismoides. Next base: position 18,415 of record JAZKJV010010520.1, on the reverse strand, counting down.
CAAGCCTTGTTGGCAACAACAGAGAGAATGGTACGTATCGACCCCATTCTGGCAACAGGTGAGAAGGTCTCAAAATAATCAACCGCAAAGGGTTGTGTGAAACTTTTGGTAACTATTATGTCTTTCAACCTGTCAATAGAACCATCATATGATTGTTTGGTCGTGAAGGCCCATCGGCAAGCCACAGGACGAACTCCTTAGTGGTACGGCACAAGATCCCAAGTGCCCCGGGAGGTAAGATCATCCATCTCATCCATGGCATGTTGCCAACCATGATCCTGCATTGCATTGAAATGATCTCTTAGAACAGAAATAGCATTCAGAGCATCTGCAAATCTCTTGTCACAGCTAGATAAACCATCAATAGAAGTAAAATGTGACCTGGGTGATACGTACATTGCCTTTTATTGCTTGCATAGAGCTATAGGAAGCTCCTCAAGTACATCTGTGGCAGCAGTGGTGGAAGCACTCGAAGTGGCCATATCATCCTTCATAAAAGAGATAGGAAAAGGTACAGACACGGGTCTAGAAGGTATAGAGGTACGCTGGCAAGTATAAACGATTGGTGAAGGGAGTTCTAGAGTAATGTCACTCACAGTTTGTGTGAAATAACTTGTCTGCGCAAAGAAGGTGACATCAGTAGACACATAGTATCAATGCCCAACAGGATCATAGTAGCGATAGCCTTTCTGGGTACGAGAGTACCCAAGAAAGACGCATCTGGTGGCATGAGAGGATAATTTGTCAAGTGCATAAAAGTTATGAACAAAGATAATACAACCGAAAATTCGCAGAGGTATGAGAAAAGAAGACTCAGTAGGGTAAAGTAAGGAAAATGGAGTTCCTCCTTCGAGAGCGTACGAAGGAACACGGTTAATGAGATAAAGTGCAATAAAGATAGCATCCCCCAATAGTGTTTAGGAACACTCATTTGACTAAGTAGAGAACTGGCAACATTTAGCAAGTGTCGGAATTTCCTCTCAGCTATACCATTTTGTTGTGAGGTATATAGCCAGGATGTTTGGCGAATAGTTTCCTGGGATGCAAAGAAATATGTGAAGTCTTGCTGGGTTAACTCAAGATCATTGTCAGTATGAATGATCTTAACAATGCTAGAAAAGAAAGTTTTAACATATTGGAAGAAATTTCTGATAATTTGATTAATCTCTAAACGCTCCTTTATTAGATATATCCAAGAAGATAGACTATAATCATCAACGAAAACTATAAAATAGCGATGACCACCTAATGTGCGGACCGGACAAGATCCCCAAACATCACAATGAACAAGATAAAAAGTAGTAGTACTACGAGACTCAGTACGAACAGGAAATGAAGCTCGATGATGTTTTCCGAACTCACATGCCTCGCATTGAACGAGCTTCAGAGTAGAGAGTTCAGGAAATATCGCGGATATGGTCTTGGCAAGGGGATTCTCAAGGCGCAGATGTCATAGGAGCGGGTCTTCGGAGATGGACGCAGCACCAACAAACTTGGAGTCCGAGGTATGTCAAGATAATATATGTAGTTCTTGTCATGATCCCACAAAAAATCTGCATCGTCTGGACGTCTTGAAAATAGCAACAATCCGGGACAAAGTGAACCCCAGAAAGTCGGAGCTTGGAAGAGGATTCCATAGTTCTGGCATTAGTAATCAGTGATTCAGTCCCATTAGCGACTCGAATTAACTTCACAGAGGTAGATGGTACGAAGGAGGTAAAAAGCACACTACCTTCGCCAGTCAGATGAGTAGAGGCACTGAAATCAATAATCCAACCTGGAGCATGAGTGACAGCAAAGTTGGCTATTGTACCTGAAGGAGTAGCCAGAGCAGCAGTAGTAGTGTTACTAGTGGTAGTGGGCCCTGGAGTCAGAAGGATCTGCATCAAAAAGGATTAATATGCGTTATTAAGATGAATAGTCTTGCCACTGGAGGTTGCTGAAGGCAATGCCTCTTCCACATCAGAGGCATCCTCATAGGCATTATTGGTGTGATAAGAAGGTACGCCAAACTTCTGCCAGCATCGTTCATACGGGTGGTTCCACCGATTACAGTGAGTGCATGGGGCAGTAGAGTCTCGTCCACGGCCACGGCCAAATTTACGACATAGTCCAGATTCTCGTCCACGATTACGCCTTTGGATCACGACTGCATCCTCCTCGAAAGTTGTATCTGCCTCCTCGCCCAGATGAGGCGATGTGTGCAAAGTTCTCTGTTGAAGGTAAGACAGGAGGTCGGGCAGCAGATATCTCAAGTTCCTCAAGTCGATCAAAGATGACCTTCATAGTTGGCAGTGTGTCTGATATAAGAAATTGCTCCTTCACTGCCAGGTATCCAGAATGCAGACCATCAAGAAAACGGTATACCTGCCAGTCAGAATGCTCTTGTATTTGTTTGGTGCAACATGAGGGTTGGAATATTGCAAGCTCATCATACATGTTGGAGAGATGCCTGCAGTACTCGATGAGGATGGAATCACCCTGAGATGCAAACCAGATTCGCTTGTAACTATCTGCAAGGCGTGTCTTTGTCTTCTTCTGGGAGTATGTTTGCTCGAGATCCTCCTACATTTCCTTGGTCGTATTTATGTAAAGGAGACTTGAGGCAATGTGAGCCTCAACAATGTTGGTCATGCAGTTGATAACCAAGTAGTTGTATGTCTGCCAGTTGTCGTACTTTTTGTCCTTTTTATCTAAGGATCTTTAGTCAGAATGTAGAGTTTTCTTTGACCACCAATGAACACCATAAAAGATTAAGACCAGGCCACGTAACTTTATGTGTTCTTGAGTTTAATAGCAGTGCCTTGTGCCATAATATTCGAGCCCGCGGGCTTTGTCTCGGTAGAAAAAGATGTCATGGTGGTGTTGAGATGTTTATTTATCACCGTACCATATTTACGGATTATGTTTTCTTTGGGTATCACTTATGTAATTAACCCATGGATCTTCTCCTATATAAGAGAGCCATGGATCTCTTTTCTCATATGAATAAATTTCATCACAACATGGTATCAGAGCAACGGTCCTAGATCGGGGTTCTCGAACCAAAACCCTAACCCTAGCCCCACCCGCTAGCCTCTCCCTGCGCCCTCTGCGTGCCTCCGTGCGTCACCGCACCCCTCCACGGCCCTCCGGGCGGCCTGTCGCGCCCTAGCGCTGCCGCAGCCACCCTCCAGGCGCCGTCGGCCCCACCCCCTGTGGCGACCCAGTGCCGTCGCCACCCCTTCCAGCACCGTCGTAGGCCCCGACGACCTCTCCTTCGCCCCCATAGGCATCGTGGCTTGATTCATAAGGGGTCCTGCACATCTTCGGCGGCTCTAGGTCCCCTTGTTTGATTCCAACGGACCCTTATTCACGTGCGTCGAGGTCTGGACTGATCTGCGAAGGGTGATATAGTCTGATTTCTTCCTTCCTTTGCGGCCTTCGACCACAAACACAGCATTAGGGATGAGTATATAAGTCTACACATACACCTCATCCCTCATTTGATGTTGTAGACAAGATTTTTGCGAGATTTTCCCCTCTTGTTCCGCATTTTGGCATATTAAAGAATGTCAGATATCAAGGGTGACGGACGCGGAAATCATATGTCACATCATTTCCCCATTGCAATCGGCCTTCATACAGGGAAGACAGACCGCGGATTGCCTTACTCTTGCCTCGGAGCTGGTTGCGGATTGGATGGAGGGAAGGCATGGAGTGTTGTGGAAAGTTGACTTCGCGAAGGCATATGATTGTCTTGACTGGAAATTCTTGTGGTCGGTTTTGCGGAGGAGAGGGTTCCCAGAGGTATGGATCTCTTCGATGCGTCGATGTGTTACCACGGCCTCTTTCTCCATCATGATTAATGTCCGCCCGGAGGGGGGCTTCTTCCAGCCAAGAAGGGGGGTCCGTCAAGGCTGCCCCTTTGCTCCCCTTCTTTTTGTCGTAGCTGTGGATGTCCTTGCTCGCATGGTTGGTCGTGTTGTCGGGGGCGGGCTTTCGGCGAGTTACTCCAGGGGCGGGTTGAGCGTGCCCTTGCTTCAGTTTGCTGACGATACCATCTTTTTTATTGAGGGGGCCTTGCGGAGGTCTCAGGGATGTCTGCGACCCTAGACTTATTTAGTAAGCTCTCGGGCCTATACAAGAATGTCAAGAAGTTGAAGGTGGTCCCTTTCGGCCTCCTGGCGGAGGAGGTGGACGCTTGCGGTCGTGTCATGGGGTCTCATCCTGGATCCTTGCCTATTGATTACCTGGGGATGCATCTGGTTGCGGGAAGAGCTAGGTTGAGGGATTGGCTCATGGTCGTCGAGAAGGTGGAGAAGAGGCTGGCCGGGTGGAAGTCGGCCATCCTTTCTAAGGGGGGTTGCCTCATCCTCCTCAAGGCGGTGCTCTCCTCTATCCCGGTTTATTTCTTGTCTAACCGCCGGTTGCCGGTGGGGATTCGCAATCGCCTCGAAAAGCTTATGCAGAGATTTTTGTGGGGCGAAAATGGGGAGGTATCGGGAGGGATTCATTTGGTGGAGTGGGATAAAATAACCCGGCGCAATAGTGAGGGAGGGTTGGGCGTGCGGAGGTTGGAGCTTGTTAATGAGGCCTTCCTTCTCAAGTGGGCCAACAGGATTTGGGGCCCAGGTGAAGATTTTTGTACCAAGATCCTACGCGAGATTCACGGTGTTAGCGGGGCACCTCCTTCGCCGGCGGAATTGGCGGGATCTCAAACGCCCTTCTGGAAGGGGGTGCTGGAGATTTTTTCAAGAAATCTATCTCTGTTTGTGCCAGTGCTTGGTAATGGACTTTCTTTCAGGTTTTGGACGGATGATTGGACGGGGGGCACTGAGCTCACGGTTCCCTCGCCTATTCCAATTGGTTGCTGATAAGGATGCATGCGTCGCCTCTTGCTGGTCGGATGGTAGTTGGTTCCCGCCCTTCCTTGCCAACTTCTCCGATCAAAGGCTCGGAGATTTTCTCGGCCTTCTGGACGCCATTAGGGATGCCGCTCGTCCTTCTGACGGGAGGGACCATTGGGCCTGGCAGAGGGGCATGTTCTCGTCTAGGAAGGCATATGGAGCAATTTGTAGGCCCCCGCCCTCGCGTTCGGAGATCTTGGTACGTGATTGCGGTTTTTTTGGGGGACTAAGGCTCCCCGAACGATTGGGCTTCTTCATGTGGCTTTTTCGTAGGCAGAGGTTGATGACGAGAGATCGTTGCACAAGGTTGCTTGTCAATATCTCTGATAGGTGCGTCTTGTGCGAAAATGCAGTGGAGTCCATTGAGCATCTCTTCTTCGCGTGCCCTAAGGTCATTGGGGTTTGGGAGGAAGCGGCCGTGGGTTGGGCTTGCACTTCAAATTTGGCATCCTTCTGTGACTCGTTGGTGGCTAACAGAAATAGGGAGAGGAGGGAGCTCATGTGGCCCGTGGCAAGCTTGTGGGCGATCTGGCTGGGCAGGAACGCAGCTCTTTTCACGAGATAGCGATTTTACAAGGAAAACATCGTGGTACACTGTGCGAGATTGGTCGGTGATTGGGTGTTGGGTTAGCTTCTTGTATGGCATCCTTTTCTTTACCTTTGTAAACCGCTTTTTATCTTTAATGATTTTTAATTAATTGGGGCGAACACCACTGAGTGTCTCCCCCTCTTTTAGGCCTCAAAAAAAGATATCAAGGGTGATGTGTTCTCCTCCTCCGGTGCCTTCAAAGGACCGGCACCTATCGTAAAGATGGACAGGACCAACTATGAGTTATGGTCCATGCAGTTTCGTACCTTGATGCAATGCCATAACAAGGAGCATATTCTGACTGATTCAGAGCCGATGGACAAGACTAGGGCCAACGCATCATGTAAGCAAGATGATGCATATGCTCGTATATGGCTCTCTGGGACGCTTAGCACAGAGATTGCTAATGATATTGTCAATCAGCCTACTGCAAAGGCCATGTGGGACATATTGACTGCTACCTGTGGACAGACGAAAAATGAAAGCAAGATACTTCAATTTCAGTTCAACATTCTCTCGACCAAGCAAAATGGTCGACCTTTACATGCTCACTTTTCACATCTGAGAGGCATGTTTGAACGATTCTATAGCTTCATGCCTATCACTACCAGCGTGGAACAACAGCAGGCGTATCGGAATGCCACTGTGACTGGCGTTTTCCTGTCCTCCCTTGACTCGGAGTACGATGTCGCTCGTACTCAACTTCTGACCGGAGAGACCATACCACCAATGGAGGAGGTCTACAAGTGGTTGAGCAGGATTACTACCACACCTACATCCACGCCACAGCCGACTTCCTCGGCTATGGCTGCTTCTCATGGATGAGGCAGTGCGTCCCAGTTCCGTGGTTGTGGACCTCGTGGTAGAGGTGGAGGCCGTCAGCGTGGTCCATGTTCTTATTGTCGTCGTCCTGGCCACTCAGAGGAGACATGCTTTCACAAGCACGGCTTTCCGGCGTCTGCATGTGTGGTGGAGTAGACTGACTCTTCACCTGCACCTACTACTGATACCTGTTTTGACAATCTTGTCTCGAGACTTTGAGAGATGGTGACCATTCCTGTGACTCAGACTGCAGGACCATCAGATGCAGCGGCCACCGCCAGAGCACTACCTAGTTCATCAGGTATTTCATATATGCTTACCAGTAGCAACAATTCCGATGTGACAGATTGGATAATGGATTCTGGAGCGTCTCATCACATGTGTGGAGATCGGACACTATTTTCTTCATATACGACTATTGCTCCTTGGCGATCCGTAATCATAGCCAATGGAGTTCGGCTACCTATTGTTGGTCAGGGGGATTGCTTTAGCCCCTTCTATACGTCTTCAGAATATTCTATATGCTCCGGATTTTCAAATGAATCTTTTGTCTATTAGTCAAATTACAAAAACATTTACACTGTCGTGCCATTTTTTACCCCTCTTCTCTTATGTTTCAAGACATACTAACTGGCAGGATGATTATTCATGGCCGTGAGCAGAGAGGATTATACAAACTTGTTGTTCAATCATGTGCTGGGGTGGTCTCTATTCCCTCTGGATCCGCTTCGCCTTTTCTGTGGCATCTTCGTTTTGGCCACCTTCCTCTCCAAAAGATGATACGTGTTCTCCCGCAACTATCTACCCGTACTACTCCGGACTGTGAAGCTTGTCAGCTTGGGAAACACCATCGCTCATCCTTTCCTAGTCGTCTAAGTCGTAGAAGTAGTCGGTCCTTTGAGTTGTTTCATTTTGACATTTGGGGTCCAAGTCGTGTTCCTAATCATCAGGGACATAGATTTTATATGGTTGTTGTTGATGATTATTCTAGACTTTCTTGGGTTTCTTGCTTAAACATAAATATGAAGCAGGTGCTATAATTAAGACTTTTCTTATTGAGATCAACATCTTTTCTGCTAAAGTTAAATACATTCGCACTGACAATGCTTTGGAATTTTCTACTCTTCATTTGGCAGAATTTCTCCAGTCTATAGGTATAGTTCATCAGACTTCCTATACTTATACATCACAGCAAAATGGGATTGCAGGACGCAAACATCGTCACCCCTTAGACATCACGAGGACCTTGTTGATTCATAGTGGTACACCTTATTCTTTCTGGGGGGATGCCGTCCTAAGCGCTTGTTATTTGGTGAATCGCATGCTATCCACTATTCTTGGAGAGAAGAGTCCCTTCTCGTTTGTGTTTCCCGAAAAGGAACTCTTCACACTTACACCTCGTGTTTTTGGATCGGTAGCCTTTGTCCATGACTTCACTCCTGGCCATGACAAGCTCTCACCTAGAGCTGTCAAATGTGTCTCTGTTGGTTATTCTCGTACCCAAAAAGGGTATAGATGTTTTGATCCTGTTGGGAGAAAATACTCTGTCAGTGATGATGTTACTTTTTTCAAATCTATTATGTATTTCTCTCCTACATGTGACAGGTTGTCTACTACTGGATCCAGAGAAGAAGTTGTGGTTCCTCCACCTCCGTCTGCTCCTTGTGATGTCCCGAGGTCTTCACCACCTATACCACAACCGCCACCGCCACCTCCACCTCTTCACAAAGAGTCTACATTCTTACCCCATGTTTATACTCGCAGGTCTTCTACTCGCCCCTCTGCTCATGCGCCTACCACATCATCCACCATGCCTCAGGTATGTCAGGAACATATTATTTCTACTGATGGCACTGGAGATTTTATTGATGAACAGGAAGAGTCAATTTCAGAGGACGGTGAGGCTGATGACCTGGAGATACCGATTGCTCTAAGGAAACCTCGTCGCCAATGTGCTACTTACCCAATGGCTGCACATGTTTCCTTGGATCATCTGTCAGAGGACTACAAGAAGTTTATAGTGGGACTTTCTGTTGTTACTATCCCACGGACGTATCAGGAGGCGCTCCAGGACAGTAGGTGGCGCCTTGCTATGGAAGAAGAGATGGCGGCTCTGCGATCACGTGGCACATGGAGCATTGTTTCACCTCCACGAGGAGCATCTATTGTGAGCTGCAAATGGATATTCACGGTCAAGCAAAGGGCCGATGGCAGTGTCGATCGATTTAAAGCAAGGCTTGTGGCTCGAGGGTTCACCCAAACCTATGGGGTGGATTATCAGGACACCTTCTCTCCAGTAGCAAGACATTCTACACTACGCATTCTGCTATCTATTGATGTTTCCAGAGACTGGTCTGTATCAACTTGATGTCAAGAATGCCTTTTTCTATGGGGATCTCCAGGAGGAAGTATATATGCAACAATCACCAGGATTTGCTATTGAGGGGGAGTCTCAGAAGGTGTGCCGCCTTCACAAGGCGATTTATGGCCTGGAGCAGAGTCTGAGAGCTTGGTATCAAAAGCTATCGGAGTTAATAGAGCAAAAGGGGTTTGTGCAGTCTACTGTGGACTACTCACTGTTTATACAGAGGACACCTAGAGGTACCGTGGCTATTCTTGTTTATGTGGATGATATTGTCATGACAGGAGATGATGAGCAAGGTATTCTTACCACCAAGGAGTTCCTTAGTCAGCAGTTTGTGACTAAGGACCTTGGAAATCTTCGCTACTTTCTGGGATTAGAGTTCGCCAGAAATCAACGTGGACTCGTGATGAATCAAAGGAAATTTGCTATGGATCTCCTATCTGAGACAGGCATGACAGGGTGCAAACCTGCTTCTACTCCTATGGATGCAATCATGAGATTGTACGATGAGCACATCGAAGAAATTGACAGGAGGAGATATAGAGAGCTTGTTGGGAAGCTCCTATACGCCACTATTACCAGGCCGGATATTGCTTTTGCAGTTAACAAAGTCATTCAGTTCATGGAGCAACCCAGGAAGGTACATATGGATGTCGTTCACATGATCTTGAGGTATTTGAAGACGTCACCTGGCTCTGGCCTTATCTTCAGTAGGGATGCATCACTTGAGGTGACAAGATGTGCAGATGCAGACTATGCTGGTTGTCCCATGGATAGAAAGTCGACTTTTGATTTTTCTATCTTTGTAGGCAGTTCACTTGTTTTATGGAAAAGCAAGAAGCAGACTGTGGTGGCCAGATCTAGTGTTGAGTCTGAATACAGGGCTATGGCATAAGGATGTACAGAAATGATGTGGGTCAGATCAGTATTGACCGACCTTACTGTTGAGGTTTCTCTTCCTATGAAGCTTCTATGTGATAATCAAGCAGCTCTATTTATAGCCAATAACCCTGCTTTTCATGAGCGGACAAAGCATATCGAGGTGGATTGTTACTACACTAGAGACATGATCCAGAAAGGTCTTATATCCACCTCTCATGTTTCCACGGGAGATCAGACTGCAGATATCTTCACAAAGGCACTGCCAGAGGTTCATTTCAGAGATGATGTTCCAAGCTGAGCATGATTGATATTTATGCTCCAGCTTGAGGGGGAGTGTTGAGATGTTTATTTATCACCGTACTATATTTACGGTTTATGTTTTCTTTGGGTATCACTTATGTAATTAACCCATGGCTCTTCTCCTATATAAGTGAGCCCTGGATCTCTTTTCTCATATGAATAAATTTCATCACAACAGGTGGTCTTATAAAAGAAAAGATATCTTGGGCTTGACTTAAGGATGAATACAAGGGCTGAGAAGTGCCCTAGAACTCTCTTTTGGATGTGATAGTGATCTAAAAAATTGCTTTCACGGCAGATCAGGGGGTTTTCGGGGCTCTTCTGACACCAAAGATGGTATCCAAGGGGTTGTGTGCAGCATGTCAGAAGTCTAGGAGGACTGGTGGGCGGTTCTGGTGGTGTTGGAGTTATAGCATGGGCTGCTAGAGGGGGCTCTATGCGGTGTCGGGCGGTATCGGCGGCACAGGAGGTGCGGTTGGAGCTGTCGGAGTCTCGGACGGTGCTTTAGGTGCTGTTGGAGTTGGCGAGTGGTGCCGCTGGAGGCTCGGATTGCCTTGTACAGGACCCCTTGATGAGAGAAGGGTCCGCGCAAGGAGAGAGGGCTGGTGGTAGCGACAGGTTTCGGGTATTAGGCTCAGGTCTAGGACCGTTGCTTTGATACCATGTGGAGAAGAGAAACGAATGAGATGTTTATCCATAGGATTAAGGTCTCTTGTATAGAGAAAGAACCCTACAGAGTACAAGAGGATGAATATATTAATACCCCCGAAGGATTACAGAACCTGAAGGGTTATGAACATAAATGTAAATATAATAATTGTTGAAATCTGAGAAGTGGAAGCGAGATTGATAAATAACATAATAAACATCAAAAACACAAAGATTTACGTGGAACCCTACTCCCTAAGGAGCGGGATGAAACCACGGGAGAAGTCCTCAAAAGGGTTGATATTCTATTGAATTTCTCCTTGAGTACAGGGCGTGAGGGGCTCCTTATATAGCCCCTCAGACAGACCGGAGTCCCACCGCTCATCCATGTGGGACTAAACATGAGTGGGGTAATTGGATCTTTGTGAGATCCAATTACCCACCTATTACATTCTCCAACACTCCCCCTCAAGCTGGAGCTGAGAAAACTGCAGCTTGCATCAAAAAGAAAATATGCAACATGTCTTCACGATACATCACATGAAGAACTCATAACCATTGTTGGTAGAAGACCTCGTATGAGGACAGGTATGCGGCTTTCAGGTCATCGGAACGTATCACTGCCATGTTTGTAGAGTCGTTGCGATATCAGGCCACCGGAACGTATCTCTGTCATGCCTGCAAGTCACCGGAATGTATCTTTGTCGTGCCTGGAGAAGAATTGCTGCAGAAGAAGTCCAGCAAAGGGAACTGATCGAGTCTTAAAAGAAGAAGTATACGCCCTGACGAAGAAATCGATGCTCGGTAAAGACGGATGATCGTAGTAGTAGTCTGGAGTGTAGTTCTGTCACTCGTGGTCAGGAAGTAGAAGTTGTGAAGAATGCGTCTCTGACTCCCCCTTTCTCCCATACTTGATACAACAAAGAGCAGATAGCATCAAGTTGGGAGAAACAAATGAATAACATGCAATTTTTTAATCATTCATTTTCATTTTTTTGTGTGCTTCATTTTCATTTTTTCTTGCACAATTCAAAAAAAATCTTCTTTTTTTTGCTTAGCCATTTCTTCTTCTCCTTTTTTTCTCGGTTATTCCCTTCTCTCTCTCTTTTGCAATCAGTCGTTCATTTTTTTACAGCTTCCCCCCCTTTTTTAATCGATTTTTTTCAAACGGATTTTTTGTATGATTTTTTATACTCACGGCCCAACTTGGGCTCAAAGAAAGCAACCTCCCTTTTTTTAAACTCTCTCCCCATAGTTATTATTTTTTTAATATTGCCCCCCCACGTTGGGCCCAACCCTATTTAGGGTTGCCCCTTAGAGCCCTATCTCAAAGCCGCCCCCAATGGGGCCATGCTGCTTATGTCGCTGCCGATGCCGAGAGGAGAGGAGCCACTGTAGTGGGGGCGCCGCCTGTTGTTGTTGATGGCTCTCATGCCGCCTACACGAGAGAAGAGGAGGTCTGCTTGTGGCACCGCTTGGAGAAGCTCCCCGCTTAGGAGCACTGCGTGAGATAGACTAGGGTTTCACGCCTAGGGAGGGGTTGATGTGGGCTCCCCTAGAGCCACCTGGAGCTGAAGTGACGCAGGCGCTGGAGCGCGAGAGGTGCAGAGATATGTTTTGGAGATCTTGCTGGAGAAGGGAGCTGCTCCAAAATGCGGTAGGGTCGCTGCCTGCAGAGGGGGCTCGTCGCTAGGAGCCTGCCGCTTGGAAGGAGGGAGCGTCGGGAGGGATACTGGGGTTGCCGCCTGGAAGGGGGCGACGGCGTTGGAGCTCCAGATGCGTCGTGAATCAGCCTAGAGGTGCGTGAAGCACCACCGAAATGGGATGCAGCGGGTGCTAGGGCTACCGCAAGAATCCTAGAATTTTTTTTACGTGTCGGCGTGAGATAGAGATGGATCTGGAGAAACTCAAGATCGCAGCAAAGCATCTCGTTGTCTGGAGATATGTTACGCAAGGATCCCCGCCATACCGTCGACGGCATCAAATTTAAAGACCGCACACATGAACCTGAAGGGTCGAGGAGGTTGGGAACTCCAGATCTAGGGTTCCTGGTTGGAACCCTAATAATTTTTTTATCTTCGAATCTTCTAACATGCAGAAATTAGGATTTCTGCAGATATCACAAAATTTCTTGAAACTTGAACAGATCATGAAAAGATCTTCATAAAAAATGATCTTCAACAACGAATAATAATTGAATCGAATCTCGAACAAAAAATAAAGAACTAAAAAATTCTCGAGAATCAACCTACTCTGATAACATGTTGAAATCTGAGAAGCGGAAGCGAGATTGATAAATAAAATAATAAATATCAAGAGCACGAAGATTTACATGGAACACTACTCCCTAAGGAGCGGGATGAAACCACAGGAGAAGCCCTCAAAGGGGCAGATATTATATTGAATTTCTCCTTGAGTACAGAGGGTGAGGGGCTCCTTATATAGCCCCTCAGACATACCGGAGTCCCACCGCTCATCCATGTGGGACTAAACATAAGTAGGGTAATTGGATTTTGGTGAGATCCAATTACCCACCTATTACATTCTCCGACAATAACGACCAATAAGAAAAAGGAGATATTCAAAATTATTCAAACTATAGAGGTATCAAGCCGATGAGTCACACTATGAAAATTTGGGAATGCATGATCGAAAGAAGGCCGAGGCAAGTTTTCAAAATAAAAGAAAACCAATTCAGATTCATGTCAGATCGCTCAACTATTGAAGCCATCCACTTGCTGAGGAGAACAATGGAGATTTATAGAGCTAAAAGGAAGAACCTCCATATGATTTTTACTGATTTCGAGAAGTCTTATGATTCTATCTCAGGGGAGATATTGTGGAGAGTTTTGGAGAAGAGAAAAGCACATGCCCTATACATTAACCTCATAAAAGATATGTATGATAAGGAGTCATCTTGTGTAAGGATACAGTCTGGGAAGACTGACTATTTTGACATCAACATGGGTTTGCATCAAGGTTCAGTTTTGAGCCGATTCCTTTTTACTTTAATTATGGATGAGTTGACAAGTCACATTCAGGATGATACCTTGTTTTATGTTATTCTTTAATGATATTGTGTTGATTGATGGGACTAGTGATGGAGTAATTGAGAAGCTTGAGGTTTGGAGACTAAAAGATTTCGTATAAATAGGCCTAAGACTATATATATGGAGAGCACTTTTGATGGAAGCAATGGTAAAGGAATCGATGTGAAGATTGGTGACGATAACATTCAGAAGAGAGGTTCTTTTAGGTACTTGGGATCTATTCTGCAACATGATGGGGAAATTGACGGAGATGTTACTAATAGAATAAATGCAGTTGGCTAAAGTGGAGAGGAGCCTCTACGGCTCTATACGATAAGAAAAATCCATTGAAAATCAAAGGAAAGTTTTACCAAGCAGCCGTGAGACTTGGTATGCTCTATGGATCTGAATGTTGGCATGTGAACCATAGACATGTGCAGAGAATAGCAGTAGCAGAAATGAAAATGCTAAGGTAGATGTGGATACACACATAAAGATCAGATTCGGAATGATGCAATCAGAAGGAAAGCTGGTGTAGCTCTGATTGAGGATAAAATGCAAGAAAATCGCTTAAGATGGGTTGACTATTTACAAAGGAGGTTAGCCGATGCACCGGTGAGGAGATGCAAGTTTTGGGATGTTGAGCCGGCTAAGAGAGTGTGAGGAAGGTCCAAGAAGAGTTGGAAAGGAACTATATGAATGGATCTTACTTTTTTGGATCAAAGCCTAAGAATAACCCAAGATAGAACTGAGTGGAGGTAAAGAATCCATGTAGCCAACCCTACTTAATGTGGGAAAAAGCTATATTGTTTTTTGGATATACTCAAGGGCAGAGTGATTGAACGTAGCCGTGAGCAAGGGGTATGTACAGATTAATCCGATCTCCTTATTTTGGTTGATCTTCCAACTCTATTGGACCAGTGTCCTTGTACATGTTGCATATTTGATTTGGTCATCTTCATTTGCAAAACGTATGTAGAGTCCTCTTTCAGCTCTCCTCACTCCAATTTTCACTGTGCAGCTTAGCATCTTGGGAAGCATTATTATACTAGTTTTCCCAACTGTTAGAGTCGTGACAATACTTCTTTATTCAAGTTGCAACATTTTAATATTTGGGGTCCTAGTTATGTCCTTGATTATTGGGGGCATGGGTTTTAGTAGTTGTCATTGACGATATCTCCAGACTTCATTGGGCATGTATCTATTACGGAAACTTTTATAATTAAAATAAAGAATCTCTTTTTTGCTACTATCAAATATGTTCGCTAAGACAATAAAAACAGTGAAGCCTTCTCCCACTTTAAGTAGGGTTAGCTACATGAATTCTTGCTTGTTCGCTAAGATGATGCCATGGAATTTTGTATTAGTCGGTTTTCTTGAAGTTTCATGTTTCTTGGGATCCTCCATAAGACGTTATGTGCCAACACTTCCCAGCAGAACATATCGTGAGCGCAAGAATCGTCATCTCTAGATGTTACCGAGGCTCTCCTGATACAGAGTCATGCTCCTCACTCTTACTGGGGAGATGTTGCCTTCATTTATTATCTCATCAACGGTATGTCATCTTTATCTTAGAAGAGAGCGTTTATTATTCGATTATGTTTCCGAAAAATGACCTCTTGGCTGTAACACCTCACGTATTTGGTTGTGTAGCCTTTATTCATCACTTGGCTCCTTGTCGTAACAAGCTCTCTCTCAAATCTGTCAGATGCTCCTTTATTGGCTATTCTCAGACCCAAAAAGATACTTTGATCTTGTCAGGTGGAAGTACTATGTCAATTCTGGCATCACATTCTTTAAGTTCGTCATGTATTTTTCTCCCTAGGGTGATATGATAATACCCACTAAGTCTAATGAAGAGGCTTACATTCCACCTCCACTTTCGCCTCTTGCTCCTACCATGTCTCTTGTAGTTAAACCTTTGCATCATGTGTATACTCACAGACCTACTATTGTTCCCCCTGCTTCTGTGCCTTCAACATCATCCTACACATTCTTGGCAAATTATGAACACATGGTTTTCATTAATGGCACTATTGATGTTTCTGTACAGCATAAAACTATATAGGATGAGAGCGTGGCTAATAAGGAGATTGGCATACAAAAGTATCCTTCAGAGGAACAAGATCAGTCTATTGTAGTTCGAAGAAGGAGGCGTATTTGTGATATGTACACTCTCAAGATATGTTTCATTGGGGTTCCTATCAGAGAATGTGGAAAGAAATGAACTATTTGTATATTATGAGGCCATATGGCTCCTTCATATAGAGGAGAAACCCTACAAAGAAAACAACAAAAGGGAAAATTATATAGAAAGAAAACATCAAATACAGAAATATTACTTCATATAACACTCCTCAAGTTGGAACATAGATATTCATCATGCTCAGATTGAAGGAACACTTCTAAAATGACCCTCTGGCTAGAGCTGAGCCTTAGTAAATGTGTGTGCAGTATGTTCCCCTAAGCTAACATGGGATGTAGAGATGAAACCCTGTTATACCATCTCTCCAATATAGTGGTAATCCACATCGATGTGTTTAGTCCTCTCATATAATGATGGATTGTTGGCGATGAACAGTGCATCTTGATTGTTACATAGTAGCTGCATGGAAAGAGGTGCATCAATAGCAAGATCATGCAAAACGTACATGACCCAGATCATCTTAGCGCTTCCTTGTGTCATGGCTTTGTGATCTGATTCAGCACTCGACCTAACAACAATCTTTTGCTTCTTGATTTTCCATGAGACTTGTAAGCTCCCTATGAACACTTCAAATCCAGACTTGGACTTCTTATATTTAAAAATCATACATAATCAGCATATTCACAGGTTGTGATCTCAAGGGATGTCCATTTGCTGAAGAGTAACCATGTAAGACTTCATGTACCTTATAATCATGGTAATTGCATCCATATGTGCATGATGTGGCTGCTCCATGAACTGGCTGACTTTGCTCAAGGTAAAGATGATGTCCGGTCTAGTGATAGTCATTTATAGGAGTTTCCCAACGAACTCCTTATATCCCATCTCGTCCACCTAATCCGTATCATCATAGAGCTTCATGATGGGACCCATAGGTGTAGTGGTAGGTCAACTAAAATTGTGCCAACCCAGTCTCTAGAAGGAGATCGGTAACATACTTCCTTTGAGTCAGCACTATTCAGTTCCGATTCATGACAAATTCAAGCCCAAAAAAGTATCGTAATTCCCTAAAGACCTTGGTGACGAACTTTTGTTCAAGGAATGCTTTCATCTCATTGATTCCATGTAAATCATCTCCTTTAATAATAATATCATCAACACAAACCATAATAATGACAATACCTCGTGATGTTTTGTAAACAAAGTGTGAGTGATCTGCATTCCACCTCTTGAAGCCATGCTTCCCTATCAGGTCTGAGAGCTTTTGGAACCATGTTTTACCATAACTTTTAGACCTACAATTTGGAACTCTACCTAAGGTCTTTGTGGAGATGAAAGAATGAATTGCATTATTGATGAAGCCCTAGGGTTCTCTAATATATGAGAGAAACATGTTGGGCAAATTCCATGAAGAATATAAAGAAAATAGAAACTACATAAACATTAAAAATATAACTAATATCTCAACACTCTCCCTCAAGCTGGAGCGTAGATATCAATTGGCTCAGCTTGGAGCAGCATCTCTAGTAAGGCCCTCAGGCTAAGGCCTTAGTAAGTACATATGTTGTCTGGTCTCCAGAGCTGACATGAGTAGTGCGATGAGACCCTTTTGTAACATGTCACAAGTGT
This sequence comes from Ottelia alismoides, assembly GCA_037367405.1. NCBI lineage: Eukaryota > Viridiplantae > Streptophyta > Magnoliopsida > Alismatales > Hydrocharitaceae > Ottelia > Ottelia alismoides. The sequence continues at coordinate 1,116 of JAZKJV010010520.1, read as the reverse complement.
AGTGACAATCCACATCTATGTACTTGGTCCTCTCATGGAAGGCAAGGTTGTTCGTAGTGAAAAGAGCAGCTTGATTGTCGCATTTGAGGTGCATGGGAGAGGCACCTCGATAGTCAGGTTAGTAAAACAGATCTGACTCATATCATCTCTGTGCTAGCATGCGTCATAGCTATGTATTCTAACTCAGCCCTAGATCTGGCAACCATTGTCTATTTCTTGCTCTTTCTAAGACACCAGGAAATTCCCTATGAACACTACGAAGCTTGAAGTAGACTTCTTGTCCTTGGGACACCCGCATAATCTGCATCTGCACATGATGTAATTGAAAGGGATGTACCTCTGTTGAATAGAATCCAGTGTGAGGTGGGGCCTTCAGATACCTCAGAATCATATGGACGGCATCCATATGTGCTTTGTTTGGGCTACTCCATAAACTGACTCACTTGCTCACAACAAAGGAGATATATATCCTGGTAGTGGTCACATACAGGAGCTTGCCAACAAGCTCCATGTACCTCCTATTGTCGACCTCCTCAGTGTCACCATTGTCGAGCTTCATGCTCGGGTCCATAAGAGTAGTGACAGGTCTGCAATTTGCATGATTGTCTCAGAAAGAACATATGTAACATACTTCCTCTAGGTCATCACAAGACTTAGTTGGTTCCTGACAACCTCCAGCTCCAAGGAAGTAGCGTAACCTACCAAGGTCCTTGGTCACAAAATGTTGACCTAGGAAATCCTTGGCAACCCGAATGTCATGCTCTTCCTCCCATGTAACAATGATATCATCAACATAAATAAGAATGAAAATTGTACTGCTTTGAGTCATGTGCACAAACAGAGAGCGATTGGCAGTCAATCACACAAACCCATGTTGCTCTATCAAGTCCGAGAGCTTCTGGACTCTGTTTAAGGCCATAAATAGCCTTGTGTAGCCTGCAAACCTTCTGACACTCTCCCTCAGCAGCAAGGCCTCAAATGTCGGATTTCAATTTCGCTTCAAGAAGCCCGAAAAAGGAATTTCGGTGGAATTTCGGTGAAATGGCTGGAAATTGGGGGAAATGACTTGAAAACTCAATTTTTTTTCAATTTAAGATTTTTGTTTAATCAATAAAA